>JAVIAB010000108.1:17296229-17673729 GCA_032433765.1 Megaustenia siamemsis
AAGTGAACAAAATCACCCTATTTTCTCCAAGATGTATGATTAATATTGTAGTGTCTATCTATTAATGTTAGGGGACTTTGGTCAAAGTGAACAAATCACCATATTTTCTCCAAGATGTATGATTAATATTGTAGTGTCTATCTATTAATGTTAGGCGACTTTGCCAAAGTGAACAAATCACCCTATTTTCTCCAAGATGTATGATTAATATTGTAGTGTCTATCTATTAATGTTAGGGGACTTTGGTCCAAAGTGAACAAAATCACCCTATTTTCTCCAAGATGTATAATTAATATTGTAGTGTCTATCTATTAATGTTAGGGGACTTTGGTCAAAGTGAACAAAATCACCATATTTTCTCAAGAGTATGATTAATATTGTAGTGTCTTTCGCCTCTACTGATCTTATATGTCTATCTATTAATGTTAGGGAACTTTGGTCCAAAGTGAAAAAATCACCATATTTTCTCCAAGATGTATGATTAATATTGTGTGTCTATCTATTAAATGTTAGGGGACTTTGGTCCAAAGTGAACAAATCACCCTATTTTCTCCAAGATGTATAATAATATTGTAGTGTCTATCTATTAATGTTAGGGGACTTTGGCCAAAGTGAACAAAAATCACCCTATTTTTCCCAGATGTATGATTAATATTGTAGTGTCTATCTATTAATGTTAGGGGACTTGGTGTCAAAGTGAACAAAATCACCATATTTTCTCCAAGATGTATGATTAATATTGTAGTGTCTATCTATTAATGTTAGGCGACTTTGGCCCAAAGTGAACAAAATCACCCTATTTTCTCCAAGATGTATGATTAATATTGTAGTGTCTATCTATTAATGTTAGGGGACTTTGGTCCAAAGTGAACAAAATCACCCTTTTTCTCCAAGATGTATAATTAATATTGTAGTGTCTATCTATTAATGTTAGGGGACTTTGGTCCAAAGTGAACAAAATCACCCTATTTTCTCCAAGATGTATGATTAATATTGTAGTGTCTATCTATTAATGTTAGGGACTTTGGTCCAAAGTGAATAAAATCACCCTATTTTCTCCACGATGTATGATTAATATTGTAGTGTCTATCTATTAATGTTAGGGGACTTTGGTCCAAGTGAACAAAATCACCCTATTTTCTCCAAGATGTATGATTAATATGTAGTGTCTATCTATTAATGTTAGGACTTGGTCCAAAGTGAGGAACAAAATCACCCTATTTTCTCCAAGATGTATGATTAATATTGTAGTGTCTATCTATTAATGTTAGGGGACTTTGGTCCAAAGTGAACAAAATCACCCTATTTTCTCCAAGATGTATGATTAATATTGCAGTGTCTATCTATTAATGTTAGGGACTTTGGTCCAAAGTGAACAAAATCACCCTATTTTCTCCAAGATGTATGATTAATATGTAGTGTCTATCTATTAATGTTAGGGGACTTTGGTCCAAAGTGAATAAAATCACCCTATTTTCTCCAAGATGTATGATTAATATTGTAGTGTCTATCTATTAATGTTAGGGACTTTGGTTGAAAGTGAACAAAATCACCCTATTTTCTCCGAGATGTATGATTAATATGTAGTGTCTATCTATTAATGTTAGGGGACTTTGGTCCAAAGTGAACAAAATCACCCTATTCTCTCCAAGATGTATGATTAAATTGTAGTGTCTATCTATTAATGTTAGGGGGATTTGGTCCAAAGTGAACAAAATCACCCTATTTTTCTCCAAGATGTATGATTAATATTGTAGTGTCTATCTATTAATGTTAGGGACTTTGGTCCAAAGTGAACAAAACACCATATTTTCCTCCAAGATGTATGATTAATATTGTTAGTGTCTATCTATTAATGTTAGGCGACTTTGGCCCAAAGTGAACAAAATCACCCTATTTTCTCCAAGATGTATGATTAATATTGTAGTGTCTATCTATTAATGTTAGGGGACTTTGGTCCAAAGTGAACAATTCACCATATTTTCTCCAAGATGTATAATTAATATTGTAGTGTCTATCTATTAATGTTAGGGGACTTTGGTCCAAAGTGAACAAAATCACCCTATTTTCTCCAAGATGTATGATTAATATTGTAGTGTCTATCTATTAATGTTAGGGGACTTTGGTCCAAAGTGAATAAAATCACCCTATTTTCTCCACGATGTATGATTAATATTGTAGTGTCTATCTATTAATGTTAGGGGACTTTGGTCCAAAAGTGAACAAAATCACCCTATTTTCTCCAAGATGTATGATTAATATTGTAGTGTCTATCTATTAATGTTAGGGGACTTTGGTCAAAGTGAACAAAATCACCCTATTTTCTCCAAGATGTATGATTAATATTGTAGTGTCTATCTATTAATGTAGGGACTTTGGTCCAAAGTGAACAAAATCACCCTATTTTCTCCAAGATGTATGATTAATATTGCAGTGTCTATCTATTAATGTTAGGGACTTTGGTCCAAAGTGAACAAAATCACCCTATTTTCTCCAAGATGTATGATTAATATTGTAGTGTCTATCTATTAATGTTAGGGGACTTTGGTCCAAAGTGAACAAAATCACCATATTTTCTCCAAGATGTATGATTAATATTGTAGTGTCTATCTATTAATGTTAGGGGACTTTGTCCAAAGTGAACAAAATCACCCTATTTTCTCCAAGATGTATAATTAATATTGTAGTGTCTATCTATTAATGTTAGGGGACTTTGGCCCAAAGTGAACAAAATCACCATATTTTCTCCAAGATGTATGATTAATATTGTAGTGTCTATCTATTAATGTTAGGGACTTTGGTCCAAAGTGAACAAAATCACCATATTTTCTCCAAGATGTATGATTAATATTGTAGTGTCTATCTATTAATGTTAGGCGACTTTGCCCAAAGTGAACAAATCACCCTATTTTCTCCAAGATGTATGATTAATATTGTAGTGTCTATCTATTAATGTTAGGGGACTTTGGTCCAAAGTGAACAAAATCACCCTATTTTCTCCAAGATGTATAATTAATATTGTAGTGTCTATCTATTAATGTTAGGGGACTTTGGTCCAAAGTGAACAAAATCACCCTATTTTCTCCAAGATGTATGATTAATATTGTAGTGTCTATCTATTAATGTTAGGGGACTTTGGTCCAAGTGAATAAAATCACCCTATTTTCTCCACGATGTATGATTAATATTGTAGTGTCTATCTATTAATGTTAGGGACTTTGGTCCAAAGTGAACAAAATCACCCTATTTTCTCCAAGATGTATGATTAATATTGTAGTGTCTATCTATTAATGTTAGGGGACTTTGGTCCAAAGTGAACAAAATCACCCTATTTTCTCCAAGATGTATGATTAATATTGTAGTGTCTATCTATTAATGTTAGGGGACTTTGGTCCAAAGTGAACAAAATCACCCTATTTCTCCAAGATGTATGATTAATATTGCAGTGTCTATCTATTAATGTTAGGGACTTTGGTCCAAAGTGAACAAAATCACCCTATTTTCTTCAAGATGTATGATTAATATTGTAGTGTCTATCTATAATGTTAGGGGACTTTGGTCCAAAGTGAATAAAATCACCCTATTTTCTCCAAGATGTATGATTAATATTGTAGGTCTATCTATTAATGTTAGGGGACTTTGGTTGAAAGTGAACAAAATCACCCTATTTTCTCCGAGATGTATGATTAATATTGTAGTGTCTATCTATTAATGTTAGGGGACTTTGGTCCAAGTGAACAAAATCACCCTATTCTCTCCAAGATGTATGATTAATATTGTAGTGTCTATCTATTAATGTTAGGGGACTTTGGTCCAAAGTGAACAAAATCACCCTATTTTCTCCAAGATGTATGATTAAATTGTAGTGTCTATCTATTAATGTTAGGGGACTTTGGTCCAAAGTGAACAAAATCACCATATTTCTCCAAGATGTATGATTAATATTGTAGTGTCTATCTATTAATGTTAGGCGACTTTGGCCCAAAGTGAACAAAATCACCCTATTTTCTCCAAGATGTATGATTAATATTGTAGTGTCTATCTATTAATGTTAGGGACTTTGGTCCAAAGTGAACAAAATCACCCTATTTTCTCCAAGATGTATAATTAATATTGTAGTGTCTATCTATTAATGTTAGGGGACTTTGGTCCAAAGTGAACAAAATCACCCTATTTTCTCCAAGATGTATGATTAATATTGTAGTGTCTATCTATTAATGTTAGGGGACTTTGGTCCAAAGTGAATAAAATCACCCTATTTTCTCCACGATGTATGATTAATATTGTAGTGTCTATCTATTAATGTTAGGGGACTTTGGTCCAAAGTGAACAAAATCACCCTATTTTCTCCAAGATGTATGATTAATATTGTAGTGTCTATCTATTAATGTTAGGGGACTTTGGTCCAAAGTGAACAAAATCACCCTATTTTCTCCAAGATGTATGATTAATATTGTAGTGTCTATCTATTAATGTTAGGGGACTTTGGTCCAAAGTGAACAAATCACCCTATTTTCTCCAAGATGTATGATTAATATTGTAGTGTCTATCTATTAATGTTAGGGGACTTTGGTCCAAAGTGAACAAAATCACCCTATTTTCTCCAAGATGTATGATTAATATTGTAGTGTCTATCTATTAATGTTAGGGGACTTTGGTCCAAAGTGAATAAAATCACCCTATTTTCTCCAAGATGTATGATTAATATTGTAGTGTCTATCTATTAATGTTAGGGGACTTTGTTTGAAAGTGAACAAAATCACCCTATTTTCTCCGAGATGTATGATAATATTGTAGTGTCTATCTATTAATGTTAGGGGACTTTGGTCCAAAGTGAACAAAATCACCCTATTTTCTCCAAGATGTATGATTAATATTGTAGTGTCTATCTATTAATGTTAGGGGACTTTGGTCCAAAGTGAACAAAATCACCATATTTTCTCCAAGATTTATGATTAATATTGTAGTGTCTATCTATTAATGTTAGGTGACTTTGGTCCAAAGTGAATAAAATCACCCTATTTTCTCCACGATGTATGATTAATATTGTAGTGTCTATCTATTAATGTTAGGGGACTTTTGGTCCAAAGTGAACAAAATCACCCTATTTTCTCCAAGATGTATGATTAATATTGTAGTGTCTATCTATTAATGTTAGGGGACTTTGGTCCAAAGTGAACAAAATCACCCTATTTTCTCCAAGATGTATGATTAATATTGTAGTGTCTATCTATTAATGTTAGGGGACTTTGGTCCAAAGTGAACAAAATCACCCTATTTTCTCCAAGATGTATGATTAATATTGTAGTGTCTATCTATTAATGTTAGGGGACTTTGGTCCAAAGTGAACAAAATCACCCTATTTTCTCCAAGATGTATGATTAATATTGTAGTGTCTATCTATTAATGTTAGGGGACTTTGGTCCAAAGTGAACAAAATCACCCTATTTTCTCCAAGATGTATGATAATATTGTAGTGTCTATCTATTAATGTTAGGGGACTTTGGTCCAAAGTGAACAAAATCACCCTATTTTCTCCAAGATGTATGATTAATATTGTAGTGTCTATCTATTAATGTTAGGGGACTTTGGTCCAAAGTGAACAAAATCACCCTATTTTCTCCAAGATGTATGATTAATATTGTAGTGTCTATCTATTAATGTTAGGGGACTTTGGTCCAAAGTGAACAAAATCACCCTATTTTCTCCAAGATGTATGATTAATATTGTAGTGTCTATCTATTAATGTTAGGGGACTTTGGTCCAAAGTGAACAAAATCACCCTATTTTCTCCAAGATGTATAATTAATATTGTAGTGTCTATCTATTAATGTTAGGGGACTTTGGTCCAAAGTGAACAAAATCACCCTATTTTCTCCAAGATGTATAATTAATATTGTAGTGTCTATCTATTAATGTTAGGGGACTTTGGTCCAAAGTGAACAAAATCACCCTATTTTCTCCAAGATGTATGATTAATATTGTAGTGTCTATCTATTAATGTTAGGGGACTTTGGTCCAAAGTGAACAAAATCACCCTATTTTCTCCAAGATGTATGATTAATATTGTAGTGTCTATCTATTAATGTTAGGGGACTTTGGTCCAAAGTGAACAAAATCACCCTATTTTCTCCAAGATGTATGATTAATATTGTAGTGTCTATCTATTAATGTTAGGGGACTTTGGTCCAAAGTGAACAAAATCACCCTATTTTCTCCAAGATGTATGAATATGTAGTGTCTATCTATTAATGTTAGGGGACTTTGGTCCAAAGTGAACAAAATCACCCTATTTTCTCCAGATGTATGATTAATATTAGTGTCATCTATTATAATGTTAGGGGACTTTGGTCCAAAGTGAACAAAATCACCCTATTTTCTCCAAGATGTATAATTAATATTGTAGTTGTCTATCTATTAATGTTAGGGGACTTTGGTCCAAAGTGAACAAAATCACCCTATTTTCTCCAAGATGTATAATTAATATTGTAGTGTCTATCTATTAATGTTAGGGGACTTTGGTCCAAAGTGAACAAAATCACCCTATTTTCTCCAAGATGTATGATTAATATTGTAGTGTCTATCTATTAATGTTAGGGGACTTTGGTCCAAAGTGAATAAAATCACCCTATTTTCTCCACGATGTATGATTAATATTGTAGTGTCTATCTATTAATGTTAGGGGACTTTGGTCCAAAGTGAACAAAATCACCCTATTTTCTCCAAGATGTATGATTAATATTGTAGTGTCTATCTATTAATGTTAGGGGACTTTGGTCCAAAGTGAACAAAATCACCCTATTTTCTCCAAGATGTATGATTAATATTGTAGTGTCTATCTATTAATGTTAGGGGACTTTGGTCCAAAGTGAACAAAATCACCATATTTTCTCCAAGATTAGATTTAATAATATGTAGTGTCTATCTTATTAATGTTAGGTGACTTTGGGTCCAAAGTGAATAAAATCACCCTATTTTCTCCACGATGTATGATTAATATTGTAGTGTCTATCTATTAATGTTAGGGGACTTTGGTCCAAAGTGAACAAAATCACCCTATTTTCTCCAAGATGTATGATTAATATTGTAGTGTCTATCTATTAATGTTAGGGGACTTTGGTCCAAAGTGAACAAAATCACCCTATTTTCTCCAGATGTATGATTAATATTGTAGTGTCTATCTATTAATGTTAGGGGACTTTGGTCCAAAGTGAACAAAATCACCCTATTTTCTCCAAGATGTATGATTAATATTGTAGTGTCTATCTATTAATGTTAGGGGACTTTGGTCCAAAGTGAACAAAATCACCCTATTTTCTCCAAGATGTATGATTAATATTGTAGTGTCTATCTATTAATGTTAGGGGACTTTGGTCCAAAGTGAACAAAATCACCCTATTTTCTCCAAGATGTATGATTAATATTGTAGTGTCTATCTATTAATGTTAGGGGACTTTGGTCCAAAGTGAACAAAATCACCCTATTTTCTCCAAGATGTATGATTAATATTGTAGTGTCTATCTATTAATGTTAGGGGACTTTGGTCCAAAGTGAAACAAAACACCCTATTTTCTCCAAGATGTATGATTAATATTGTAGTGTCTATCTATTAATGTTAGGGGACTTTGGTCCAAAAGAACAAAATCACCCTATTTTCTCCAAGATGTATGATTAATATTGTAGTGTCTATCTATTAATGTTAGGGGACTTTGGTCCAAAGTGAACAAAATCACCCTATTTTCTCCAAGATGTATGATTAATATTGTAGTGTCTATCTATAAATGTTAGGGGACTTTGGTCCAAAGTGAACAAAATCACCCTATTTTCTCCAAGATGTATAATTAATATTGTAGTGTCTATCTATTAATGTTAGGGGACTTTGGTCCAAAGTGAACAAATCACCCTATTTTCTCCAAGATGTATAATTAATATTGTAGTGTCTATCTATTAATGTTAGGGGACTTGGTCCAAAGTGAACAAAATCACCCTATTTTCTCCAAGATGTATGATTAATATTGTAGTGTCTATCTATTAATGTTAGGGGACTTTGGTCCAAAGTGAATAAAATCACCCTATTTTCTCCACGATGTATGATTAATATTGTAGTGTCTATCTATTAATGTTAGGGGACTTTGGTCCAAAGTGAACAAAATCACCCTATTTTCTCCAAGATGTATGATTAATATTGTAGTGTCTATCTATTAATGTTAGGGGACTTTGGTCCAAAGTGAACAAAATCACCCTATTTTCTCCAAGATGTATGATTAATATTGTAGTGTCTATCTATTAATGTTAGGTGACTTTGGTCCAAAGTGAATAAAATCACCCTATTTTCTCCACGATGTATGATTAATATTGTAGTGTCTATCTATTAATGTTAGGGGACTTTGGTCCAAAGTGAACAAAATCACCCTATTTTCTCCAAGATGTATGATTAATATTGTAGTGTCTATCTATTAATGTTAGGGGACTTTGGTCCAAAGTGAACAAAATCACCCTATTTTCTCCAAGATGTATGATTAATATTGTAGTGTCTATCTATTAATGTTAGGGGACTTTGGTCCAAAGTGAACAAAATCACCATATTTTCTCCAAGATGTATGATTAATATTGTAGTGTCTATCTATTAATGTTAGGGGACTTTGGTCCAAAGTGAATAAAATCACCCTATTTTCTCCAAGATGTATGATTAATATTGTAGTGTCTATCTATTAATGTTAGGGGACTTTGGTGCAAAGTGAACAAAATCACCCTATTTTCTCCAAGATGTATGATTAATATTGTAGTGTCAATCTATTAATGTTAGGGGACTTTGGTCCAAAGTGAACAAAATCACCCTATTTTCTCCAAGATGTATGATTAATATTGTAGTGTCTATCTATTAATGTTAGGGGACTTTGGTCCAAAGTGAACAAAATCACCCTATTTTCTCCAAGATGTATGATTAATATTGTAGTGTCTATCTATTAATGTTAGGGACTTTGGTCCAAAGTGAACAAAATCACCCTATTTTCTCCAAGATGTATGATTAATATTGTAGTGACTATCGCCTCTACTGACCTTCCACTTACTGACTCTAAATTATTTGTCGTGCGCAGCAACTTGTATTTCTATCTTACTTTTCTATATGTGAATACTTTAATCACACTTGCTCTGGCTCCAGTGTCACCTAATGCTCTCAACTTATGTCTATCTTTACGAACTTTGGTCTCCCTTCATATTTTACTGTCAGGAAAATTATATTTTCTCTCACTCTTCCGGTCTGAGTCAAAGAGTGAGGTGTTTCCCTGTTTGAATCCATGACTCACCTCAGTTCTATTATCTCTTAGTGATTTATGATCTCTTAGACTGTTTCCACTACACTCGTGTCAACAATTTCCAGCAATATGACCAAGTTTAACGCAATTAAAACATCTCTTATTCTCTACGAATCCTTCTATTCTTTGCTGTGGTCTTCCAACTCTTCTTCTATCCCATCTGTGTCTAGCATGATCTATTTCCATTGATATGTGTTCTACTTCTCTATCCCTTCTATTCTGAACATGTCTATTTTAATCTATCTCCATTTGGTGAGTGACTCATATCTCTTGTTGAAACTATATTCCTGGTTTCCTCAAATCTTGTGCGCCCTTTGAATGTTTGGGTTGTCTTCAACCGTACATCTTTTCAATTGGTTTTCTTCTTAAATGGCTCAATCAAATGTTTTATTGATTGTCATCAGCTCCTTTCTCAGCAAATACAATCTTAGCCCTCTGTTGTTTAACCTCTCAATAAAAATAGTTATTATCTTCATCTGGATATCCTGAATATCCTCATTCCTTTCACCTGACGCCACGCAAATGCTCTTTCCGCTAAACTAATCAATATGTCTCCATACGTACACACGGCTTCCCCTTCTTTCCGCTAAACTAATCAATATGTCTCCATACGTACACACGGCTTCCCCTTCTTTCCGCTAAACTAATCAATCTGTCTCCATACGTACACACGGCTTCCCTTCTTTCCGCTAAACTAATCAATATGTCTCCATACGTACACACGGCTTCCCCTTCTTTCCGCTAAACTAATCAATATGTCTCCATACGTACACACGGCTTCCCCTTCTTTCCGCTAAACTAATCAATATGTCTCCATACGTACACACGGCTTCCCCTTCTTTCCGCTAAACTAATCAATATGTCTCCATACGTACACACGGCCTCCCTTCTTTTTTACTTCATCTTGTGTAATTTTACAAATAAATCTGTGGACTCATTTCTTCTGCATACCTCAACCATGGGCGGATCTAGGGGGGGTCATGGGGGGGCATTGCCCCCCCCCCCCCCAAAAAAAAAAAAAACGTACTTCTTAGTACATTCATTAATAAAGTGAGAGCAACGTTTGTTTACTTATTATTATTATTTTTAAAGAAGAAAAGAGGTAATATAAAAAAAATTCACAAATATATAGGTCTATTTATTCAATCTTTTGATATTGAAATCATGTCCACGGAAAAACAACTAAAAAAATACGATATTTTTTGTGTACGATTGTTCTTCTGTGAAGAAAATGTTAATTATTTATCGCTCTGGCGGTGCCAAAATTGCCGTGCTGATTTGATTTTATGACAGCACAAGGGACAAGGGAGTAGATATGTTTAATGAGTTGTTTGCCGGTGTACATATATTTGTTATATATGCTGTAAAAAGGACTTCATTTAGTTGCGGACTACCTGTTTTATTTTAGTTGTTATTAATGTCTAAAGGTTTTTAATATATTTTAAAAATGAAACGAATTACAAATTTCTTTCAAAAAGTTTCAAAATCACACGAAACTGAAACTCGATCTGCTTTTATGCTTCCTGATTTTACACCTACATCTAGTCTCTAGGGTCGATATTAGTCCTAGTGAAACGAAGGATAAAAAAATTACTATTACATCAACAACTACTAATACAGTTAACAGTGAGCCAGTTTCTGAAAGTGATCTCGTTTCCAACGCTAGTCTGCCTAATACTCGTACAATTACATTTATAAAAGTGAAGCTGGTCCACTCAATAGTGATATTAATAATCAGTGTGAGACGGACTTGGGCAATTTAAATTATGGACCAGTGGCAGGACCCAGTATGGATATTAATAGTCAGTGTGAGATGGGACTTGGGCGATTTAAATTCTGGACCAGTAAGGCCAGTCTTAAGATCTTACCCGCCTTCACTGTGTGGTAAGTCAACCGTTCTTTTTCTAAAGCTTATTTTTGAACAATATCACTGGCTAGAATATAGTAAACGAAAAGATGCAGCATTTTGTTACGTATGTCGTGTATTTGACAAATCTTTTGCATGTGAAGAAACATTTACTAAATCTGGTTTTAGAAACTGGAAAAAATTAAAAGAAAAACTTGATAAACATGGAAAAAGTAAAAGTCATTTGTTATGCATGGAAAAATATGCAATGCATAAATATAGAATGAAAAAGGAAGTGTCATGTCAATGATTTCAAAATCACATAAGACCGAAGTGGAAAAAAACAAAGAGTACATGGCGAAAGTTGTTGATGTTATTATACTTCTTGGAAGACAGGGCATTGCGTTCAGAGGACATGATGAAAAGAAAGAATCTAATAGTAGGGGTAATTTCTTAGAGTTCTGCGAGGTGTTTGCTAAGTATGATAGTACATTTAAACAAAATTTTACAAAAAACATTTCATTTTGTAGCAAAACTATTGTGAATGAAGTGATTGACATAACTTCAGCTCTTCTTTTTGAGAAAATAGTTAAAGAGGTTAAAAGATGCGAGTTTTTTGCAATTATGGCTGATGAGGCAAGATGTCAGAAACAGCAACAATTGTCTCTCTGCGTTCGGTTATGTTGACGATGAACTCACTCCACATGAAAGATTCCTTGGTTTCTATGATTGCTCAAGCAAACGAACAGCAATAGATTTAGCTGATTTGATAATGACTGTTCTTCGGAAGTTTAGTATTGAAGGATTATCAGTAATAGCGCAAACTTATGATGGGCCGCAGTAATGTCTGGTGATGTTGGAGGGCTGCAAGCTAAAATTAGAGAGTTTTATCCTGAAGCTGTTTACTTCCACTGTTATGCACATAAGGTTGCACTTATTGTAACAGACATTTGTAAAAACATAGAATCTTCAAGACTTTTATTCAATGCTTTGGAATCATTGTATGTACATTTTTCAAAACCGTCAAATCATGATGCTTTAAGAACGGTGTCAGGATTGTTACAGACAAAGCCTTTTTGAAATAATTTCATTAAGTACAACTAGGTGGACATGCAGGTACCAGAATTGTAATCTGTTGATTAAACACTATGATAATGTAGTGGCAGCTTTAAAATTTGAAATTGACAGAAATGAAGACAAAGACTCCATAGAAGCCATTGGAATTTTGAAATCAATATCAACATTTAATTTCATTGTCAACCTGTTTGTTTTTCATGAAATCCTGTCTTATACCCACGTATTAAGTCTATGTATGCAGAATGCAAATGTCACTTTAGGACAGGCTGCAGAACTGATAACAAATACTATGCGGACAATAGTAGACAAGAGAACTGATGATGAATTTCTAAGATTTGGAAGAATATTGAAGAATTTTCACTGAAACACGGCATATGCTTAGAAAGTCCTACTGTATGTAAGAAAAGAAAACATGAAGAAAGTGTGATGCTAAAAGACAGTTTTGTTCTCTCAACTGTTGGAAAACCCCTAGATGGCCTGAAAGTGGGAGCAATAAAGAATACTGGAAGATGAAAGTATATTTTGAAGTTATTGATGTCTTTGCAGCAAGGTTAAAGGAAAGATTTAGTGAAGAATCCTTACAACTCGCATGTGCTGTTGATGGGCTGTTTTGTTTGGATTATGAAAAGGCAACTCCATTTGTAAAGAAATATGCTGAGTGTTTAGGACTGAATGTTACTGTCCTGAAAGCAGAAATATCAATTGTCAAAACATTAATTAGGAGCAAAGAAGGGGAAGTTTCACAATTCAGCTTTAGCCACTTAAAAGAGGTAGTAAACAAGAACACTTACCCACATTTTCATAAAATTCTAAGGGCTGCTATAACCATACCAATAAGCTCATCAGCATGTGAAAGAAGTTTTTCTGCGATGAGCAGGATTAAGACTTGGCTGAGGTCATCAATGACACAAGATAGACTTCGTAATTTGGCGGTGCTTCACATAGAAAAAACATTGCTTAAAAACACCATCACGAGTGAAGAAGTTATGCAGAAATTTGCAGAAAAGCCTAGACGAATTAAACTGATGTAATTGGTGAGTACAGATTTTCTTTTTTTTGTGCCGTTTTAATTTTTATAAAATGCATATTTTATGCTGTATACTTATTCCCGTTATTATTAGAAAAGTCAAATTGCGTCAAAGGTCTAATGACGATTATACACAAGTGACTCACACCCTTATTGCTGATAGCGCGAAGATGTCTATGCAAACCTGAAACAAAACAGTAGGCCTATAGCAGTGCCCCCCAAAAATTTTAAGGCTAGATCCGCCTATGACCTCAACTGTTCATATTTGTTCGCACTCGCCCACGTTTCCATGGTTACTGACTCTCTAACCTTCTTCTTATGAACGCAGACACTTCATCTGAACTGGTCTGAAATGATATATTCCTTAGTTCTTTATTTTTCGTTTAGTGAGCAAAGTTTTTTCTATATTTTCTATCCTTTCTCTAAATTTCGATGGTTCCCCTTTGAACGTGACAGTCGATTGCTAATATTTTGATAGTTTATTGCTATTCTCAACTCAATTACCGTTTCAGTTGCTAATCGCATCGCTTCACTGGCAGGATCTAAGGTTGTTGCCATGTTTTACTACGTTATCTTTAGCACGAATACAATTTCTCACTTCGATCCATTGACACGGTTGTAAAAAAAAGTTTTCTATTAACTGCTAATATCTAACTGCTGATTCTATATGTGCAAGAATTTGTTCCATTTAATTTTTATTTAATTATGCAATTAAGGTTTTCATTTTGTGTTATGTCACAATGTGCATGAGGCGATTGATAATTTAATATAATTGAACAACATATATTCAATTCATAATACGAACGTATTGATTCATTTCTCTAGAAGGAAAACAAAGTTTATATTACTTGCTCTGGACAAATTTCAATTCATTTTTTGTAACTTAAAAATGCATTTCAATTAAATACTATTTTATAACGCGTGTATTCTGTCAAACAATAACAAGTCATTAAGTTCCATTTGAACATTCAATTCAAAAGGACAATCAATCAATTCATAACTATAATTAACTATGTAATTTATACTTAATAATCCTTGGAGAATGAAAGAACGCACGCGATGTTTGTTAAGCCAGAAGTAGGTTACACTCACACGGTCACGTGATTGCACACTGTCTCTCCAGACACAACGTTTTAAATTCGACGATCTCACAATGTCACACTGTACCCTAGTTAACCTGGATTTGTCGTACGCTAATTGACAATCGACGATTTCAATCTTAAACGTGCTCTGTTGTCTTGCAATATTCGGGAGTTTCTCGTGACATGACGAGCGGAAGTAGCTTGAATTCTTTAGTTGTGAACTCATTGTTGACATCAATTTGACTTGTCTCGACAACTTGAGCATGCTTTGTCTTGAGCTTTCACGATAACTTGCTATTTTGAGTCCGTGATCAGTTCAACATCGAGTGCCATCTCCGCATCGAAGGTTGGCTATCATGGAGCGCCATTCTGCTTTGTCTCTTGCTTTGATGGTGCAGGTTGTCATAGGCTGGTTTGTCCATCTTTTGATGTTACTCGGGTTGTTCTCAAGACATCTAGTTCATTGTTCTTGGGGATTTTTAGAGCTGATAATACTGACAGTGCATCAGTCAGAATCACCAATTTATTGTGCATGTTATTTTTGTGTTGAGTAGCCAGTGTTGCAGCATCTCTGATGGCCCCAGTTTCTGCTTTAAATTGTTTGAGAATGTTCCAGTAGCTATTGACTTGGTGATCTCGTCCTGATTATTCAGCGTCAAGAACACCCCCCCCTCCATTTCTGGTGGCATTTGTAGCAGAGCCATCTGTGTATATGTGGGACCAAGAGTCCTGTAGGTAGGTATCGTGTATGTGTTTTTCTGCAACGTGTTTTCTTTCTGCGTCTGATTAGGTGCCTTTTTCATGATTCCTGTTATATTTTCTTTAAGTTCTTGTATTTTATGCTTTCCAAGAGGAGACATATCAGTTGGGCCCAGGGGTTTCGATATTGTTTGGGAAAGTACTGGGTCTCCAGTAGTTAGTTCATTGGCAATTGCAGCAAAGTTGCTCTTCTTTAGTCGTACAATTCCGGAACTAGTTATTCTTTGGTGCTTGGGGTGGCTAAGGAGCATTCTATATTTCTCCGTTTGTTGCAATACTTTAGTGACCCGTCTGTCATCTAAGGGTTGTAAACCTGTTACTGTTTCTAGAGTCTTGATAGGTGTAGATTTCATAGCACCAGTGATGATACGGACAGCTTGGTTTTGTGTGTTCTGTTAATTTTGCAAATCTGAAATAAATGCAATGCTCCGGCACAATAATAACATCAGATGGAAGATGCACCACATACAAAATAGCAGAATAGCTCCAAAACAGTGTTTAGGAAAATGAAAAACATGTTATGCAACACGTCTATGTCAACAGAAGTGAGAAAGAGAGTTCATCAGTGCTATATAGAGGCAAATCTAACCTATGGAAGCGAATCATGGACCGTAAAAAAACAAACGTAAAGACGATAAGAAGACACAGAAATGGGATATCTCAGAAAAATGTGGAACGGTCCCTGTACAGCTAAAAAGACCAACGAGGAAGTTCTCAAAGAGGTCAACACAAAAAGGGAGACCATCAGAAAGAAAGAATCGGCATTTTTCTGGCACATCAAGAGAAGCGAAAAGTGGGAATATTTGGTTACAGCTGGCAAAATATCAGGTAAATAGAGATTGCGGACGACAAAGAGAGAAAACACTAGATTGGTGTCATGGCATGCAAAACAGTCAACAACAGAATCTTAGCTAATGTGTGTGTGTGCTGGCCATGGCTCATATCTTGGTGTGTGTCATATTAGTCATATCTTGGTGTGTCCGTGTTAATCATGTATCATATCTTTATGTGTGTATGTGTTTAGTCATATCTCATATCTTATTGTGTATCTGTGTTAGTCATGTATCATATCTTTGTGAGTGCATGATTGGGGTAGTGATATCTCATATCTTTGTGTGCATGTTTATGTTAGTCACATCTCATATCCCTGTGTGTGCATGGCTATGTTAGTCACATCTCATATCTTTGTGTGTGCATGTCTATGTTGGTCATATCTCATATCTTTGGGTGCATGTTTATGTTAGTCATGTGTCATATATCTTATATATATGTAAGTGTTAGTCATGTCTCATATCGCTGTGTACATGTCTGTGTTAGTCACATCTCATATCTTTGTGTGTGCATGTCTGTGTTAGTGTCCTTTAGTGACTCGGGCAGATGGTGCTCGTAAACCTGGGAGGGCCGACCATCTAAGGGTAGAATCCCCCTACAGAAAAGATCATCTGCTGCCTTGCAGGAAGATTGGGGACAATCAAAGACTAAGGATAGCAAACGTGAATAAAATGCTGGCTGAAATCGGATGCACTGGGCCACTGCGCAGAACACAGTGCAACGTTTTAACGGGTGTTCAATCAGAGTGGATCTGGCAGACTCTAATTGTGATGTTCTGTCTGTGGGGGGTGATCAACACACTTAACCTGACAACTGACTTCATATGGGAGTCTGGAATTCTACTCTGATTGAGTCCTGATCGCAGAGAGAGAGAGAGAGAGAGAGATACGATGTATGGTAGATAGAAGGCTGTGGAACGCCACATCGCCTACTCCAACCGGTATGGCACATGATGATGATGATATATTAATATTAATATTAATATATTATCGTTATGTATTATACAAATTCGAGAATCGAAAACACATAATAATATTGCAGTTATTTTTCACTTATTGAAAGAATTATTGGTGTCCTTATCTTTATATTCTATTTGTGAAGTATTACTTTGATATTTGATATATTGTTTATCTAATCGTGGAATCTGGTAAGACAGTTATCGTAAGGTGCACGTGAAAACATGGCTGCAGATGTGATAAAAGTTGAAGAAAGTGATATTTGTACGAAATTCAGACCACCTGTACTATAATAGTAAAATATCACCGTCACGCCAAGTGGCGTATAGGGAATATGGTGTTAGTGACCATAAATTTTACAGACCTTCAGCACATGATTTTTGGGGTAATGTGGTCGGTATTACGCCCGTGCCGGTTCACTTTCCCAGAAAAAAAATCCGGTAACCATTTAAGGCTGGGTGAACCCGGAAGCCGCCGGTTGGGATCGAACCCTACCTCTTGTCCTTTGTAGTCCAGTTCACTAACCACAGAGGAGTTGGAACAGCACAGACATCACAAATTTCACGGAGCACTGCTTCGCACAGGCTTAAAACAATCACACAGGAAACTCCCAGCAAACAATACATGGCAATAGAACAAAGCATACAAAGAAACAGACAAATAGGGAAAATAATAGACGCAGACGGCAACACACAGACCGACACTCCCAATATAACAAAAGCATTTGAAGACTACTACAGGAACCTCTATACGGAAAGTAACACACATCCAAACATACAAGACAAATTCATGCAATACACAAGGAAACTTCCAGACGCTGACAAGGAAAAACTAGACGAAGAACTCACATTAGCTGACATAACAAACGCAATACAATCAATGCAAAAGAACAAATCTCCGGACCTGACGGTCTCACAATAGAATTCTTCCAACATTTCTTTCCTCTCCTAGGCCTCTTCTTCTCAAATGTACACATACTCATTCACAAAGAAACAGCTTCCTCCAAGCTTAAACATGTCTTACATAACATTACTCCGCAAAGACAACACAGACAAATCACTTCTAAAACTACAGACCCATTTCACTACTTAACACAGACTACAAGATACTAACAAAAGCACTAACAAATAAACTAAAACCCTTCATGGCAACACTCATTCACAAAGATCAACAGTGCAGTGTACAGGGCAGAAACATCCACCAGCACACACATTTTATACGAGACATCATAACTTACACTCATGACAAAGACAGTCAGTCTTCCATTCTATCTCTCGACCAAGAAAAAGCCTTCGACAGAGTATCTCATTCCTTTCTCCACAAGACACTACTGAACTGCAACTTAGGAACAAGCTTCAGACAGTGGATACACATTCTGTATTCTAGACCTGAAAGTAAAGTCCTAGTGAACCATTCGTTCACAGAGGCCTTCGGACTAACTAGATCAGTCCGACAGGGATGTTCTCTCTCTCCTTCACTCTACGCTGTGACCATAGAACCGCTCCTAGAGAGCATCAGACAAGACAGTTCCATTAAAGGTACATTCACACCAGGGAAAGGAGAGCAGAAATTGTTAGCCTACGCTGACGATACTGTCTTCTTTCCATCAAACATCACATCAATAGACAACATCCTCAATACTTTCACAGAATTCGGGAAAGGTAGCGGGGCACAGATAAACACACAAATCATTCATCATGGGCATAGGCAGGTGGAAGAACAAAGTGGACTTTCCCTCTGCTCTAACACCTGTTCCTAACATCAAGTTGTGTGGAATTATATATCCTTGCAACCCAAACAGAACACACAAACCAACATGGCAGAACCTAGTCACACAGATAACAGACATGCTGCAGAGATACAAATACAAAACATCCACAATTTTTGGCAGAACAATCATTGTAAACACTTACATCATTCCAAAACTAATATACATAGCTACAGTTTTTAATCCACCTCAGCAAACAATAACAGACATAAGAAAACTCATAAGACATTTTGTTTTTGGAAGCACATTACACAGCATACAACACAAAACACTAATACAACACAAAAAACAAGGAGGTATTTCACTACAGGACATACACACAAAAATTAAAACTCTCAGAATAAGCCACGTAAGCCGCATCATCCAACAACCAGACAATCATATTTTCGCACACTATTACATGGGACTGAGATTATTCAAATTCAGAAAACCCAACAACTCACTACCTCACCATTTCGGTCCCACACCCACATTCTACAAAAATTGCATTCAATCCATCCAAGGACACGACAATCTACTACATCAAAAGACAAACACCATTTACAAACACCTCATTAAACAACAAGCACCTCCATTACAGTTCAGAATCAAGAGAGGTCAAAAATAATTTCTCACAGACTACACCAGCACTTTCACAAACCTCCACAACCCACACATCGCTCCCAAAGCAAGGGAAGCTACATACAGACTCATATACAGCATGACACCCACAGGACAAGCAGCAAAATGCCAACTTTGCAGGCGAAACATACAAGAAACAGAAGAACACATATTCTACAAATGCAGCACAATCTTACCAGCAAGAACAGAGTTACAACACACACTAGAAACACACACTACACAGAAAGTAGACATATACAGATCTATCATGCTAAACACACTGCCAAAAACAACAACACAACAATACTACACTAAATCCCTAATTCTATTATCGGAATATAGGAATTTAGTGTGGGCTTGCAGAAATGCTGCCGTTTACCAATCGAAAACTTTTAATGCTAATTTGTTTTTACTTATTTATAATAAAAGAGCAATGTCCATTTTTAAACAATTAAATTAAATTTTCGAGAATGAATGGAAGAATGCGAATGATTGATTTTCCACTATTCAAAAGGAAAGACACACCTGTCAAGACTTTTATCTCCCTTGTTTGCCACACAAAGCAAGCACCGCAAGACGTCGGGTGCTCAAGGATATTGCCGCCTCGTTTTAAGCATTCACTGGCGGACAAGCTATCAGTTAAGCCGCTGACGAAACGCCACACCTGCCAAAACACAGACGTCGGGGGCTATTGTCGCCTCGCTTAGCTACCTTTAGTGGCGACAGGCATAAAAAAAAATTTCACCTATTAAGTCGCCGACACAGGCCGGGTTGATCAAGTCTATTGTCGCCTCTGTCGCTCCTATTTTATTTTGAATGTGTGTCGCAATTTTGGTTGTGTGGTGCAATAGATTGCTTAACTTTTAAATTACATGGAAAATATATGTATCATCACTCATCATCATCAAATCACATACATGAAATTTGTTGTTTGTAAAATGGAATGTATTGTTTAAAACCGAAATAAAGATTTATAAAAATAAAAAAAACTGTCTGATTGTTGCCAATGATTAAGATGTGACTGCTCGTGTCATCCTAGGTTCAGCTCCTGTGTTGCCTGCTCTAGCAGCACAGACTGTGTCATGTCGGCTACATGGCATAGTAGTCTTTGGGTACTGTGCTGATACCTCCCATTATGTCATTGTTTGAACGCAACATCAGAGGGGTGGAAGATGCGTGGTCGGACTAGGTTAACACCCCATGTCCTTAGTGCCGAGATTGCAATCGCGCACGGCTGTGTGCTGTTGAATCTGGGCTAGTCTCCACTAGCTAGGCAGCTCTAGCCTTGAGCATCAGTCCTAGTGAGGTGGGGATCCTGGGGACAGCAGCCCTTCCATTTACACAAATGACATGAATGGTTATCCCCTTAACTTCTGTTCCCTACATTTCCTGTGGAGGGTAAACTACTACTCGCCAGCACCGTGTGGTAGAAGGTAGACATCTACAGATCAGTCATGCTCAACCCGCTGCAAAAAAAAAAAAAAAGACAATGCAAGAATGCTCTACTAACTCACTAATTCTAAAATCCGAATACAGAAATTTAGTGTGGACCTGCGGAAATGCTGCCTTTTACTGATTCCAAACCTTTAGCCCTGATCTATTTTACAGAAATATAATCAGAAATCAATGTCCATCTTTAGAACAATATAATATTTTTGTTAGAATGACTGAACGAATGTGAACGAATGATTTTTGTAATGTACTGTGATGTATTGATTTTGAAAATGAAATAAAGAATTTTAAAAACAATTTACACAAATGAAATGAAAGGATATCCCATGACTTCTGTTCCCTACATTTCCTGTCGAGTGTGAAAATACACGAGAATGTGCCCTAAATGACGTAAGCAAAGGTATCTACTCCTCGCCAGCGTTGGTATTGGTAAATCCACAGACCTGTTTGATTGTAACAGCAGAGGTGAGAAGTGAGGTGATGTGGGGCACGTGGATACTTCACGGGAAGAATGCGAAGATGTGAGTTCAGACAGAAAGTGTAAATTCTCGGGACTGATGAGAATGTAAACTTTGAGGTGAGAAGTTGACGTAGGGGAGTTTTTGATTGGTCAGGGAGACAGAGCAGGAGACGACGTAGTGTAATTTGATTGGTTGAGAGATGAGATATAATGCATGTACTAGGCTGGTAGTAGTGAGATTAAGACATAGGAATTCATTCACAAGAAGAAGGTGGCAGACAGTTAGAGGACTGAGAGCTAGTCATGTGGACATACGATTCAGATACATGTGAGATAGGACTAGGAGACACAGATATGACTAAGATTCGCACAAAGGGCAGAGAGAGAAGACATAGATCCCAAGTTGACTAGGCGGTAGGCCAATGGTTTGCGGAGCCCAAGGAGCAGCTAAGAGTTAGACTATTGAAGAAGAAAGTCTCGGGTTTAATGACGGGACAGTTTCTTGTGCTTAATATAGGGAGTATAGATTAGGATTCAGACTGGAAGGATTAAGTGTTTAGACTGATTGAGTGTGATAGTTGATTTGAGGTACGACGGAGTGAAGAGGTGCCTGCAGTACAGCCGTGTGTGTGAACAGCCGAGCGCAGTGTAAACCGCTGGCTTGTACATATTCTTTTATTGGATCAGTTACATGTCAATAAACTCACTGTTTACGAGAGGACTTTGTGTATAGTGAATTACCACCATTACTTGTGTTTTACGGGTGGTGACGAACGAACGATAGTGTCGCGGAGAACGACTGTTATCAGATTCTGCAGTACAGGTACAATCAGACAACAACGCGAAGTACACCACATGAATAGATCACGAGGGAAACAGATCAAGTTTCCTGTTCATTCATAGTTTGTAGTCTCGGTTCAAGTATAGGTCAGTCAGTCAGTAAACATGTCACGGGTCCTGTCAAGCAAGTCCTGTCAGTGGGCCGACAGTTATTGGTTATGGAAGGCCTCGGTGTCACTGCAAACGAATTAAAATCCTAACTGCTCAACCGCCCGTGCCAGTGGAATCATCCGAATTATTAACTCATCTTCCAAGCAAAGAAAGGTAACTGTAGTTCCCATCGTAGCTGTCTCAGCACACACCAAAAGACATAAAGCGAAACCGCGCAGAAAGTGAACACAGCCAACTGTTCCCTGTCATACGATATCATCATTCATCGTAAACAAGCGGGATATCGAAACACAGGATCAAAACGGATGAGACACACAGCTCACGGTATGCACAGAGCACTCAACTCAGTAGATCCTGCAACAAGCCGGACTTGGAATATGAGGAAACTGCAAGAAGGAACACTTTTCAGACATAGCCTTCATATGGTTCCTGCCGCCTATCCACCATATACCATGGAAATTCACGTCCTCCCAAAAATGATGATCGTCGTAGCACTTGATGATGTTAGGCCATCGTTGATGACTCCAATTCCGAACATATAGACACACAGTAAGTCGTCAAATTTTCCCCGTCGCACATCAAACAGCAGACCGTAAGATTTGCGCACCTGGTGTCAGAAGTGGGATCTTTTTGTTATCCCTGTGAAGTGGTCTAGCAATATATTTCAGCGGCCATGATATTTGCCTGCATGTTAGTGGGAAGAACGTCTCCCAAATGAACTTTAGTTGGCTCTGTTGGTTTGTCGAGACAGACATTTCAGGATAATACTGGACAGAAACATCGAATATACTACAAACTAGCTTGCAGCTTTGATTAATCTTAAGAGGCTAGATCTCCGTGTATTTATTACACATTGCATGCTATATAAATATCAATGTCAATATTGGCCGACAGTCTGTCAATTCAACGATTCAGTGAGATAGGCAAACAGGCAGAATCTCAGAACATTGTCAGAAGGTATATCCGAGCGTTTCACGGAACATGTATAGTTATAAAGTCACAAATTGCTGTGCTTTTCCAGTCGAAATAACATGGCTACTATTGACAACGCTCTTGTATAGCCCCGTCGGTGTCTGACTTTCGTGGGAATTCGGAAGTTACGGTGTAAATTAGCGCCCAGTTGTCTGGCCTTCAAGCTACTGGAGACGTTATTGTTTAAAGTGACGTCGCCTCAACACCCGATTGTTGTCCACCTCCGGTTGGTTACGTAACTTCGGTTACGTAACTTCTTATCTCTTCGTCTCGGGTCTTCACGAGTACATTTCCCTACTCTGTTGACTTATGTGGGAGCAATAAGTGGTCAAAGTGTAAAATGGTTGCCCGATCGTCTGGTCTGGACATAAGATTAAGACTGTTGGTCTGTCACGATTCTGCCACAGCCAGCACGACGCTCTTTCGACTGACTCAGCAATAGTCTTCATTGTTCTTGTCCGCATCCCCCACCCTTAATTCCTTTAAGAGGTCGTACAAGGATGGGGTTGTGAGTCTTCTGGCACTAACCATCACCGAAAACACTCTACTCTGGAGTCCCTGCTGTCTCAGCTCGGTGGCGAGATCCTTGTATTTGGATAGTTTAGATATGTGCTGTTCTTCTATCATGTATTCAAATGTCACTGTGAGGTCTATTAAGATTATGTGGGTTATATTTGACGTGTAGAGTGCAATGTCCGGCCGCATATTAGATCTCTTGATGCACTCTGGGTACTTCCCTCGCATTGGAGGTCAGCCGCCATATCCCAATTGTTGCTATTTCCAGTATCGTGGAGTCACTCCAGATGTTCTGCTTGGGGCGTGCGGCCTGTCCTGCTCTAAAAAATAGGTGTTCTTTGTAGCTGGTCGAACTTTAGTGTTAGCCTTCTTTATCCACGGTGGTAGCCAGTTCATGCAGCACTCTATTGTGTCGCCCCATCCACGGTGGTAGCCAGTTCATGCAGCACTCTGTTGTGTCGCCCCACCCACGGTGGTAGCCAGTTCATGCAGCACTCTGTTGTGTCGCCAACTCCACGGTGGTAGCCAGTTCATGCAGCACTCTGTTGTGTCGCCAACTCCACGGTGGTAGCCAGTTCATGCAGCACTCTATTGTGTCGCCCCATCCACGGTGGTAGCCAGTTCATGCAGCACTCTATTAGGTCGCCCCATCCACGGTGGTAGCCAGTTCATGCAGCACTCTGTTGTGTCGCCAACTCCACGGTGGTAGCCAGTTCATGCAGCACTCTATTGTGTCGCCCCATCCACGGTGGTAGCCAGTTCATGCAGCACTCTATTAGGTCGCCCCTTCCACGGTGGTAGCCAGTTCATGCAGCACTCTGTTGTGTCGCCAACTCCACGGTGGTAGCCAGTTCATGAAGCACTCTATTGTTTCGCCCCATCCACGGTGGCAGTCAGTTCATGCAGCACTCTATTATGTCGCCCCATCCACGGTGGTAGCCAGTTCATGCAGCACTCTGTTGTGTCGCCCATCCACGGTGGTAGCCAGTTCATGCATCACTCTGTTGTGTCGCCCCATCCACTGTGGCAGCCAGTTCATGCAGCACTCTATTGTGTCGCCCCATCCACGGTGGTAGACAGTTCATGCAGCACTCTGTTGTGTCGCCACGTCCACGGTGGTAGCCAGTTCATGCAGCACTTTGTTGTGTCGCCCCGTCCACGGTAGCAGCCAGTTCATGCAGCACTCTGTTGTGTCGCCCCATCCACGGTGGCAGCCAGTTCATGCAGCACTCTGTTGTGTCGCCACGTCCACGGTGACACCCAGTTCATTTCATGCAGCACTCTGTTGTGTCACCACGTCCACGGTGGCAGCCAGTTCATGCAGCACTCTGTTGTGTCGCCACGTCCACGGTGACACCCAGTTCATGCAGCACTCTGTTGTGTCACCACGTCCACGGTGGTAGCCAGTTCATGCAGCACTCTGTTGTGTCGCCCCATCCCCGTGACACCCAGTTCATGCAGCACTCTGTTGTGTCACCACGTCCACGGTGGTAGCCAGTTCATGCAGCACTCTGTTGTGTCACCACGTCACGGTGGTAGCCAGTTCATGCAGCACTCTGTTGTGTCGCCCCATCCCCGGTGACACCCAGTTCATGCAGCACTCTGTTGTGTCACCACGTCCACGGTGGTAGCCAGTTCATGCAGCACTCTGTTTTGTCACCACGTCCACGGTGGTAGCCAGTTCATGCAGCACTCTGTTGTGTCACCACGTCCACGGTGGTAGCCAGTTCATGCAGCACTCTGTTGTGTCACACGTCGACTGTGGTAGCCAGTTCATGCAGCACTCTGTTGTGTCGCCACGTCCACGGTGGCAGCCAGTTCATGCAGCACTCTGTTGTGTCGCCACGTCCACGGTGGTAGCCAGTTCATGCAGCACTCTGTTGTGTCGCCACGTCCACGGTGGTAGCCAGTTCATGCAGCACTCTGTTGTGTCGCCCCATCCACTGTGGCAGCCAGTTCATGCAACACTCTATTGTGTCGCCCCATCCACTGTGGCAGCCAGTTCATGCAGCACTCTATTGTGTCGCCCCATCCACGGTGGTAGACAGTTCATGCAGCACTCTGTTGTGTCGCCACGTCCACGGTGGTAGCCAGTTCATGCAGCACTTTGTTGTGTCGCCCCGTCCACGGTAGCAGCCAGTTCATGCAGCACGCTGTTGTGTCGCCACGTCCACGGTGGTAGCCAGTTCATGCAGCACTCTGTTGTGTCGCCCCATCCACGGTGGCAGCCAGTTCATGCAGCACTCTGTTGTGTCGCCACGTCCACGGTGACACCCAGTTCATTTCATGCAGCACTCTGTTGTGTCACCACGTCCACGGTGGCAGCCAGTTCATGCAGCACTCTGTTGTGTCGCCACGTCCACGGTGACACCCAGTTCATGCAGCACTCTGTTGTGTCACCATGTCCACGGTGGTAGCCAGTTCATGCAGCACTCTGTTGTGTCGCCCCATCCCCGTGACACCCAGTTCATGCAGCACTCTGTTGTGTCACCACGTCCACGGTGGTAGCCAGTTCATGCAGCACTCTGTTGTGTCACCACGTCACGGTGGTAGCCAGTTCATGCATCACTCTGTTGTGTCGCCCCATCCCCGGTGACACCCAGTTCATGCAGCACTCTGTTGTGTCACCACGTCCACGGTGGTAGCCAGTTCATGCAGCACTCTGTTTTGTCACCACGTCCACGGTGGTAGCCAGTTCATGCAGCACTCTGTTGTGTCACCACGTCCACGGTGGTAGCCAGTTCATGCAGCACTCTGTTGTGTCACACGTCGACTGTGGTAGCCAGTTCATGCAGCACTCTGTTGTGTCGCCACGTCCACGGTGGCAGCCAGTTCATGCAGCACTCTGTTGTGTCGCCACGTCCACGGTGGTAGCCAGTTCATGCAGCACTCTGTTGTGTCGCCACGTCCACGGTGGTAGCCAGTTCATGCAGCACTCTGTTGTGTCGCCCCATCCACTGTGGCAGCCAGTTCATGCAACACTCTATTGTGTCGCCCCATCCACTGTGGCAGCCAGTTCACGCAGCACTCTATTGTGTCGCCCCATCCACGGTGGTAGACAGTTCATGCAGCACTCTGTTGTGTCGCCACGTCCACGGTGGTAGCCAGTTCATGCAGCAATTTGTTGTGTCGCCCCGTCCACGGTAGCAGCCAGTTCATGCAGCACGCTGTTGTGTCGCCACGTCCACGGTGGTAGCCAGTTCATGCAGCACTCTGTTGTGTCGCCCCATCCACGGTGGCAGCCAGTTCATGCAGCACTCTGTTGTGTCGCCACGTCCACGGTGACACCCAGTTCATTTCATGCAGCACTCTGTTGTGTCACCACGTCCACGGTGGCAGCCAGTTCATGCAGCACTCTGTTGTGTCGCCACGTCCACGGTGACACCCAGTTCATGCAGCACTCTGTTGTGTCACCACGTCCACGGTGGTAGCCAGTTCATGCAGCACTCTGTTGTGTCGCCCCATCCCCGGTGACACCCAGTTCATGCAGCACTCTGTTGTGTCACCACGTCCACGGTGGTAGCCAGTTCATGCAGCACTCTGTTGTGTCACCACGTCACGGTGGTAGCCAGTTCATGCAGCACTCTGTTGTGTCGCCCCATCCCCGGTGACACCCAGTTCATGCAGCACTCTGTTGTGTCACCACGTCCACGGTGGTAGCCAGTTCATGCAGCACTCTGTTTTGTCACCACGTCCACGGTGGTAGCCAGTTCATGCAGCACTCTGTTGTGTCACCACGCCCACGGTGACACCCAGTTCATTTCATGCAGCACTCTGTTGTGTCACCACGTCCACGGTGGTAGCCAGTTCATGCAGCACTCTGTTGTGTCACCACGTCACGGTGGTAGCCAGTTCATGCAGCACTCTGTTGTGTCGCCCCATCCCCGGTGACACCCAGTTCATGCAGCACTCTGTTGTGTCACCACGTCCACGGTGGTAGCCAGTTCATGCAGCACTCTGTTTTGTCACCACGTCCACGGTGGTAGCCAGTTCATGCAGCACTCTGTTGTGTCACCACGTCCACGGTGGTAGCCAGTTCATGCAGCACTCTGTTGTGTCACACGTCGACTGTGTTAGCCAGTTCATGCAGCACTCTGTTGTGTCGCCACGTCCACGGTGGCAGCCAGTTCATGCAGCACTCTGTTGTGTCGCCACGTCCACGGTGGTAGCCAGTTCATGCAGCACTCTGTTGTGTCGCCACGTCCACGGTGGTAGCCAGTTCATGCAGCACTCTGTTGTGTCGCCACGTCCACGGTGGTAGCCAGTTCATGCAGCACTCTGTAGTGTCGCCACGTCCACGGTGACACCCAGTTCATGCAGAACTCTGTTGTGTCACCACGTCCACGGTGGCAGCCAGTTCATGCAGCACTCTGTTGTGTCACCACGTCCACGGTGACACCCAGTTCATGCAGCACTCTGTTGTGTCACCACGTCCACGGCGGTAGCCAGTTCATGCAGCACTCTGTTGTGTCGCCCCATCCCCGTGACACCCAGTTCAAACAGCACTCTGTTGTGTCACCACGTCCACGGTGGTAGCCAGTTCATGCAGCACTCTGTTGTGTCACACGTCCACTGTGGTAGCCAGTTCATGCATCACTCTGTTGTGTCACCACGTGCACGGTGGCAGCCAGTTCATGCAGCACTCTGTTGTGTCGCCACGTCCACGGTGGTAGCCAGTTCATGCAGCACTCTGTTGTGTCACCACGTCCACGGTGGTAGCCAGTTCATGCAGCACTCTGTTGTGTCGCCACGTCCACGGTGGTAGCCAGTTCATGCAGCACTCTGTTGTGTCGCCACGTCCACGGTGGTAGCCAGTTCATGCAGCACTCTGTTGTGTCACCACGTCCACGGTGGTAGCCAGTTCATGCAGCACTCTGTTGTGTCACCACGTCCACGGTGGTAGCCAGTTCATGCAGCGCTCTGTTGTGTCACCACGTCCACGGTGGTAGCCAGTTCATGCAGCACTCTGTTGTGTCACCACGTCCACGGTGGTAGACAGTTCATGCAGCACTCTGTTGTGTCGCTACGTCCACGATGGTAGCCAGTTCATGCAGCACTCTGTTCTGTCACCACGTCCACGGTGGTAGCCAGTTCATGCAGCACTCTGTTGTGTCACCACGTCCACGGTGGTAGCCAGTTCATGCAGCACTCTGTTGTGTCGCCACGTCCACGGTGGTAGCCAGTTCATGCAGCACTCTGTTGTGTCACCACGTCCACGGTGGCAGCCAGTTCATGCAGCACTCTGTTGTGTCGCCACGTCCACGGTGGTAGCCAGTTCATGCAGTACTCTGTTGTGTCACCACGTCCACGGTGGTAGACAGTTCATGCAGCAATCTGTTGTGTCGCTACGTCCACGGTGGTAGCCAGTTCATGCAGCACTCTGTTGTGTCGCCACGTCCACGGTGGTAGACAGTTCATGCAGCATTCTGTTGTGTCACCACGTCCACGGTGGTAGACAGTTCATGCAGCACTCTGTTGTGTCACCACGTCCACGGTGGTAGCCAGTTCATGCAGCACTCTGTTGTGTCACCACGTCCACGGTGGTAGACAGTTCATGCAGCACTCTATTGTGTCGCCATGTCCACTGTGGTAGCCAGTTCATGCAGCACTCTGTTGTGTCGCCACGTCCACGGTGGTAGCCAGTTCATGCAGCACTCTGTTGTGTCACCACGTCCACAGTGGTAGCCAGTTTATGCAGCACTCTGTTGTGTCACCACGTCCACGGTGGTAGCCAGTTCATGCAGCACTCTGTTGTGTCACCACGTCCACGGTGGTAGACAGTTCATGCAGCACTCTGTTGTGTCGCTACGTCCACGGTGGTAGCCAGTTCATGCAGCACTCTGTTGTGTCACCACGTCCACGGTGGTAGCCAGTTCATGCAGCACTCTGTTGTGTCACCACGTCCACGGTGGTAGCCAGTTCATGCAGCACTCTGTTGTGTCGCCACGTCCACGGTGGTAGCCAGTTCATGCAGCACTCTGTTGTGTCACCACGTCCACGGTGCTAGCCAGTTCATGCAGCACTCTGTTGTGTCACCACGTCCACGGTGGTAGCCAGTTCATGCAGCACTCTGTTGTGTCACCTCGTCCACGGTGGTAGCCAGTTCATGCAGCACTCTGTTGTGTCACCACGTCCACGGTGGTAGACAGTTCATGCAGCACTCTGTTGTGTCGCTACGTCCACGGTGTTAGCCAGTTCATGCAGCACTCTGTTGTGTCGCCACGTCCACGGTGGTAGACAGTTCATGCAGCATTCTGTTGTGTCACCACGTCCACGGTGGTAGACAGTTCATGCAGCACTCTGTTGTGTCACGACGTCCACGGTGGTAGACAGTTCATGCAGTACTCTGTTTTGTCACCACGTCCACGGTGGTAGACAGTTCATGCAGCACTCTATTGTGTCGCCACGTCCACGGTGGTAGACAGTTCATGCAGCACTCTGTTGTGTCACCACGTCCACGGTGGTAGCCAGTTCATGCAGCACTCTGTTGTGTCACCACGTCCACGGTGGTAGACAGTTCATGCAGCACTCTGTTGTGTCTCCACGTCCACGGTGGTAGACAGTTCATGCAGCACTCTGTTGTGTCGCTACGTCCACGGTGTTAGCCAGTTCATGCAGCACTCTGTTGTGTCACCACGTCCACGGTGGTAGACAGTTCATGCAGCACTCTGTTGTGTCACCACGTCCACGGTGGTAGACAGTTCATGCAGCACTCTGTTGTGTCACCACGTCCACGGTGGTAGACAGTTCATGCAGCACTCTATTGTGTCGCCACGTCCACGGTGGTAGCCAGTTCATGCAGCACTCTGTTGTGTCACCACGTCCACGGTGGTAGACAGTTCATGCAGCACTCTGTTGTGTCACCACGTCCACGGTGGTAGCCAATTCATGCAGCACTCTGTTGTTTCACCACGTCCACGGTGGTAGCCAGTTCATGCAGCACTCTGTTGTGTCACCACGTATACCGCTCTTGACTTATCGCTGTCTTGCCTGAAGAAAGAACATGCCCCATCACCAGTCTTCCTTTTCTAAGGACATCGATTGTCATCTGTCTTTCCCTACTTCACAAGGTTCCAGGCTGATGGTAGAAGGTCGTACATCGCTATGATTATGAAGCTGAGCCGCAGCGGTGACATATGCCACATGTCATGCCATGTTAGTGTCCTCAGCAAAGCCGTATCTCATGTGGTCCATTGCCTTTGCTGTACACAATTGTTCTCCCGATCTCCCAGACTACCATGTCCCTTCGTTGTCTATTTGATGCGTTTGACCACCATTGGATGTCTCCGTGACCAAATTCACACCTGTTGGTCTGCGTGTAGCCCATTACTTCCTTTAGTCTGAGACTTTCGCGTGCTTCCTGTACTGCTGCTCACGCCTGCCACTTCCGACTGGTCTTCACTGTGGGATCCACTTTTCAAACAGTTTCGTGTGACGAGCTTTGTAACGTAACTGCCAGTCTGGCCTTGCCGACTTTATAACTCCTATAAGACTGACTTGAACGGAAGGACCAGCTTGACTTTCTTACAGTACAGCGCAACATCCGTCAGTCCTGTTGTTACTCCCAGCCATTTCCGCGTGTACTTGCTCTCCGTCGCTTCCACCATACTTGAGATGATCTTGTATATTAGAAGAGGCCATAGCAGTTTGGGTAACAACATGAACTGGAGGCACCAGATTTTGAACTTTCCTAAAATTCTACTCCGGTCGATGATATGTAGCCCTTGTTCAGCCATCTCTCTTACTCTCTGCACTGCTTTCGTGTCTTTTAATGAGGCATCAAACTCTCTGCCTAGACTATTTATTGGCTCCTCGCAGATGGTTGGGATCGTCTGCTTCGCCACACTGAATGTGACTTGCTTGGTCTTCTCTCGTCTGATGGAGAAGCTTCGTGACTTCCTCGGTTTGAAGCTCATCCGGCACCACACGATGACCTCGTCCAGGCGTTCAAGCATGCTGCGGGCGTGACTCTCTTCTGACGCTAGGACCGTGGTATCATCCATAAATGCTCTAAGTGGTGGCATGTGGTATCCATCTCCAAGGTCTGGTTCTTTTCTAACTCCCTCTGCTGCTTTCAGTATTATATCGCCATCACGATGAATATGGACGAACGTGTACAGCTCATCGAAATGTCGACGTGCAATTCTATCCAGTCGGTCGTGTATTCCTATGTGGACAAACGCACAGTGAAGCCGGCAAAATACAGACTGAGCATGGCGGTCACACCATGAGGTACGAGTTGAGTCTCTTTGCCATTATAGAGAACAATATTTTACCTTCCACATTCAGTAGGGAGATTAGTCTAAACTGCGTAATTTAATTTGAGTTCAGTTCCTTTGGAATGTACACGCCATTGGCCTTCCACTCCTGGCTTACAATCTGTCTGAAATAAAATGTATGAGATGACAGTCTGGCTGGAACGGTTGCCGTGGTTGGCGGACGTGTAATGGACCTCGCTGGCATATGGATTCACTGAGGAAGGTATGGCGAGATGTTTCAGTGAATGATCATGAATCTATAACCATATCCAGACAGCATGAACATGAGGAAGGTATGGCGAGATGTTTCAGTCAATGATCATGAATCTATAACCATATCCAGACAGCATGAACATGAGGAAGGTATGGCGAGATGTTCCAGTCAATGACCATGAATCTATAACCATGTCCAGACTGCATGAACATGAGGTCAAAACAGAAGTCGCTTGAAAGTCGCGCTATCTGGGAAGACACAGAAGAAGAGTAAATCAGCAGAGAAATGGAGTCATCAGTCTCCACACAGAGAGGGACATCATGGAGAGGTGGTCTAAGAACTTATGGAGTGTCCAATGTGAGGATGATCCGTCGACTAAACTGAACTAACCTAGATTCCACACCTGGCCAGCTCGTCATAGTCACCAGCTCGTCATAGTCACCAGCGAGTCCGAAGAAGAAACACCATCACCATCCTGGGCAGAGAGAATAAAGAAATACACAAGATGAGAACCAAGCACGTTATTTAGTTATTGAGCTATTAGCGGGTCATCATCATTGCACTCCGAACATGTTCATAGGTGCTCAAATCCCCTCCTCAGTGTCCAGTGACTGACGACGCCAGTTCTGTGTTGGTTAATTAGTCTTCATACACACCTACTAAGTTTCTCGTTTCTGGCTGTGCCCATCTTAACTCCCATCTCTTTCATCCGAAGGAGTGACGTAGACACACGGTTGTAGAGTCATGCGTCCTTCCCACTTCTCGAGGGCATTGATGATGTCTGCTCGATTCATTGGTTAACCGTCTTCAACAGTAGTGAAGCTAGCCAACCTGTCCGCTTGATTCATTGGTTGACCGTCTTCAACAATAGTGAGCTAGCCAACCTGTCACTCGATTCATTGGTTGACCGTCTTCAACAGTAGTGAAGCTAGCCAACCTGTCCACTGGATTCATTGGTTGACCGTCTTCAACAGTAGTGAAGCTAGCCAACCTGTCCACTCGATTCATTGGTTGACCGTCTTCAACAGTAGTGGTGCTAGCCAACTGTCCGCTCTTTTATTTCCCCGTGCGTCTGCATGTCCTGGGATGTAAACAAAAGCGACATTAGGTATTTTATTCTTCTGCAATGACAGTACCCATTGCATACGTACAGATCCTGTCTCCACGTTTCTTATGCTCATCGAAGCACTTAGTATACAGGCGTGGGTGTAATTCTCTGACTGTAACCAGATGAATGCCTTGCTCACTGCCATCGTCATGTTACTCGTGGTCATGACGTACGTACCACAGTCTTCCTTGACTATACTGCCTGCCGAGCGTGCTGTAAATGCCCATGCACTCCTTTGGTGTCGTATTACAGATCCGTCTGTATAGATGACTGCATCTTTATCATCGGTGTCATCCCAGATAAGACTGCTGACCTCCGCATTGACCACGACTGAGTCCTGTTCCCTATATTTCCTGTTGAGTGTGACAATACACGAGAATGTCCCCCTGAAAGACGTAGGCACCGGTCTCCACTCTCCTAACCAGCGTTGATATCGGTAAGCCTTCTAATGAGGAAAGGGTGCACCGCCAGTTTGAGGAGCATATGGATGAGGTATTCAAATGGTACCCTGTTGTATGCATCCTCCAGATCTATAGCAGCAGCACATGTCTCCTCTCGTCTGTGGAAGCCTTCAAAGACGTCATAGGCGAAGACTGCCGCATTGAGCCATGTCACTTTGTTATATCTATAACCTCCGAGTGTGGGTTGAGATGCGTGTTTCTGTTCAAGGTGACAGGTAAGGACACGGGCAATTATTTTCTCCAGCAGCTTGCCCGCAGTGTTCTGCATTGTGATGATTCTGTAGGCACTGATCAGAGAATGGTCCTTGTTTGGCTTCGGTAGCGGTAGTAAGTAGTTGTGTAGCCACTCCCCCTTAAACTGGCCACTCTGAATGCTGGCTCGAAACTCTATGACCAGTTTTTGCAAGTCGTCGCCGGTTAAATCGCCTATGTCATCGTACCGAACACCATCTGGACCAGGAGCACCGTTGTGTGACTTTTTAAGTGTTGTGCGAATGGTATCGTTTGTGATTGTGAGATTTTCTCCCAGCACTAAACCCTCACATAATCCTGAAAGTGACCCCCTTATCCTCATTCTTACAGCCTCGTTTCTTTGGTCAGTCAGCTCTATGTGTAAACTCTTAAGTCACGGTACCAAATGTAAACTCTTAAGTCACGGTACCAAATGTAAACTCTTAAGTCACGGTACCAAATGTAAACTCTTCTTCTTGTTTCTTTATTGTTCTTCTCTCTCTTGTGTTACGGCTCGTGTTTCTGGCGACATTAACCTCATTGGGCGCTGTGCTTATGCTACGCTTTATATACGTCTCATCATAAGATGAGTATCAGCATACGTCCCCTATTTGTTCAGTGTTGTCTTTCGACTGTCTGGTGTTGCACAGCCGTGTTGTACTTCCTCGACTGTCTGGTGTTGCACAGCCGTGTTGTACTTCCTCGACTGTCTGGTATTGCACAGCCGTGTTGTACTTCCTCGACTGTCTGGTGTTGCACAGCCGTGTTGTACTTCCTCGACTGTCTGGTGTTGCACAGCCGTGTTGTACTTCCTCGACTGTCTGGTGTTGCACAGCCGTGTTGTACTTCCTCGACTGTCTGGTGTTGCACAGCCGTGTTGTACTTCCTCGACTGTCTGGTATTGCACAGCCGTGTTGTACTTCCTCGACTGTCTGGGTTGCACAGCCGTGTTGTACTTCCTCGACTGTCTGGTGTTGCACAGCCGTGTTGTACTTCCTCGACTGTCTGGTGTTGCACAGCCGTGTTGTACTTCCTCGACTGTCTGGTGTTGCACAGCCGTGTTGTACTTCCTCGACTGTCTGGTATTGCACAGCCGTGTTGTACTTCCTCGACTGTCTGGTGTTGCACAGCCGTGTTGTACTTCCTCGACTGTCTGGTATTGCACAGCCGTGTTGTACTTCCTCGGCTGTCTGGTGTTGCACAGCCGTGTTGTAACGCCCTCGACTGTCTGGGATTGCACAGCCGTGTTGTGACGCCCTCGACTGTCTGGGATTGCACAGCCGTGTTGTAACGCCCTCGACTGTCTGGGATTGCACAGCCGTGTTGTACTTCCTCGACTGTCTGGTGTTGCACAGCCGTGTTGTACTTCCTCGACTGTCTGGTATTGCACAGCCGTGTTGTACTTCCTCGACTGTCTGGTGTTGCACAGCCGTGTTGTACTTCCTCGACTGTCTGGTGTTGCACAGCCGTGTTGTACTTCCTCGACTGTCTGGTGTTGCACAGCCGTGTTGTACTTCCTCTACTGTCTGGTGTTGCACAGCCGTGTTGTACTTCCTCGACTGTCTGGTGTTGCACAGCCGTGTTGTAACGCCCTCGACTGTCTGGGATTGCACAGCCGTGTTGTAACGCCCTCGACTGTCTGGGATTGCACAGCCGTGTTGTAACGCCCTCGACTGTCTGGGATTGCACAGCCGTGTTGTACTTCCTCGACTGTCTGGTGTTGCACAGCCGTGTTGTACTTCCTCGACTGTCTGGTATTGCACAGCCGTGTTGTACTTCCTCGACTGTCTGGTGTTGCACAGCCGTGTTGTACTTCCTCGACTGTCTGGTATTGCACAGCCGTGTTGTAACGCCCTCGACTGTCTGGTGTTGCACAGCCGTGTTGTACTTCCTCGACTGTCTGGTGTTGTACAGCCGTGTTGTACTTCCTCGACTGTCTGGTATTGCACAGCCGTGTTGTACTTCCTCGACTGTCTGGTGTTGCACAACCGTGTTGTACTTCCTCGACTGTCTGCTATTGCACAGCCGTGTTGTACTTCCTCGACTGTCTGGTATTGCACAGCCGTGTTGTAACGCCCTCGACTGTCTGGGATTGCACAGCCGTGTTGTACTTCCTCGACTGTCTGGTGTTGTACAGCCGTGTTGTACTTCCTCGACTGTCTGGTATTGCACAGCCGTGTTGTACTTCCTCGACTGTCTGGTGTTGCACAGCCGTGTTGTACTTCCTCGACTGTCTGCTATTGCACAGCCGTGTTGTACTTCCTCGACTGTCTGGTGTTGCACAGCCGTGTTGTACTTCCTCGACTGTCTGGTATTGCACAGCCGTGTTGTACTTCCCTCGACTGTCTGGTGTTGCACAGCCGTGTTGTACTTCCTCGACTGTCTGGTGTTGCACAGCCGTGTTGTACTTCCTCGACTGTCTGGTATTGCACAGCCGTGTTGTAACGCCCTCGACTGTCTGGGATTGCACAGCCGTGTTGTAACGCCCTCGACTGTCTGGTGTTGCACAGCCGTGTTGTAACGCCCTCGACTGTCTGGGATTGCACAGCCGTGTTGTACTTCCTCGACTGTCTGGTGTTGCACAGCCGTGTTGTAACGCCCTCGACTGTCTAGGATTGCACAGCCGTGTTGTAACGCCCTCGACTGTCTGGGATTGCACAGCCGTGTTGTAACGCCCTCGACTGTCTGGGATTGCACAGCCGTGTTGCAGATTCCTTGCTTCAACACTCGAACAAGAACTCGAGTGCTAAGGACATACCGCCAATGAGCAAACCTTCCCTTACTGTGGTCGCCCTCGCCTGGAATCGTTCTGTTTACATACAGGCCTAGCGTCTTACACGCTCTGCCTCACAAACCATCATTTTTTCCAATATTCCTCTTCCTGTTTTAAGACGTGGTCTTCACATTTAGCCCAATAATCTTTGTCTATATTTAATAAAGCGAGATTAGCAAGAGTCTTTACATCGCATATTTTGAATATTGTATTTTCATCTGCCACTTGTGCTTTTAATTTTGCCCAGATTAGTTCTATTGGATTTAAATGAGCATGGTAAGGTGGCAGCCTCAAACTTATATGACCGTGCTCTTGGATAATCTTATCTATTTGAAAAATCTTTGTCCTCTGTTTTTGCTTTACTAGAGATAATAATTCAGGTTTTTAGTACATGTTATTAAATTGTATGTGCTCCTTTGTGAGCCATATCTTAATAGCATCTTTTGTACTGGATGACGTCGGGGCTTTATCTTCAAGTGCAACAATGTTGTGGTACGCTGCATTGTCCATTATTAGGCAAGATGGTCGATCTAGTGATGGGAGAACAGAATTTTCAATCCAATGTCTAAATATGTGACCATTCATCTCAGAGTGATAATCCCGATTGTCTATGGATTTTGAAAGAAAAATGAGCTCTGCATTCTGTATTAGTCCATGTTGTCGACTACCTGCATGAGCAATTATCAAGCGCTGTCCTTTGCTGCTAGGTATTAATCTCTTAATCTTTCCATCTGATGACTGCCATTCCCTTTGGTTAGTGTGGTGAGCATTGATCCATGTTTCATCCAAGTACACAATATCATAACCTTGCTTGCGCACCTCTTTTACTTCACTTAAGTACTTGCTTCTCATGACTACTATATGTGGCTTCTCACAGATGATGTTTCGTCCATTGGAATACTTTCTGAATGTAAAGCCTGCAGCTCTCACATTCCTCCATAATGTAGACTTTGATATTTCAATACTGTTGTTCTTTTTCAGCGATACTTTTAGTTTTCTTATTGTAACAGTTTCATTCATACCAAACATTTTGCGAATTTCACTTCTAATAAGTTCACTGTCGAAATTATCCAACATTTTTGCTCTTCCTTGTGATTTTGTATATTTTGAACATTGACGGTCACGTCCTTGAATCTAGCGATTAAATGACCGTTTAGATAAATCCAAAATGTGTTTTGTCCTATTCTCAGGGTTTTCTAAAGAATGAAATAATCTTCCTCGTTTAGCCTCTTTGCAAAAATAGTCATACATTTTTATTGCGATGTTTTGTAAACTGCAGAATTTCATTTTAAGACTCATGATAAATGTTATAGTTCCACGTCTCCACCTATGAATGAACGGAAATGGAACACACAATTTGTCGTGTTTATTACAAGTGTCTAATTGTGTCAGAAAATCTCGGTTAAAGCGTGCAATCACGTCAATTGTACCGTGTATGGATTTTTAATCGCTATTTTTAACTTAAAATACTGTAAACATTAAGTTTTGACTACATCAATGGGTCGTTATAAATTTATATAAATCAAATAAGCAACAATAATAACCAAATGTTTTTTTTTTAATGAAATTAATTCCCTGTTGGGTTCTAATCATTATAACTTTACATGCAAATTTTGAAAAACTTACAAAAAGTGGTTAAAAAGATATCGATTTTAAAAGTTGGGCACGAGTTATGAAACGGACTATACATACATTATCTGTGTTGGAGTGTTAGTAGAAGTTCGTGAAATATATTTTTAGTTCGCACTTTTACTTTTCAATAAAACATTGGAACTGAAAATAGCGCTGTAATGTGTGTGTGCATGTGTATGTGTAACATTTTTTTGTTAAGTACTTGGTCCCCGTGACACTTTAAATTGTATGGAGAATATGGTGTTAGTATTTATATGTCTATAAATGATCAAAGCTCACATTTTATTGATGCTGTGACCTGTATGTATCACGCCAGACAGTCCTGCTTTCTTCAAATATGAGGTACCCATTTTAGGCTCGATGACCCTAGAAGCTACCTCTTGTCTTTAGTAGTTCAGTTAACTGACAACTGAGCTACTGCGGCTCCACTGCATATCATCATCACCACCATCGTCATCACCATCATCATATATCATCACCATCATCATCATCATCATCACCATCATCATACATCATCACCATCATCATACATCATCATCAACATCACCATCAACATCATCATAATCACCATCATCATCATCACCATAATTATCATCATCATCATAATCGTCACCATCACAATCATCACCATCATCACCATCATCGCCATCATCATCATCACCATCATCAAATCATCACGATCATCAAATCATCACCATCATTATCACCATCATCAACATCATCACCATCATCACCATCAACAGCATCATCAGCATCATCAGCATCATCACCATCATCATCATCACCATCATCACCATCCTCATCACCATCATCATCACTATCATCATCAGCATCACCATCACTATCATCATCATTATCATTATCATCATCATCATCATACATCATTATACATCATTATACACCATCACCATCATCATAAATCATCATCATCATCATCATCACCATCATTATAATCATCATCTTCAACATAAGTATCATCATCACCATCATCATCATCACCATCATCATCATCACCATCATCATTACCATTATCATCATCATCATCATCATCATCACCATTGTCACCATCATCACCATCATCATACATCATCATCACCATCATCATACATCATCAGCATCATCACCATCATTATCATCATCATCTTCACCATAAGTATCATCATCACCATCATCATCATCATCACCATCATCATCATCATCATCATCATCATCACCATTGTCACCATCATCATCATCATCACCATCATCATACATCATCATTACCATCATCATCATCATCACCATTGTCACCATCATCATTATCACCATCATCATACATCATCACCATCATTATACATCATCATCACCATAATTATCATCAGCACCATCATCATCATCACCATTATCACCATCATCATCATCATCATCACCATCATCATACATCATCACCATCATCATACATCATCATCACCATAATTATCATCATCACCATCATCATCATCATCACCATTATCACCATCATCACCATCATCATCACCATCATCACCATCATCATCATCATCACCATCATCATCACCATTATCATCATCATCATCAACATCATCACCATCATCATCATCACCATCACCACCATCATCATCTTCACCATAATTATTATCATCATCACCATCATCATCACCACCATCATACATCATCAGCATCAGCATCATCACCATCATCAGCATCAGCATCATCACCATCATCATCATCACCATCATCATCGTCACCATCATCATACATCATCACAATCATCACCATCTTTATACATCATCATCACCATAATTATCATCATCACCATCATTATCACCATTATCATCAACATTATCACCACCACCACAATTGTCATCATCATCATCATCATCATCATTACCATCATCATCATTAACAACATCATCACCACCATCATCATCATCACCACCATCATCATCGTCATCATCACCATCATCATCATAACCATCATCATCATCATCATCATCACATCATCATCACCATCAACATCATAACCATCATCATCACCATCACCATCATCATCATTATCAATATCATCACCACCACCATCATCATCATCATTGTCACCATCATCACCATCATCATCATCATCATCATCATCATCATACATAATCATTACCATCATCATCACCATTGTCACCATCATCATCACCATCATCATACATCATCATTATCACCATCATCGTACATCATCACCATCATTATACATCATCATCACCATCATCATCTTCACCATTATCACCATCATCACCACCATCATCACCACCATCATCATCACCATCATCATCATCACCATCACCATTATCATCATCATCAACATCATCACCATCATCATCACCATCACCACCATCATCATCTTCACCATAATTATTATCATCATCACCATCATCATCATCACCACCATCATACATCATCAGCATCAGCATCATCACCATCATCATACATCATCATACATCATCACAATCATCACAATCATCACCATCATTATACATCATCATCACCATCATCATCATTAACAACATCATCACCACCATCATCATCATCATCATCGTCATCATCACCCTCATCAACATAACCATCATCATCATAACCATCATCATCATCACCATCATCACCATCATCACCATCATCATCACCATCATCATCACCATCATCATCATCATCATCATCATTATCAACATCATCACCACCATCATCATCATCATCATCATCAACACCATCACCATCAACCTCATCACCATCACCATTATCATCACCATCACTATCATCATCATAATCTAGCTCCTTGGTTCTCAAACTGGTGTCCGCGGTCCCCCGGGTGACCGGTGTTTCTGGAGGACTGAGAAGGAGGGATCACCTTGTGGAAATTGTGGGCTATTTATTTGGTCATTTATATGTTATTAAATTAGTTATGTCCTGCACAAGATGTCCAGCGTCTGCAGTAATCAATCCCAGCTTATCTGTGTTATTCTGCACTCATCTTCTACTTGACTGTTCTATCCGTCGTTTACAAGGAACTATGTCTACTATAGCAAAAAGGCAGAGGTAATGGTAACAACAAAGAAAAAGACATCACCTCAGTGAAAAATAAAGACAAGTGGAACAATATTAAAACAGGTAAATGAATTTAAATATTTGGGAACTTTGTTAACCTCAGACGGAAGATGTACAAAAGAGGTGAGATGCAGAATGGCTCAGGCAAAAGCAGCTTTCCAAAAAATGAGGAAGATACTATGCCATCCATTTTTGACAAAAGAAACAAGAAAAAGAGTTCTTAAATGTTATGTAGAGCCAGTCTTAACATATGGATGCGAATCATGGACAATAGGACAACAGACAAGAAAATCACTGAAGTCTGTAGAAATGTGGTTTTACAGAAGAATGTTGAGAGTACCATGGACAGCTAAGAAGAATAATGAAGATGTTCTGAGAGAGGTCAAAACAAAAAGAGAACTAATTTCCAATGTTAGGAAGAGACAATCATCATTTTTTGGCCATGTAATGAGAAGAGAACAACTGGAATATATTGTAACAACTGGAAAAATTGAGGGACGAAGAGATAGAGGGAAGCAGAGAGAAAAAAATAACAGACAGCTTAAGAGAATGGTTTGGCAGAAGGTCAACAACAGAAATGATAAATAGCTGCCGAGATCGTAAAGTTGTGGAGAGACATGATCACCTACGCCAATAGGCCCGGTACTTGATGATGATGATGTCTACTATAATTACATTCTCTTGGCCATTGTGCTGTTTTGTATATTTAATAATAATTTACATAAAACATGTAAGTTTACACACCCTTACACAAATACATGGATACACACACACACACACACAAGTACATACATACATACGTACACACAAACACACACATACATACATACATACATACATACATACATACATACATACATACATACATACATACATACATACATACATACATACACACACATACACACACACATTCTCTGGAGAAGGCAAAATCGATTAGGAAATAGACATCCGATGCAATAAAACAAACCAAATTTTGGGTCAGCTATCTCCTATCCTTAAATACTAAGCAATAGCTATTACCACCAAGAAACATCTTATACAGAGTTTATTCGTTCCCACGTGTCCTATCAAAGCATAACATGGACACTTACGACCAAGCATAGAAGAAAGCTCGTCACCATAAAGATGAGATGTCTGAGAAAAGAGCTTGGAGTGACTCGAAAATACAGAATCAGAAATGATATAAGAGAAAGAGTCGAAATTTAGCAATCCTAAGCTACATACATAAATGGTTTGCCCATCTAAAAAGAATGCTATGCGATTCCTTACCATACAAAGCTTATATTAAAGAGAAGATTGGAGAAGAGCAAAAGGCAGACAACATGAAAGAAACGCTACAACAAAATCATTTAACAATGAATAAATCAGCCAAAATTGCGAGAATAAGAACTTTCAAGCTCCCTTGGCAACCGTACGGGTATAAGAGGAAGTGAAAAAAGAGAAAGAAAGACGGGACTCATCATCCCAGTAAGTTTCAATATGTTAGTTCTGTGAAGCTCTTCTGTACTTTCATTTGGTGTATGGATATTATATTTACGCATTATATTATTATATATACACACTATATTATTATATTTACACATTATATTATTATATTTACACATTATATTATGATATCTTTCTTTCGATCGTACATCCCTAGTCTGGCCGTACGCTAATCTTACGGTCTGTTGTTTGATGTGCGATGGGGATAATCTGACGACTAACTGTGTGTCTATATGTTCGGAATTGGAGTCAACAACGATGGTCTAACATCATCAAGCGCTATACATTTTTTAAGAAAATATGACGATCATCATTTTCAAGAGGACGTGATCTTCCGGTATATGGTGGATAGGCGGCGGGAACAATTGAAGACTATGCATGAAAAGTGTTCCTTGTTGCAGTTTCCTCATATTCCAAGTCCGGCTTGTTGCAGGAGCTACTGAGTTAAGTGCTCTGTGCACACCGTGAGCTGTGTGTCTCATCCGTTTTGATCATGTTTCGATATTCCAATTGTTTACGATGAATGATGATATCGTATGACAGGGAACAGTTGGCTGTGTTCACTTTTTGCGCGGTTTCGCCTTATGTCTTTTGGCGTGTGCTGAGTCTGTACAATGGGGACTACAATTATCTTTCTTTGTTTGGGAGATGAGATATTCGGATGATTACGCTGGCACGGGCGGTAGAGCAATTATGGATTTTAATTCGTTTGCAGTGATTCTGGGGCCTTCCATAACCAAACCAAACCAATCTTTCTGTCCTTTCAGGCATTCTTCTGATGACTATTAAATGAGTACTCTTCGTCATCCGTTCTTGAAAGGACGTTAATTGGGCGTAGATACGTTCTGTTACGGTTAATTAGCGCCTTTCGGCTCAAAACATTCGACTTCAGCACGTCATTTTTGAATACCGGGTTGCCGTCTCTCTTCGATTCCCTCACGTTTAGCCAGACTGGACAGTATGTTTCCATGATCGCCGCTGGAAGACAGAGCAGGGTCTTCATCAGTTCTCTTGTTCGTTGGTTCCGACGCATGGACTCAGCTCAGTTAGTGGATAGATTTTTTGGCTCCAATATTTATATTACATTTCATCAAATGTTAATTTTTAAAAAAATTTAATGAACTCTCTCTCTCTCTCTCTCTCTCTCTCTCTCTCTCTCTCTCTCTCTCTCTCTCTCTCTCTCTCTGCGATCAGGACTCAATCAGAGCAGGATCCCAGACTCTCACATGAAGTCAGCTGTCAGGTAAAGTGTGTTGATCGCCCCCACAGGCAGAACATCACAATTAGAGCCCGCCAGATCCACTCTGATTGAACATGCGTTAAAACGTTGCACTGTGTTCTGCGCCAGTGACCTAGTGCATTCGATTTCAGCCAGCATATAATTCAGGTTAGCTTTCCTTAGCCTTTGATTGTCCCCAATCTTCCTGCAAGGCAGCAGATTATCTTTTCTGTAGGGGGATTCTGCCCTTAGATGGTCGGCCCTCCCATGTTTACCAGCACCATCTGCCCGAGTCACTAGAGTTGACTAACACATACATGCACACAGCGATACGAGGCATGACTAACACTGACACACACCAAGATATATGATATAATGAGCTGTGAAGTTCAGTGAATGTTAATCTCCTAAAATCTAAAATCCTTCACAATGCAAACGTACCGTTCCTGCTGAAAAAAACCCAGGCTACTATTAACTTAATTGATACTTTTATTAAATTGTAGTTTAGATGATGATCATCATTATCATCAAGTACCGGGCCTTCTTGCGTAGGTGATCATGTCTCTCCACAACTTTCGATCTCGATAGTTATTTATCATTTCTGTTGTTGACCTTCTGCCAAGCCATTCTCTTAATCTGTCTGGTATCTTTTCCCTTTGCTTCCCTCTATCTCTTCGTCCCTCAATTTTCCCAGTTGTTACAAAATATTCCAGCTGTTCTCTTCTCATTACATGGCCAAAAAATGATTATTGTTTCTTCCTAAAATTGGAAATTAGCTCTCTTTTTGCCTTGACCTCTTTCAGAAAGTTTTCATTACTCTTCTTAGCTGTCCATGGTATTCTCAACATTCTTCTGTAAAACTACATTTCTACAGAGTCCAGTGATTTTCTTGTCCGTTTTTAGATACATACAAATGCAAAATATCAAACTGTTGGTTGGTCATCTGCAGTCAAAATTTGTATCCCGAAATAATACATAGGAAATAAATCGGACAATCACAACAATGTGGCAACTTATGCCATTTATTATCTGTTATATATTTACGACTGGACATAATAAAACTTTGGCACCAAGTGCCATTTAACCAAATTGTGAGACCGAAACACCACAAATAACAATAATAATAGTTCTATTGATATTGCTAACAAGGCTATAAACATGTCTGACCAATAATACGCGCATGTTGTTTTTGTTACAACATTTTCATGATGTTTACGTACCTTTAAGTTTGTCCAGTTCAGTTTGCGTCTGGCTAAAACACTGGCTGTTGAAGTCATCACTTGTCAGATAACTGACAATTTCAGGGTGTCTGATAAACAACTCACTCCAGGAGTAATCGGTTAGATTGTGTTACTGCTATAAGCGGGGTAACTCTAGACTCTAGGTTATTTCTGTGATTGAAGTTTATCGACTATTGTTGAAGTGAATGAAGCAGATACTGTTCAAATAGATCTGGACAGAGACATCAGATGTTGATGATGATGATGATCTGGATGGCGATGATGTTGATGGTGATGATGTTGATAGTGATGCTGTTGGTGATGATGTTGATGAGGATGATATTGATGGCGATGATGTTGATGGTGATGATGTTTATGGTGATGATGTTGATGGTAAATGATGGTGATGCTGTTGGTGATGATGTTGATGAGGATGATATTGATGGCGATGATGTTGATGGTGATAATGTTTATGGTGATGATGTTGATGGTAAATGATGTTGATGGCGATGATGTTGATGACGATGATGTTTATGGTGATGATGTTGATGGTAAATGATGTTGATGGTGATGCTGTTGGTGATGATGTTTATGGTGATGATATTGATGGTAAATGATGTTGATGGTGATGATATTGATGGCGATGATGTTGATGGTGATGATGTTTATGGTGATGATGTTTATGGTAAATGATGTTGATGGCGATGATGTTGATGGTGATGATGTTTATGGTGATGATGTTTATGGTGATGATGTTGATGGTAAATGATATTGATGGCGATGATGTTGATGGTGATGATGTTTATGGTGATGATATTGATGGTAAATGATGTTGATGGTGATGATGTTGATGGCGATGATGTTGATGGTGATGATGTTTATGGTGATGATGTTGATGGTAAATGATATTGATGGCGATGATGTTGATTGTGATGATGTTTATGGTGATGATATTGATGGTAAATGATGTTGATGGTGATTATGTTGATTGTGATGATATTGATGGTAAATGATGTTGATGGTGATGATATTGATGGCGATGATGTTGATGGTGATGATGTTTATGGTGATGATGTTGATGGTAAATGATGTTGATGGTGATGAAGTTGATGGTGATGAAGTTGATGGTGATGATGTTGATAGTGATGATGTTGATAGCGATGATGTTGATGGTGATGATGTTAATGGCGATGATGTTGATGGTGATGATGTTGATGCTGATAATATTGATGGCGATGATGTTGATGTTGATGATGTTGATGCCGATGATGTTGATGGTGATGAAGTTGATGGTGATGATGTTGATAGTGATGATGTTGATGGCGATGATGTTGATGGTGATGATGTTGATGGTGATGAAGTTGATGGTGATGATGTTGATAGTGATGATGTTGATGGCGATGATGTTGATAGTGATGATGTTGTTAATGGCGATGTTGTTGATGGCGATGATGTTGATGGTGATGATGTTGATGGTGATGATGTTGATGGTGATGATGTTGATGGTGATGCTGTTGGTGATGATGTTGATGAGGATGATATTGATGGCGATGATGTTGATGGTGATGATGGTGATGGTAATTGATGTTGATGGTGATGCTGTTGGTGATGATGTTTATGGTGATGATATTGATGGTAAATGATGTTGATGGTGATGATATTTATGGCGATGATGTTGATGGTGATGATGTTTATGGTGATGATGTTGATGGTAAATGATGTTGATGGCGATGATGTTGATGGTGATGATGTTTATGGTGATGATGTTTATGGTGATGATGTTGATGGTAAATGATATTGATGGCGATGATGTTGATGGTGATGATGTTTATGGTGATGATATTGATGGTAAATGATGTTGATGGTGATCATGTTGATGGCGATGATGTTGATGGTGATGATGTTTATGGTGATGATGTTGATGGTAAATGATATTGATGGCGATGATGTTGGTTGTGATGATGTTTATGGTGATGATATTGATGGTAAATGATGTTGATGGTGATGATGTGGATTGTGATGATGTTTATGGTGATGATGTTAATGGTAAATGATGTTGATGGCGATGATGTTGATGGCGATGATGTTGATGGCGATGATGTTGATGGTGATGAAGTTGATGGTGATGATGTTAATGGCGATGATGTTGATGGTGATGAAGTTGATGGTGATGAAGTTGATGGTGATGATGTTGATAGTGATGATGTTCATGGTGATGGTGTTGATAGTGATGATGTTGATAGCGATGATGTTGATGGTGATGATGTTGATGCTGATAATATTGATGGCGATGATGTTGATGATGTTGATGCTGATGATGTTGATGGTGATGAAGTTGATGGTGATGATGTTGATAGTGATGATGTTGATAGCGATGATTTTGATGGTGGTGATGTTGTTGGTGATGAAGTTGATGGTGATGATGTTGATAGTGATGATGTTGATGGCGATGATGTTGATGGTGATGAAGTTGATGGTGATGATGTTAATGGCGATGATGTTGATAGTGATGATGTTGTTAATGGCGATGTTGTTGATGGCGATGATGTTGATGGTGATGATGTTGATGGTGATGATGTTGATGGTGATGATGTTGATGGTGATGATGTTGATGGTGATGATGTTAATGGCGATAATGTTGTTGATGATGTTGATGATGTTGATGGTGATGATGTTGATGGCGATGATGTTGATGGTGATGATGTTGATGGTGATGATGTTAATGGCGATGTTGTTGATTGCGATTATGTTGATGGTGATGATGTTAATGGCGGTGATGTTGATGGTGATGATGTTGATGCTGATGATGTTGATGAAGTTGATGGTAATGATGGTGATGATGTTGATGGTGATGATGTTGATGGTGATGATGTTGATGCCGATGATGTTGATGAAGTTGATGGCGATGATGTTGATGGTGATGATGTTGATAGTGATGATGTTGATGGTGATGAAGTTTATGGTGATGATGTTGATAGTGATGATGTTGATAGTGATGATAGTGATGATGTTGATGGTGATGATGTTGAAGGCGATGATGTTGATGGCGATGATGTTGATGGTGATGATGTTGATGGTGATGAAGTAAAAAGGGATGATGTTGATAGTGATGATGTCAATAGTGATGATGTTGATGGCAATGATGTTGATGGTGATGATGTTGATGGTGATGAAGTTGATGGTGATGATGTTGATAGTGATGATGTTGATGGCGATGATGTTGATGGTGATGAAGTTGATGGTGATGATGTTAATGGCGATGATGTTGATAGTGATGATGTTGTTAATGGCGATGTTGTTGATGGCGATGATGTTGATGGTGATGATGTTGATGGTGATGATGTTGATGGTGATGATTTTGATGGTGATGATGTTGATGGTGATGATGTTAATGGCGATGATGTTGGTGATGATGTTGGTGGTGATGATGTTGATGGTGATGATGTTGATGGTGATGATGTTGATGGTGATGATGTTGATGGTGATGATGTTAATGGCGATGTTGTTGATTGCGATTATGTTGATGGTGATGATGTTAATGGCGGTGATGTTGATGGTGATGATGTTGATGCTGATGATGTTGATGAAGTTGATGTTGATGAAGTTGATGGTGATGATGTTGATAGTGATAATGCTGATGGCAATGATGTTGATGGTGATGATGTTGAAGGCGATTATATTGATTTATGTTGATGGTGATGATGCTGTTGGTAATTATGTTGATGGTGATGATGTTGATGGTGATAATGTTGATAGTGATGCTGTTGGTGATGATGTTGATGGTGATGATGTTGATGCCGATGATGTTGATGAAGTTGATGGTGATGATGTTGATAGTGATAATGCTGATGGCGATGATGTTGATGGTGATGATGTTGAAGGCGATTATATTGATTTATGTTGATGGTGATGATGCTGTTGGTAATTATGTTGATGGTGATGATGTTGATGGTGATAATGTTGATAGTGATGCTGTTGGTGATGATGTTGATGGTGATGATGTTGATGGTGATGATGTTGATGGTGATGCTGTTGATGGTGATAATGTTGATAGTGATGCTGTTGGTGAGATGTTGATGGTGATGATGTTGATGGTGATAATGTTGATAGTGATGCTGTTGATGGTGGTGATATTGATGGTGATGATGTTGTTGGCGATAATGTTGATGGTAGTGATGTTGGTGATGATGATGTTGATAATGATGATGTTGATGGCGATGATATTGCTGACGATGATGTTGATAGTGATGATGTTGTTGGTGATGATGTTGATGGCGATGATGTTGGTAATAATGTTGATTGTGATGAAGTTAATGGTCATGACGTTGCTGTGATGATATTGATGGTCATGACGTTGCTGTGATGATGTTGATAGTTATGATGTTTGAAGGTGATGATGTTGTGATGATGTTGATGTGATGATGGTGGTGATGATGCTGATGGAGAGCTTGATGATGTTGATGATGGTATTGATGATGGTATTGATGATATTGATGGTGATATTGATGGTGATATTGATGATGTTGATGGGGTTGATGGCGATGATGTTGGTGATGATGATGTTGGTTATGCTATTGATAATGATGTTGATGGCGATGATATTGGTGATGATGTTGATGATGAAAGTGATGATGTTGACAGCGATAATGTTGATGGCGATGATGCTGAAGGTCATAATGTTGATGTTTTTAAAGTTGATAATATTGGTGTTGATCACATTAATGTTGTCAGTATCACGTCAGTCCGCCATATTTTCCCATTTAAAAGTCTCTGGTACCCATTTTCAGAGTGATTCATGACAATGTTTCTGTCAGAATAAAGTCCCGCCACGTCAAGGAACTGAGCCAGAACCGTTCTTGTAGTAGTGACGTCTTCCTCTCTATCAGTAACTGGTAATTATAAGATATCCAGAGCCTCGCATCAGTATCTCATCTCATGTATTTGTATTTCTCTATTAACTCTTTCGGTACGGAAGGTTTTTATCAATTTAACGGTAGAGATTTCAGAGACAAAATGTTTCATAAAAAGTAAAGTAAAGTACCCCCGTCACGCCAAGTGGCGTATAGGGAAATATGGTGTTAGTGACCCTATATTTTACAGACCTTCAGCACATGATTTTTGGGGTAATGTGGTCAGTATTACGCCCGTGCTGCTTTACTTTCCCAGAAAAAAATCCAGTACCCATTTAAGGCTGGGTGAACCTGGAAGCCGTCGGTGGGATTGAACCCTACCCCTTGTTCGTGGTAGTCCAGTTCACTAACCACTGAGCTATCGCGGCTCCCAAAATGTTTCATGTTTCTAAATATTAATGTACATGTTTATATTTAACTAACACTTAACATATTATATATGCATTTTTAGATAATTAAACAAGGAATTAGATTTCACCAATACCAAGATGATACAAGATATATAAAAAGAATGTGGCTTGAGGACAGTTTACACTAATCAAATTGAGAGTGACGCACTGTGCGGCTAAACGTACGTGACAGAAATCGGCATGGCGCATGGTGCGTCTATCTATCTTTCTATCTTTCGTTCGCCTGAAGTATTGTCTATATCTGCAATGTCGTTTCCTGTATAAATTTTACTGTCTTTTGTAATTCTTGCAGTGGCCCATATAGTTTTGTCTGTAGTGTTGTATCTATGGGCCAATGGATTTTCCTCAGTCTACTATATTCAGTGCAGTCTTGAAGTATGTGTTCAGCAGTCTGGGTGCCTGTCCACATGTACAAGTAGTTGATGTGCCGATCTTGAATTTTGTATACATGTGACTATGGAGTCGATTGTGTCCTGTTCTTAGGCGTATAATGATAACTTGTTCATATCTATTCATATTATGAAAGGCATCCTGATTTGGGGCTTGTGGTCCTCTGATTGATTTGATTATCTGTTTCTTATGATGGTATGTAACTGGTGTATCTAGTTGTGTGCCTGTTGAACCTTCCTTTGCCAACTGATCTGCTTTCTCATTTCCTGGTATTCCACAGTGAGACGGGATCCACTGCAGGGCAACCCTGTGGTGCTTGCAGAGTTCAGTCAATAAGGTCTGCAGATGTGGTAATTTTCTGGATTGTAGTGCCTGGAGTACTGATCTTGCATCTGTCAAAAACACTACAGGCTGTGGGCTAAGATTACTGTTCAGCAGTTTTTCTATTGCCAACTTTATTGCTTGTATTTCTGCATCATAATTGTGACAATATTTCCCTGTTGCTATTTTATCCATATCCCTAGTGTTATTTGGGTACTCTATATATGCACCTGCTCCCCCATTCTTTACTGCATTCTGTGCTGATCCATCTGTGTACACACGAATCCATAGGTCTTGTGGGTATTCTTCATCCAGGAAACTGAGAGCTATTGTTTTTCGCTGTAGACTATTTTGTTCCTCTTTGTCAACTATTCCTTTCACTTCTGTCCGTATTTGAACTGATAATCCTGATTCATCTGTCCAGGGAGTCTGTTCTGGTATGGGCAGAAGGGGTTTAACAACTCTTGGCATGTCTGGTGTTTGTCTACTAATACGCTTGGCTTGGTGGATAAAGCTGCTTCTCTTAAGTCGTCCCAATGCAAGATTTTGGAATCTGTCCTTCATTGGATGTCTCGGCATGCATACACATTTTTCTGCCTGTATCAGCACCTTTGTGTCTCTCCGTTCTCTCAGTGCTGGTATCCTCCACAATTTCTCCATCTCCAATATTGGTGTTGATTTCATTGCTCCTGTGATGACCCTAAGTGCCTGGTTTTGTACTTTATCCAGTTCTTGCAATGTGGTGTTTGATGCTGAGCACCATGCGGATGATCCATATTCTAAATGTGGGCGTATACTCTGTTGGTAAACTTTACTGAGTATTTTCCCACTCGCACCCCATGTGGTTCCACACAACTTTCTTAGAATAGCCAATTTTCTCCTTGCTTTTTGGGTTGCCTTATTTATCTGCTGTTTCCAAGATAGTTTGTTATCAAATGTAACTCCGAGATATGTAGCTTGTATGTCTTCTTTCACAGGCTCATTGTTTATGTAGATGGCTCCTGCTTTTTGTTTTGGGGAGAGTGTGAAAAGTGTAGTACTGCATTTGTCTGTATTGATGCTGATACACCATCTATTTGTCCATGAATTCAGTGCATTCATAGCTCTTTGTAGCAATTTGGAGGCCACTGTTGCATACTCCTCTGTGCACCACATTACCAAGTCATCTGCATACATTGCCACTTTGATGCCATGTGGTAGTTCAGTAACTAGGTCATTGATGTAGATCAGAAAAAGTGTTGGAGATAGTACCCCTCCTTGTGGAACGCCCTGGCGCAATAAGACCTTCTTACTCTTAAGACCATCCAGTTGCACTCTGGCTCTCCTGTTATGCAGGTATGCTTTGACCCATTTGTACATCCTGCCATTTACTCCATAATTTCTCAGTTTCTTCAAAAGCCCTTCCTTCCATACCTTATCAAATGCTTTCTTTAGGTCTATCCATGCTGCTAGTACCAGTTTCTTTTCTTGAAACGCATCTTCAATTTCCTGGGAAAGATAGGTTGCTTGATCTTCGGTAGAGTAACACTGTCTAAAGCCTGCTTGTTGTGGGACAAGGAGATTTTCACTTTCCAGGTACCACTGCAGTCTGAGATTGATTATACGTTCCATTGTTTTACACAAACAGCTTGTAAGGCTGATTGGTCTATAGCTGGATGTCATTGAACTATCTTTTCCTGGCTTTAGTAATGGTATCATAATTGCTTCTCTCCATGCCTGTGGCACTCTACCTGTGATCAAGCAAATGTTGTAGATCTGCAGTAGTTTTGCTTTAGCTGCAGTTCCCAAGTTCTTAATCATTTCATTGGACACTCCATCATTGCCTGGTGACTTTTTCATTTTTAATTTGGATATTGCCAGCTCTAGCTCTCTTTGTGTAATGGGTGTTTCCATGACTTCATGTGTGGTCTCTTCTTGTCTTGCATTTTGTTGTTTTAGACGGGTCTCTTGTCGTTTTTCTAGGCTAATTTCAATATTATTGTCATTTGCAAAGGAGTCTGCAAAGTAATTTGCTGCATGTTTACCTGTTAGAATGTTTCCATCCTTCTTCAGTGTAATTTTGGTGTTCCTTTCTGTACCCTCATCATTCAGCTGTTTTACAAGCTTCCACACTTTTCTTGTGTCTCGTTCAAGATTCAAGGACTCTGTTTTCTCTTTCCAGCTTCTCCGTCTGGCTTGTAGTTTAGCCCGTTGAAATTTGGCTTTAGCATGCTGGTAGTTGTTGTGGTTTTCTTGGCAAGGGTTATTTTCTGCTTGCTTTCGAGATGTTTCCATGTCATTGTGCAGTTCCTCTAGTTCACTACTCCAGTATGGTTTGTAGTGTTTCCGTGCCCCTCTAGGTATTGTTTCACTGGCAGCTTGTATTATTAGTCTACTGAATTCATCAACTATTTTGTTGATGTCTCTATCTGTATTTATATCTTTAGTCAGTACACTGGTGTAGTGTTGATACATTTTCCAGTCTGCCTTTTTGTAATTCCATCTGGAGAGAGTGCTGCTCTCCCTGATGGCCTCATTTTGCACCACTAAAAAGACTGGTCGGTGGTCGCTGCCTCCAAGTTGTTTCCCAACAATTCGTGTGATATTCCAATCCAGGTCTGGTGAATGGAAAGCAAGGTCTGGTGTAGATGTGGTATGCCATGATCTGGAGTAGAATGTTGGTGGATCTGTTGCCTGGTTTAATAGTATAAGCCCATTGTCATCCTGCCAATTTTCAAGCTCTTCACCTCTCTTGTCCATATGTTCATAGCCCCAGCTCTGTGAGTGGCTGTTAAAGTCTCCACATACAATTATTCTTTCTTTTAATGTAATTGTGTCTAGTGCTAGTGGGCGGTCACTCGGACAGTAGTAGTTAAGTAGATGGAAGTCTGTATTTCCTGTCCTGAGGTGCAGTATTTGATATTCCGCCCCATCCATATACACTTCAATCTGACATGCATTAATGTTGTTCCTTACAAGAGTCAGTATTCCACCCTTTTGTCTATTTATTCTGTCAGATCGGTAGCACTGGTATCCCCTAATCTTCAAGGCTATGTCGTTGTTTAGATGGGTTTCCTGCAAACAGCATATGCTTATTTGTTCTTCATGCAGGATATTTTCTAATTCTATCTTTTTACTGTACCCATCTCTTTTGCTGTTGATGCCTTCAGCATTCCATTACATTATTTTTAGTGGTCTTATTTTGGATTGGCCAGTAGCTCTATTCTCTCGCCCCCTGACTCCACAGGGCGGTTGAGAAGGACATCCAGTAATAGAGGTTGGGCCCTTTCGAGGCTGAGGGCCCGGCGCTGCACCTGCCTGAGTGCCCATCACAGGGCGAGTGCCATATCGATTTGCAGTTATAGACATACTTCCATATGCGTTGAGTGCGTGGCATCCTGATTGTTGTGCGCCTTTTGGCTGGTTGCCTCCGACTTCAGCACTTGAACTTGCTAGAGCAGACTGTGGTCTTGCTCGGGTGTAGGAAGGCCTGGCCAGTCTTAGTTTTCAGTCCCTGGTGACTGTTAAGCCCCATCCCCACGACAAGGAGCTGGCCTTGATGAGGCGCATGGTGCGTCGAAACGTACAGAAAGTGTTAAACGTAAGGTGAGACAAAATTCCAGTAAAATTCCACTAGAACGTTACCATAAGTTCGCTTTCAGTCTACAGAAACTGTTTAAGTTGCATAAGTCTTTATTTCCATCTGAGACATCAGCGTGTTTTTCTAAATCTTTGTTTCCATAATAAATACCAGTTGACGTTTTTAATTCTAAAAATACTGTGAAGGATAAACACCAGATTAAATTGATCTTTCCTTGTCATAAACAAATTAAACGAAGATGGGCATTCTTTAAACGATGTTAATCATGGACAATCTAAGGTGGTGATCATAGAGATGTTCTCTGTGAAGGAAAGTCAGCGTGGATTTGAACTGGCCAGCTCACGCCATGAAGCTGAGGCTTGGTGCAATGACGTCACTAACACTTCATTACTCATCGACAATTGCTACGGGTCTACCTTACCTGTACCTTTAATCTAAGGAATCACTTCTAGCAATAGAGATGGGAATTTGTAAAAATAGATTAAAAATAAAAAGAAGAAATATTACAAGTGAACATTCTCAATAAAATAGTTGTAATCATAAAGAAGAAGTAGAATATGAGAAAAGGCGAGATTCATTTGTTACTTAGGAAAGAGGAAAGGCGAGATTTATTTATCGCTTAGGAAAGGGGAAAGACGAGATTCATTTATCACTTAGGAAAGGGGAAAAGCAAAATTCATTTGTCACTTAGGAAAGAGGAAAGGCGAGATTCATTTGTCACTGAGAAAAAGGGAAAGGCGAGATTCATTTATCACGTAGGAAAGGGGAAAGATGAGGTTCATTTATTACTTAGGTAAGAGGAAAAGCGAGATTCATTTTTCACTTAGGAAATAGGAGAGGTGAGATTCATTTATCACTTAGGAAAAGGGAAAGGCGAGGTTCATTTGTCACTTATGGAAGAGGAAAGGCGCGATTGATTTGTCACTTAGGAAAGAGGAAAGATGAGATGCATTTGTCACTTAGGAAACAGGAAAGGCGAGATTCATTTGTCACTTATTAAAGAGGAAAGGCGAGATTGATTTGTCATTTAGAAAAGAGGAGATGCATTTGTCACTTAGGAAACAGGAAAGGCGAGATTAATTTGTTACAGAGGAAAGAAGAATTCATGTGTTGCTTAGAAAAGAAGAAATGCGAGATTCATTTGTCATTTAAGAAAGAGGAAAAGCGAGATGCGATGTTTACATGGGAAAGAGTAAAGGCGAAATTTATTTGTCACTTGGAAGGAATGGAAAGGCGAGATTAATGTTTAGCTTAGAAAAGGTTTCTATAGTAAGGGGTGCGAGTTCAGAAAATGAGAAATATCGGAGAGGTCAAGTTTGGAGTGTCTTATTTTGTTGTTATTCGCACCATGAAGGTTTATTGAGCTGTATTTTAGTGGACAACACCGCGATATTTGAGCCTTTTGGTCTGGGACCAATGCAGCCTTGCTATGGCAAGTATTATTTACCTGTATCTGCCTTCCACTTTCAACCTCTACTAACTTGGCCGGGTCCGATAGTCTGTTTCCGAGACCAACACGAAGTAGTGACGTAGACACCAGGTCTGTTCCTCTGAAGTAAACGCCTTTTTATACCCACCAATACATTTTCTCCCTTGTGTTCACTATCTTCTTTTGTTGTGACTTCCTGTCAATATGGCAGATAGGTGGTAATAACTTTTGAGGTTCAGTCTGAAAAGTGTTCCTTGTTGTAGTTTCCTCATATTCCAAGTTCTGCTTGCTGCCGGAGCTACTGAGTTTAGTGCTCTGTGCACGCCGTGAGCTGCGCTTTTCATCCGGATTGTGTTCCGATAATACGATTGTTTACAATGAATGATGATATCGTATGACGAAGGACAGTTCAGCTGCGTTCACTTTCGGTGCAGCTTGGCCTTATGTCTTTTGGTGTGTGTTGTAGCTGCTATGATGGGGACTGCATCTTCCTTTCTTTGTTTGGATCCTTCAATGAGATGAGTTTTAATTCGAACGATTCCACTGGCACGGGCGGTTTTCCACTGGCACGAGCGGTTGAGCAATTATGGATTGTAATTCGTTTGCAGGGGACCATCGACTAATCATAACCATCTTCTGTTGATTTTTCTTCTTCGTTGAGGGAAAACAAAGAGTGTTCTTGAAAAAGTTCTTGCGCTTTTCTAACACAATGAGCTTTGTGTATATATATATATATATATATATATATATATATATATATATATATATATATATATATATACTCACTTTACTGCATTTTACAATTACTGGGGTCGCAGACAGTAAGTAAAAGTAAAAAGCCCCCCAGTCACGCCAAGTGGCGTATAAGGAATATGGTGTTAGTGACCATACATTTTATAGACCTTCAGTACATGATTTTTGGGGTAATGTGGTCAGTATTACGCCCGTGCCGCTTTACTTTCCCAGAAAAAATCCGGTACCCATTTAAGGCTGAGTGAACCCGGAAGTCTGTAGAAATGTGGTTTTACAGAAGAATGTTGAGAATACCATGGACAGCTAAGAAGAGTAATGAAGAGGTTCTGAGAGAGGTCAAAGCAAAAAGAGAGCTAATTTCCAATGTTAGGAAGAGACAATCATCATTTTTTGGCCATGAAGAGAACAACTTGAATATATTGTAACAACTGGAAAAATTGAGGGACGAAGAGATAGAGGGAAGCAAAGAGAAAAAAATAACAGACAGCTTAAGAGAATGGCTTGGCAGAAGGTCAACAACAGAAATGATAAATAGCTGCCGAGATCGAAAGTTGTGGAGAGACATGATCACCTACGCCACTAGGCCCGGTACTTGATGATGAACCCGGAAGCCGTCGGTTGGGATCGAATTCTACCTCTTGTCCTTTGTAGTCCAGTTCACTAACCACTGAGCTATCGCGGCTTCTAATGCCCCGCTTTCAGCGAAAATATTCTGTTGTAAAATCTAAATCAGTCAGTGCTAGAACCATGTTTAGTGTTGTTCCATTTTTCCAAATGCTTATTTCACAGAGAACCGCCCCACCTAGAGTCTGGCCTGAATTTGTTTCATTATTCTCTGACAGGTAAACCTTGGTCTACCTTTCTTTCACCTTCCCTTTAATGTCCACAACATGGTTGTACTTGTGATGTTTCTAAATCCCTTCTATAGGGGAGCATAAGCGCCTGCGACCTGCGGTCGCAATAGCAGGGCCGGCGCACCATCAGCTGGCCAAGACCTAGCAGATCTACCTCCTCGTGGTCTCCCCCGGTAACAGTCTGCGTCAAAACAGACTGGCTAACAGAGGCTAGGATCGACGTGTTCCCTGTAGTGGTGGCTGTTACTGATTGAGGACCCAGTATTGCAGTTCCTCTGGGCTGGACTAGTAGTTTCCCAGCGTAGACTGGGACAGACGACCTCCAACCTCCAGTAAGAGCCGGAAATGTCAAGAAAGCCATTACGACCCGCCACATCTTATGAGTCAAAGGGCAAACGTATCAACTCGTGGTAATCCGTCAACAACAAATCCCTTCTATAACAGCACTCGACAAAACGTGGTTCACACAGTCTTGGTGACTGACATGCAAAGTATGCTACAGGAGATTGACAGACAGTGTCTGTGGCAGGAGTGGATGCAGCCCTTGGATGGCTCTACAGTGAGTGCGTTAACCTGGTTGTACTATCCAGGGCATGCTAATATCCACGGCAATGAGCAGCAGATAAGCTCGCAGGTAGCTCTGACACTGAGTGTGGCTTTACTCTGAAACCCCAAGTTTGTTCTTCATTCTTTAAGAGAATTGGAGTATGCCTGGGTATGACCAGGATGTATACATTGAGAGACTGAGTCTAAAGGTGGAAAAGGGGGTTCGGTCGATCAGTTCTTAATGGGGGAAAACAGATGTACATGTATCTACAATGAACATCTTACAAGAACAATAAGTATGCATCATCATCATTGAATGCCGTCTCCGCATCGAAGGTTGGCTACCATGGAGCGCCATTCAACTCTGTCTCTTGCTTTGATGGTGCAGATTATCATAGGTTGACTTGTCCATCTTTTGATGTTACTCGTTCATGTTAGTCTTGGTCTGCCTCTGTCTCTTTTACCTTGTATTTTCCCTTCCAATATTACTTTTATTAGGCTGTTATGTCTTTTAAATGCCCCAAAAAATTCATTTGTCTATACTAATTGTATTTAGTAGTTCTCATTTCATTTTTAGTTGTTTTAAAACGTCTTCGTTTGTTTACTTTTCTTTCCATCCAATTCTACCTATTCTTCTATAAATCCACATTTCAAAGTCCTCAATTTTCTGTTCTGTTTTCTTGTCTAATGTCCATGTTTCTGCACCATACAAGAATATTGAGAAGATGTATCATTTTGCTATTCTTAGTTTTAGTCCTGGTGTTATTTGTGTTGTTGATCAGTCTGCATACGTTCCGAGTACCAGGGGTACGGGCGGTGGAGCGCTATTGAAATGCCCCGACAGCAACGAAAGTGTTTCCATAAATAGAATAGCATTAGACATATCCAGCGCAGGTGACTGTATCTTATTAATGTCTGCATCAGGTTGGCGAGGCATGCAGTTGCACAAAAGACCTGAAACATGTACACGCATGACATGGCTATGGCTTTCAAAGAGCGTCTCTAACAAGAGCGTTTCTATCGCCTCGGAAGTTCCCCATATAATAATATTTATGTATTATTATTTGTACCCAGTATATAACCACTGGAAACTACTATTCGTGCTGTTTCGTCCAATACATGTTTGTCTACAACACAAGTATTCAGCCCTACTGGGAGATACTTGCATTAATAGGAAAGTACAAATATACAATTTATTTCCGGTCTGTGATCGTTACCCTATGCTATAGTCATTGAGAACGTCATCGTGTAAGATACTGCTACAATAGCCAATTTTTTAGTTGGCTGCGTGGCAGTGTGCCAAGCGTTCGGCTTCACGTGGCAAGGCGCGGTGCCACTGAGTACGGGTTCGATCCCACTTCGGACCATATATTGTTCTTCGTTTTTTTTCTATTGTTGTTTGTCTGTCAATTTTTCCGAGTGCTAACACATACTTCTTTGTTCTATTAGTCTCTAACAGGAGGAGGATAACGAAGCGCATCCGAGGATAACTCACATGTTAAAGGACCATTGGAACGCTGCGCGGCGACAGCTGGAAGAGCATCCTCAGTGGAACATGTTCAATCAATGCAGAACAGGAAAAATCAGTAGACGAACACTTCGAAGGTTCTTGGAACGATTGGCAGAACGGATATGGGAATGCCCTGACTGCTGCGACACCAGTTCGAACTAAAGACTGAGTGCATTTCTTCTTTGTTACATGTCTTGAGCAATTCTTTGTCATCGAATACTTTTTACGGACAAATTATTTTGAGAATTTTTGTAAGCTAAGTTTACGATCCTGCAAAGAATGATGGAAATAGTGGGGTAGGGGGAAAGGAGAAAGAGATGGAAAAATAACATCAAAGAATTAACAGGCACTAAGGGATGGCTGAAGATAAACAGCAATGAAGAAGGTTGATGACGTCTGTCTGTCCCTAACAAGGGTCAAGGTTATGAGAAAAAGAAGTTGCACAAAATGTTAATCTTTTGTTTTCTTGTCTGTTGTTTAGCATTCTGATCCAATATATTAAAATCACTGGAAGTACCCACATTTCATTATCTTTAGTTTGATATTTACATTTATTAACCGCATCTCAAAATGTTTACCTTGGCAACTACTGCTTTTATATGTAAACATTATTATTCTGTTGAATTTTTTTGCCTGTATCCCACATTTGGTGTTACTTTTGCTCTCCAAATATTTGAGTGTATTTGCTGCTGCAAGCGTCTGGTTTTCTGTTGTGATTAATTTAAGGCTACAGATTTAGCGTCAAGATTTCTGCATTTCTTTTTTTTTTTGCTTATGTTCAACTCAACGTGTTGATTATATTTGTGCATTGCCTTTTTTTTTTCTTTCTTGAAGTGTTGGTAGGAATAAGTAGATAAGGTACTAGCTTCTGCATTTTCTATTCCTTCCAAGCAACCAACCAAGCCACCAACCAACCAATCAAACCACCAACCAACAATCAACCAATCAAACCACCAACCAACAATCAACCAATCAAGCCACCAACAAGCCAAACCACCAACAAACAATCAAGTCACCAACCAAGCCACCAACCAACCAACTAATCAAACCACCAACAAACAATCAACCAATCAAGCCACCAACCAAGCCACCAACAAGCCAAACCACCAACAAACAAAAGTCACATCCATAATTAAAAATAGTTTCAACTAAAAAAAACCACATAAAATATAAATCTAACATAATTCAATACAACTATAAGACAATTCAGGCATAGATTTCTCACTGCCACTTACAGAAAGTTTTCAACAAACAAGCATATAATGAAGATAACAATGGCTTCAGCTGCACTGAACGAACCTTTAAGATTCTCAAATGCTGTTTGCGGTGACTAGAATATGTCTGTATTACATTTACATCTATTGCAATAGATATTATCATAAACAATGAAAGCAACATACAAATATCATAAATATGTCAGTCCTATTTAAACAAAAATGCTAATGAAATCTCTAATTTCAGGAAAGCACTGATATCTGTACAAGGTCATGTAAATATATGATATTGTTGCTATTCTATCTTATTATTATATTTTAATGTTACTTTTCTACAGCCCTGTTGCCTTTAAATATCAAGGTAGAATACAATATTGGAATCAATGGTCTGTATATTATTTTATGCATGGCTCATTATTACGTCTGTTATTTCACTAATCTATAGTCTTCTAAATCTGCCTTTTATCTATTTTGTTTTACTCTATTATATTATATATATATATATCTCATTTAATCTTACATCCCTCTGTTCAAACGATTTCCTAGTAGAATATTTTTTTTAACATTAATAGATACTTCCTATTTAATGATATACATATCCCAGCTCATAATGAGAGAAAGACTTATATTTGTATTATGATCGTCAATGACTACGTCAGGGAATGTCAACTGGCAAACAATTCTAGCTTTGTAATTACTTATAAAATATGCATCTCTTAAATATCCTAAAAGTTTACCGGAATGTGTTATGACTAAAAAAATCATCTTTTTTAATATAAAAGATATTTGTTTTAAAATAGAAAGATATTTGATTTAAAATAGAAAGATATTTGATTTAAAATAGAAAGATATTTGATTTAAAATAGAAAGATATTTGATTTAAAACAAAAAGATATTTGATTTAAAATAGAAAGGCAATAGATTGTTATAAATAGTTCCTATTTCACAAGTGTGATAAATCTGCCAGCTAATAATCTAAAAATTATTTTAAAAAAAATTATTTCTGGGATAAAGAGTTCCGATATCAAGAGTAGAGATCAGATTCAGATTAATGTGTGTCATTTTTTTTATTGAAATTACTGATTTAAAAAATGCCCAAATGGATTATTTGATAGAGAATAGTGAATGACAATGCAAGACAAGAACAGTAATGTGGAACTGTGGTCTGGAGATTTTCAACAACACCTGGACAACTTATCCAAACCTGAATGTTTGCATCAGGATCAATGAACCAAAACTGATGAAGATCCTACTCCATATCCCCATGATAGGCCTGGAGAAAGACAAATCAATCTGATCCAACAAGTAGGGATTGAAGAAGGAAGGAAATCCATGACATAAAAATGTCAAGCTGAAGTAGGATGTACTGGGTCAAAAGGCATAGACACCACAGTCTGCTGTAAAGTAGAACACAACACATCTCTACCCTTTTAATATCATTTCAAGTGCAGACGATAAAGGGGAATAGTCAGGAAAATGCAGAAGAATGAACTCCATCAAAGAAGTTGAAAATAAATATTAACAGCGAGATAACTGATAAGATTCAAGTGCTAGTTAAGACAAACGTTAATGTTAAACAGCTCTATACACTGCACTGCCAGGCTTTGTATTGGAACACACATAAAATAATTTTGAAAAAGAAACATTAAGAAAAAACACAGAGAAAAGAATTAATAGCACACACATGAGATTTTATAAAATATCTTTAAAAGAATTGAAAACTGCTAGAACAAAAATTCAGATAAGAGAAGGAGTATTTTGGTCTACGCTCTATTGGCCGGCTACGGCTCGAAAGGTCAATAGAACATGACAGACTGAAATGAGGGTGGTGGGAAAGAATGACATGAGAATGGCTAGAAAAACTAGCTGGAGACAGTCACAAAGGTTTGCTTGAAGCTTCTGTGTTCTATGAGATTTTGATATGTTGATGAATGATGTTGCTGAATACAGACAACGGGTGGACGAATCAATAACTTGGGCTCCAAATCAGGAGAACACGAGTTCAAATCCCAGTAGGGTTTTAAATTGTTGTCTATAGGGAGTAAAATAAAAACCTAGACCTGATTACCCCGTAGTGACTGCATTGGACAAGTGGCCATAATTCTCTGGCCCTGTAAGTCTCCCTGGCAGACCCCAGTAATGGGGAAAATGCCGTAAAGATAGTTAATGAATGATTTGTTATTTTTATCATTCTATTGGTCAGTAAACTTTTATTTGTTCTTCTTTTTAGCTCAAGCCAAGGCATAAATTTTGTTTATCAGTTGTACTGGACAGACTATGGCCCATGTAAATTTTGTTTTAAGTTCTTAATTCTACATAATGATGACAGTATGTCAGGCACAGAAAAAAAAAGAACATATATTTGTGCATAATCTTCACAATTTCAAATCAATTGTCTGTCGATACTGGGCAGTGATGTGAAGATGACAAACACATTTTCCTACTCTGACTGCCACCAAAAGACTTGTTCAGCTTTGAAGCAAAAACAGTCATTGTTAAAACTGCAAGATTATCTTGCCCTTTGGTGAATGATGTGGTCAGGGTGATGTCATAATTAGCTTAATTGAAAATTATTAAGAATTCACTAACAGCTTGCGGAATTAACATACAACAGAATTATGTTCATGTCTTAGAGTTTATGTCACGAGCACATTCATAATGTACAATAAAGAACATACTTGAAAGGGGGCTAACTCACAGGGCATACAAAATACACACACGGAGCAGCATTACAATACACTCTTGATGTGGTAAAATATAATTCTTGATGAGTACACTTATGTGGTAAGATATCATCCGTTATGAGCACACTCTTATAACAGAACATCATACCATGTGGGTACATACCATGCGATAAATAAAATCATTTCTGTGCACATTCAAGCGATAAAATATCATCTTTTATGGGGAAAAACCCACGATAAATATCATCCTTATTGTGCACATTCATGAGATGTCATCCTTTAATAAGTACATACATGTAATCAATGTCATCCTTTAATAAGTACACACATGATAAATGTCAACCTTTATGGGTACACTCATGCCATGATAAAATATCAGTGAAAAATTAAACTCAACGAACAAAAATTTCTTAAACATGCCAGATACGAAGAACATATAAATGCAATTATTCCACATACACTGTGATAAGAAACACACACCATTTAAAGAAAGGCCAAAAAGTTGTAGACCATCTGTAACAATGATGGTAACAATGACTTATTCATCATCATCATGTACCATGCCTGCTGGCGTAGGTGATCATGTCTCTCCACAACTTTCAATCTCAAGTTATTTATCATTTCTGTTGTTGACCTTCTGCCAAGCCATTCTCTTAAGCTGTCTGTATCTTTTCTCTCTGCTTTCTCTATATCTCTTTGTCCCTCAATTTTCCCAGTTGTCACAATATATTCTAGCTGTTCCCTTCTCATTACATGGCCAACAAATGATGATTGTTTCTTTCAAATATTGAAAATTAGCTCGCTCTTTGCTTTGGCCTCTTTCAGAACATTTTAATTACTCTTCTTAGCTGTCCATGGTATTCTCAATATTCTTCTGTAAAACCACATTTCTACAGTCTCCAGTGATTTTCTTGTCTGTTGTCCCATTGTCCATGATTCACATCCATATGTTAAGACTGGCTCTACATAACATTTAAGAACTCTTTTTCATGATTCTGTTATCAAAAATGGATCGCACAGTGTCTTCCTAATTTTTGGAAAGCTGTTATTGCCTGAACCATTCAGCATCTCTCATTACATAACTGTAAACAAATTTATTTTTTACAAAATTTGTTATTGGTTTTTATCAACTTGACACTCCAGTAGTGCTATGTTCAATTCAATCCAGCGTTCCACAGATTCTATCCACATAACTTAGAAAGTCTGCCAGAAAGACCGAAACACAACACAATGAGCCTTTAATAAATGTTGTGAGAACACTAGATTCATGGATCGACCACGAAAAAGATGAATGAAAATTCAAAACACTAAGAAACATACCAGCAGCATAGACCAACAGAAGAGCAAAAGCCCACAAATTATATCTCCCTCTTTGCTGAAAACTTGACATTCCCATAGTGCTACCTTCAATCTTGCTGTCCACAGTATTATCCACACAATCCAGCCTCCCACATGTACAATCCAACATTCTACAGGTAATATCCACACAATCCAGCATTCTACAGGTATTATCCACACAATCCAGCCTCCCACAGGTATTATCCACACAATCCAGCCTCCCACAGGTACTATCCCACAATCCAACCTCCCACAGGTACTATTCCACACAATCCAACCTCCCACAGGTATTATCCACACAATCCAACCTCCCACAGGTACTATCCACACAATCCAGCCTCCCACAGGTACTATCCACACAATCCAGCCTCTCACAGGTATTATCCACACAATCCAACCTCCCACAGGTACTATTCCCGCAATCCAACCTCCCACAGGTATTATCCACACAATCCAACCTCCCACAGTATTATCCACACAATCCAACCTCCCACATGTATTATCCACACAATCCAACCTCCCACAGGTACTATCCACACAATCCAGCCTCCCACAGGTACTATCCACACAATCCAGCCTCCCACAGGTACTATCCACACAATCCAGCCTCCCACAGGAATTATCCACACAATCAAACCTCCCACAGGTACTATCCACACAATCCAACCTCCCACAGGTACTATCCACACAATCCAACCTCCCACAGGTACTATCCACACAATCCAACCTCCCACAGGTACTATTCCCACAATGCAGCCTCCCACAGGTACTATCCACACAATCCAGCCTCCCACAGGTACTATTCCCACAATGCAGCCTCCCACAGGTACTATCCACACAATCCAGCCTCCCACAGGTACTATTCCCACAATCCAGCCTCCCACAGGTACTATCCCCACAATCCAGCCTCCCACAGGTACTATTCCCACAATCCAGCCTCTCACAGGTACTATTCCCACAATCCAGCCTCCCACAGGCACTATTCCCACAATCCAGCCTCCCACAGGTACTATTCCCACAATCCAGCCTCTCACAGGTACTATTCCCACAATCCAGCCTCCCACAGGTACTATCCACACAATCCAGCCTCCACAGGTACTATCCCCACAATCCAGCCTCCCACAGGTACTATTCCCACAATCCAGCCTCTCACAGGTACTATTCCCACAATCCAGCCTCCCACAGGCACTATTCCCACAATCCAGCCTCCCACAGGTACTATTCCCACAATCCAGCCTCCCACAGGTACTATTCCCACAATCCAGCCTCTCACAGGTACTATTCCACACAATCCAGCCTCCCACAGGTACTATCCACACAATCCAGCCTCCCACAGGTACTATCCACACAATCCAGCCTCCCACAGGTACTATCCACACAATCCAACCTCCCACAGGTACTATCCACACAATCCAACCTCCCACAGGTACTATCCCTACAATCCAACCTCCCACAGGTACTATCCACACATCCAACCTCCCACAGGTACTATCCACACAATCCAACCTCTCACAGGTACTATCCCCACAACTCTGAAAGTTTGCCTTGTCCTACCATACACCATGTTGACTGGAATGGACAAACATGAATCTCCACAACCTTCTGTCCCTCATTACTTTTTGTTGAATTTTTCCATTATCATGATATCATATTGTCTATCCCTGTCCGGCCTTGCATCTGTTCTTGTCCAGTTGTACCCACTGTCACATTATTTTCTAAACCTTCTACTGCACACATCATCATGAGGTGCTATGCTCAAATGCATAGATGATTATACCTCACTATACTTTTGTGTCCCTGATGTGTTCTCTTGTTATTTTCTTTCCATGCCAGATAATTAACTAATTTTTCTGCTGTGTCTAACCAGATCTCCCAATTCTTCTGTTGCCATGTTCAATGTCTCCTTGATGTCTTGAAACCACCTCATCTTGGTCCACCCCTGATGTGTTGCTCAGGAATCATGCCTTTTATTATGCTTCTTTCCAGCCCGCTGTGTCTTTTGATGTGACCATAGTATTTTAATTTCCTCTGTAGAATGATGTTTATAGGCCAGTTCTTTTTAGATGACAGTTAAACTTCACTGTTATATAAAGTTATGTTTAGTTTAGTTGATAGATCAGTTTCACTGTTATATAAAGTTATGTTTAGTTTAGTTGATAGATCAGTTTCACTCTTATATAACAACGGTATGTTTAGTTTAGTTGATAGATCAGTTTCACTGTTATATAACAACAGTATGTTTAGTTTAGTTGATAGATCAGTTTCACTGTTATATAAAGTTATGTTTAGTTTAGTTGATAGATCAGTTTCACTGTTATATAACAACAGTATGTTTAGTTTAGTTGATAGATCAGTTTCACTGTTATATAACAACAGTATGTTTAGTTTAGTTGATAGATCAGTTTCACTGTTATATAACAACAGTATGTTTAGTTTAGTTGATAGATCAGTTTCACTCTTATATAACAACGGTATGTTTAGTTTAGTTGATAGATCAGTTTCACTGTTATATTACAACGATATGTTTAGTTTAGTTGATAGATCAGTTTCACTGTTATATAACAACAGTATGTTTAGTTTAGTTGATAGATCAGTTTCACTGTTATATAAAGTTATGTTTAGTTTAGTTGATAGATCAGTTTCACTCTTATATAAAGTTATGTTTAGTTTAGTTGATAGATCAGCTTCACTGTTATATAACAACAGTATGTTTAGTTTAGTTGATAGATCAGTTTCACTGTTATATAACAACAGTATGTTTAGTTTAGTTGATAGATCAATTTCACTGTTATAACAACGGTATGTTTAGTTTAGTTGATAGATCAGTTTCACTGTTATATAACAACGATATGTTTAGTTTAGTTGATAGATCAGTTTCACTGTTATATAATAACGGTATGTTTAGTTTAGCTGATAGATCAGTTTCAATCTCATATAAAGTTATGTTTAGTTTAGTTGAAAGATCAGATTCACTGGGATATAACAATGTAATGTTTAGTTTAGTTGATAGATCAGTTTCACTGTTATATAACAACAGTATGTTTAGTTTAGTTGATAGATCAGTTTCACTGTTATAACAATGGTATGTTTAATTTAGTTGATAGATCAGTTTCACTGTTATAACAATGGTATGTTTAGTTTAGTTGATAGATCAGTTTCACTGTTATAACAACAGTATGTCTAGTTTAGTTGATAGATCAGTTTCACTGATATATAACATTGGTATGTTTAGTTTAGTTGATAGATCAGTTTCACTGTTATATAACAATGGTATGATTAGTTTAGTTGATAGATCAGTTTCACTGTTATATAACAACAGTATGTTTAGTTTAGTTGATAGATCAGTTTCACTGTTATATAACAACAGTATGTTTAGTTTAGTTGATAGATCAGTTTCACTGTTATATAAAGTTATGTTTAGTTTAGTTGATAGATCAGTTTCACTCTTATATAAAGTATGTTTAGTTTAGTTGATAGATCAGCTTCACTGTTATATAACAACAGTATGTTTAGTTTAGTTGATAGATCAGTTTCACTGTTATATAACAACAGTATGTTTAGTTTAGTTGATAGATCAGTTTCACTGTTATAACAACAGTATGTTTAGTTTAGTTGATAGATCAGTTTCACTGTTATATAACAACGATATGTTTAGTTTAGTTGATAGATCAGTTTCACTGTTATATAAAACGGTATGTTTAGTTTAGCTGATAGATCAGTTTCACTCTCATATAAAGTTATGTTTAGTTTAGTTGAAAGATCAGACTGTCACTGTTTAGTTTAGTTGATAGATCAGTTTCACTGTTATATGTATGTTTAGTTTAGTTGATAGATCAGTTTCACTGTTATATAACAACCGTATGTTTAGTTTAGTTGATAGATCAGTTTCACTGTTATAACAATGGTATGTTTAGTTTAGTTGATAGATCAGTTTCACTGTTATAACAATGGTATGTTTAGTTTAGTTGATAGATCAGTTTCACTGTTATATACAGTATGTTTAGTTTAGTTGATAGATCAGTTTCACTGATATAACAATGGTATGTTTAGTTTAGTTGATAGATCAGTTTCACTGTTATATAACAACAGTATGTTTAGTTTAGTTGATAGATCAGTTTCACTGTTATAACAACAGTATGTTTAGTTTAGTTGATAGATCAGTTTCACTGATATATAACAATGGTATGTTTAGTTTAGTTGATAGATCAGTTTCACTGTTATATAACAATGGTATGATTAGTTTAGTTGATAGATCAGTTTCACTGTTATATAACAACAGTATGTTTAGTTTAGTTGATAGATCAGTTTCACTGCTATATAACAATGGTATGATTAGTTTAGTTGATAGATCAGTTTCACTGTTATATAACAACAGTATGTTTAGTTTAGTTGATAGATCAGTTTCACTGTTATATAACAACAGTATGTTTAGTTTAGTTGATAGATCAGTTTCACTGTTATATAACAATGGTATGATTAGTTTAGTTGATAGATCAGTTTCACTGTTATATTACAACGATATGTTTAGTTTAGTTGATAGATCAGTTTCACTCTTAGTTTAGTTGATAGATCAGTTTCACTGTTATATAGTATGTTTAGTTTAGTTGATAGATCAGTTTCACTGTTATATAACAACAGTATGTTTAGTTTAGTTGATAGATCAGTTTCACTGTTATATAACAACAGTATGTTTAGTTTAGTTGATAGATCAGTTTCACTGTTATAACAATGGTATGTTTAGTTTAGTTGATAGATCAGTTTCACTGTTATAACAATGGTATGTTTAGTTTAGTTGATAGATCAGTTTCACTGTTATATAACAACAGTATGTTTAGTTTAGTTGATAGATCAGTTTCACTGTATATAACAATGGTATGATTAGTTTAGTTGATAGATCAGTTTCACTGTTATATAACAACAGTATGTTTAGTTTAGTTGATAGATCAGTTTCACTGTTATATAACAACAGTATGTTTAGTTTAGTTGATAGATCAGTTTCACTGTTATATAACAGTATGTTTAGTTTAGTTGATAGATCAGTTTCACTGTTATATAACAACAGTATGTTTAGTTTAGTTGATAGATCAGTTTCACTGTTATATAACAACAGTATGTTTAGTTTAGTTGATAGATCAGTTTCACTGTTATATAACAACAGTATGTTTAGTTTAGTTGATAGATCAGTTTCACTGTTATATAACAACAGTATGTTTAGTTTAGTTGATAGATCAGTTTCACTGTTATATAACAACAGTATGTTTAGTTTAGTTGATAGATCAGTTTCACTGTTATATAACAACAGTATGTTTAGTTTAGTTGATAGATCAGTTTCACTGTTATATAACAACAGTATGTTTAGTTTAGTTGATAGATCAGTTTCACTGTTATATAACAACAGTATGTTTAGTTTAGTTGATAGATCAGTTTCACTGTTATATAACAACAGTATGTTTAGTTTAGTTGATAGATCAGTTTCACTGTTATATAACAACAGTATGTTTAGTTTAGTTGATAGATCAGTTTCACTGTTATATAACAACAGTATGTTTAGTTTAGTTGATAGATCAGTTTCACTGTTATATAACAACAGTATGTTTAGTTTAGTTGATAGATCAGTTTCACTGTTATATAACAACAGTATGTTTAGTTTAGTTGATAGATCAGTTTCACTGTTATATAACAACGGTATGTTTAGTTTAGTTGATAGATCAGTTTCACTGTTATATAAAACGGTATGTTTAGTTTAGTTGATAGATCAGTTTCACTGTCATATAACAATGTATGTTTAGTTTAGTTGATAGATCAGTTTCACTGTTATATAACAACAGTATGTTTAGTTTAGTTGATAGATCAGTTTCACTGTTATATAACAACAGTATGTTTAGTTTAGTTGATAGATCAGTTTCACTGTTATAACAATGGTATGTTTAGTTTAGTTGATAGATCAGTTTCACTGTTATATACAATGGTATGTTTAGTTTAGTTGATAGATCAGTTTCACTGTTATATAACAGTATGTTTAGTTTAGTTGATAGATCAGTTTCACTGATATATAACAATGGTATGTTTAGTTTAGTTGATAGATCAGTTTCACTGTTATATAACAATGGTATGATTAGTTTAGTTGATAGATCAGTTTCACTGTTATAACAACAGTATGTTTAGTTTAGTTGATAGATCAGTTTCACTGATATATAACATTGGTATGTTTAGTTTAGTTGATAGATCAGTTTCACTGTTATATAACAATGGTATGATTAGTTTAGTTGATAGATCAGTTTCACTGTTATATAACAACAGTATGTTTAGTTTAGTTGATAGATCAGTTTCACTGCTATATAACAATGGTATGATTAGTTTAGTTGATAGATCAGTTTCACTGTTATATAACAACAGTATGTTTAGTTTAGTTGATAGATCAGTTTCACTGTTATATAACAACAGTATGTTTAGTTTAGTTGATAGATCAGTTTCACTGTTATATAACATATATTTACAATGTTATGTATTAGTTTAGTTGATAGATCAGTTTCACTGTTATATAACAACAGTATGTTTAGTTTAGTTGATAGATCAGTTTCACTGTTATATAACAACAGTATGTTTAGTTTAGTTGATAGATCAGTTTCACTGTTATATAAAGTTATGTTTAGTTTAGTTGATAGATCAGTTTCACTGTTATATTACAACGATATGTTTAGTTTAGTTGATAGATCAGTTTCACTCTTATATAAAGTTATGTTTAGTTTAGTTGATAGATCAGCTTCACTGTTATATAACAACAGTATGTTTAGTTTAGTTGATAGATCAGTTTCACTGTTATATAACAACAGTATGTTTAGTTTAGTTGATAGATCAGTTTCACTGTTATAACAATGGTATGTTTAGTTTAGTTGATAGATCAGTTTCACTGTTATAACAATGGTATGTTTAGTTTAGTTGATAGATCAGTTTCACTGTTATATAACAACAGTATGTTTAGTTTAGTTGATAGATCAGTTTCACTGCTATATAACAATGGTATGATTAGTTTAGTTGATAGATCAGTTTCACTGTTATATAACAACAGTATGTTTAGTTTAGTTGATAGATCAGTTTCACTGTTATATAACAACAGTATGTTTAGTTTAGTTGATAGATCAGTTTCACTGTTATATAACAACAGTATGTTTAGTTTAGTTGATAGATCAGTTCACTGTTATATAACAACAGTATGTTTAGTTTAGTTGATAGATCAGTTTCACTGTTATATAACAACAGTATGTTTAGTTTAGTTGATAGATCAGTTTCACTGTTATATAACAACAGTATGTTTAGTTTAGTTGATAGATCAGTTTCACTGTTATATAACAATGGTATGATTAGTTTAGTTGATAGATCAGTTTCACTGTTATATAACGACAGTATGTTTAGTTTAGTTGATAGATCAGTTTCACTGTTTTATAACAACAGTATGTTTAGTTTAGTTGATAGATCAGTTTCACTGTTATATAAAGTTATGTTTAGTTTAGTTGATAGATCAGTTTCACTGTTATATAACAACAGTATGTTTAGTTTAGTTGATAGATCAGTTTCACTGCTATATAACAATGGTATGATTAGTTTAGTCAACAGATCATGATCACTGTTAAAAAAAGTTATGTTTAGTTTATTTAACAGATCAACTTCACTATTATACAAAAGGTATGTTTAGTTATCTTCACTGTTATATATTCTTTTCTCCCCTCACCCGTAGCCACACAGGGCGAATAACTATATATATATATATTGCATACACAAAATCCTGCTCTTAAGAGAGAGTTTGAAACATTAACAAGAACTCTCATGGCATGAACTCTGGGGAAAATAAGAAACAAAGGAAGATCGAAAACAAACTGATAGACAGCAACTGAGGAAGACTAGGAGCAATTTGTGAAGGATGATTACAGGTCAAGTAAGATGAATAGTTTTGATGCTCCGCTACAACAGTATAGGCCAACCTTTTGTTACCCGAGGCCCAAACATAACAACCAGCAACAGGTCACAGGCCATCATTCGTGTGTGTGTGTGTGTGTATATATATATATATATATATTCATTCATATTTTCAAATGTGTGTGCGTAGATCAAGATAATAATCTTGTAGGTAGGTAATAACAAAAAGTTTACAAGCAGACCATAAAATGAGAACATCAAAGAATTTACTCACTGCACTCCTAAACTCCTTCAGCTCTGATCTTTCAAACTAAAACTCAACTGGCTCCAGCTGTTTTTTTCCATTAAAGACCAACTCAAAACTTGGAGATTGAAGACTAATATAAAGACTGTTCAACAACTTCCCATTAAACTTGCTTTTGTAGATATTTTGTTCCTGCTATCACCCAAACTCATGGATAGACCTGATGGTGATTGGTCAACCTTATCTACACCTTGAGATAGGCCCCTCCTAGTAATTTAAAGCTTTGTTCCAGCATCAGGTATTCTATTTTTAAAAAAACATAGTCCATCAACCTTTTATTGTTGTCCTTGAAGTCACCAAGATTCAATGGTCAGTGGGGGCAATTGTCGAAGTTCATTCATACCTTCCCATCTGTGCTAAATTATCCAGTCTTGGAGACGTCATAACAATATGAGAATTTCACACCGATTCAACCTTCATCCATCTTCATCTTGACTCACACACAAGACTTGTGTCTTATTAAACAGATCTAAAGACCTATTTTTGGGAGAAGTGGTGGTAAAGGTCTTTGAATCTCTGGTCTAGTCAAAAGTATTATCACCTCTTACAGCTCACAAAGCAGGGGTCACATTATTGCACGAATCCAGAGCATTTTGTAACAAGGGAACTATAGAGTCTGTAGGAAAAATTCACTTAATTTCCCAATACCCAGAATTTAAAGACTATGATATTGATTTTATTTATTTTCTTTTATTGAAAAACCACTGAAAAAGGCCATGGGCTATCTAAATGTGTGGCCCACGTGCTATGGGTTGGACCACGCTGTACTACAAAATATCACTGACTGTCTGTAGCCAAGGACAGGAAGAAGATCAAATATCTTCACTAATTTAAAAAAAAAAATAATAAAAAAGGTTGTTAATACAAAAAAAATTGATATATGAGTCTGCTCTGAAAATGTTCTATATTGACTATGTCGTTCAATAATGCTGATAACGTCAACAATACAGTTTTACAAAACGAAAACAAAACTGCTATTCTTTAAATAAGTCTTAAGTCAAAAATAATATTGTAGAGAACGAGTTTGAATACAGCAAGAACAAAATGTTGATTCATCATCAGTCCCATCCATAACCTTGGAGGTTATTGGAACAATCTTGATGCCATCATAATTTTTTTCCAACATTCACGATTAAGAGCTGCTTTTGAGATGTGAAAAAAGGTTGATCCTGTCAATTCTCTGACGTTGTCTTTCCACCACTTTCTCTGTCTGCCTTGCTTTCTTTTGCCTGGTATTGTGCGCTGCAAAAAGGTCTTAGCAAGGCATGTAGATCTTGTAACATGTACATATCATTTATGTTCTTTTCAGATGTAGATTAATGTTGATAAAACAAATGATAATTCAAGCAACTGTTACATTATGGTAGCTCTTAACAAAAAATATTAATTCACACGTTTAGATAGTTATCTCTACAATTTTGCAAAATTTATCGTACATGAAGTCAGAGACTGTACAAAAAAGCAATGAAGCAATGCAAAACTCATGAGAAATCCATGAAATGATGTTGCATTATGAAGAATCTATGAAATTACATGTGGCATGATGAAGAATTCAAGAAGTGATTTATATGTGTGCCTTTTGAAGAATCAGTTAAATGATATCCGGATTTATGAGGAATCAAGAAGTGATACATGACCTTACAAGAATGTGAGAAAATATGGCCTGTGTGGTAACCATAAGTAATGTGGTCTTATAAATAATCTAAGAGATGTTGCTTTGTGAGGAATTAACCCTTGATTACCATCGTAAAAATTCATTCATTTCCCTCTCTGGTCAAAGATGGCACATGAGACAGAAGTCATAGTTCTCCACAACTGATGATTTGCTGCTAGTTCTTGGTTGTTAGTACAACGTTGGGCCTTCCCTATTAATTGTTCTGTATAGTGATTTTCTTGGTCTACCTAGCTTTCTTTTACCAGATGGTTTCCACATGAATACCTGACGGGGAAGTCTTTCTTCATTCATTCTCAGCACATGACTGATGTATTTCCAACACCTTTTTCTTATAAAGCTCGACACATTTTCTTGTTTTGATTTGTCTCTCATCTGTTCATTTTAAAAGTATTCTTCCCAGGTTATGTTTGAGATCCTACTAAGACATTTGTTTTCAAAATCATTTAAATCAGTATAAAACAAAAATATTATCACCTCAAAATAAAAACTATTGAAATTTGACAGTTTGTGGTGGGAAAACATTCCTCCCCCCCCTCACCTTCCTAATTACTACTTCCAGTGACCTCAGAGTATTGGATTTTTTCCTTCAATGTTGGATTATTTTTTTCAAGTGCATTGTAAAAAGTATAATGGTATCATAAAAAGGGGCTGTTTTTTTTAAATAATAAATTTTGCCAATTTTTAAGAAATTATTTTTTTCCACATGATGAGGGTAATCTCCTCGGCTGTCAGCAAAACATCACACAAACCTTTGTAACACGGAATAGATTGTGAACAACGCTTAAAGGGCACCAAACATATGGCTGGATTGACAGCTACCGTGTGAATAGACAACATAATAGCCCTAGTGCCATGCATTCAAATTTTCGACCATAAATCTAATGTAACCCAGGAAATAATTAAAATATCCTATTTCTTTGTCTCTGCTTGGATAAATACGTAGCTGTGTAGCAAAAAAAAACAAAGAAAATACTATTTGTGGAACTCCATATGTAACAAGTAAATGGTAGTAATTGTTATAATGGTATCATGAAAACATGATACACAGATATGTATTGTAATCTAGGGTTAAGTGATATACGACGTTATGAAGAATCTGTAAAATATTTTTTTCTATGAGGGCCTTATGAAGAATCCATGACATTATATGTGGGCTTTATGAGAAATCCATGTAATATGTGGTCTTGGAAGTAGGCTGACCATATTTATGATTTTTTCACATTTCCTGACCATCCCATCCTTTAAACATAAATGTTAATTTTGTCCTGCTGTTAATAAAAAATATAAATTGTTATCCTGTTTTTAATAATCCATTTTTTTTTTATTAAACTGTCTGGGATTTTTTTTTCAGGCAAAACAGTTTTGGAAGTTGACTCTAAAGACCCAGATTAACATATTTTATGGATATCTGAAAAAAATATATAATTACCATTAGTTTACATGTGGAACTCCATATGTAACAAGTAAATGGTAGTAATTGTTATAATGGTATCATGAAAACATGATACACAGATATGTATTGTAATCTAGGGTTAAGTGATATACGACATGGTCTCCTTGTATCCAAAGGCATCGAATGGATACAAGGAGACCATTTGGAGGACCTCGACTTTGCTGATGACATAGTTCTCATCAGCAGTCAGATAAAAACGATGCAGGAAAACACAAATGAACTATCATCAATAGCCAGCAAAATTGGGCTTGAGGTCAATCATGAAAAGACTAAAGTCATGAAAAGTTTAATTCCAACAAGTGACAAAATATACATGGAAAACAAACCAGTAGAAGAGATCGATCACTTTATCTATCTTGGAAGTCACATTGATCGAGAAGGGGATACGAGCAAAGAAATTAGAATCAGACTGGCTAAAGCAGCAATGTCTTTCAGAAGCCTTGAAAAGTTGTGGAAATCAAAACTCATTAGCACAAACACAAAACTTAGGCTATTCAAATCAAATGTACTATCAACCCTTACGTATGTGTGTGAAAGCTGGAAAACAACAAGAGATATAGAAACAAAGTTGAACGCATTCGAAAATAAATGTCTAAGGAAAATACTTGGTATAGAATGGAACGAATTCAAAACAAACGAGGAAATTAGAGAAATCGCCAATCAACCACTAATATCTTCAGTAATAAAGAAAAGACGATGGTCATACGTTGGACATGTGATGAGAAGAGATAATAATCGAATAGCAAAGCAAGCCCTCATATGGGAAACAACAGGTAAAAGAAAAAGAGGAAGACCCAGGGAGACACTGAGAAGAACATTGATGAGAGAGGCAAGAGCAGCAGGAATCGGCTCCCTCAATGAGATAGAACTGCTTGCACAGAACAGAGACAGATGGCGAGATTTGATAAAATATCTTTAAAAGAAAACTGCTAGAACAAAAATTCATATAGGAGAAGGTGTATCTTGGTCTACGCCCTAAGGGGCCGGTGACGGCTCGAAAGGTCAATAGATAGATAGATTAGTTTACATTATCATGTTAAGGTTGTTAATGGATAAGACGAATGTAAGTACATCAAATCTTCAGAGGTCTGGTATATTACGATTTTATCATTTTGGAAAGATGTATTAGAGCTCCTGTTAAAATCTAAAATGTTAAAAATGCACTAATGTAAACTATAAATATGCTTTAAATATAATATTGGTCCATTATAAATCACAATATCTTGTATCAATATGCTGGATACCAGTGTTATAATTATATATAAAAAAAAAAAAAAGTAAAGTACCCCTGTCACGCCAAGCCAAGAGGCTATAGGAGATATAAGGCGTTAGTGACCATAAATTTTACAGACCTTCGGCACATGATTTTTGGGGTAATGTGGTCGGTATTACGCCTGTGCTGCTTTACTTTCCCAGAAAAAAGTCCGGTACCCATTAAAGGCTGGGTGAACCGGAAGCCGTCGGTTGGGATTGAACCCTACCCCATGTCCTTTGTAGTCTAGTTCACTAACCACTGAGCTATCGCGGCTCCCTATTGTTATAATTATGGGTTACATCAAAGCTGTGTCATAGGGTGTGAAAAGTTTTATGACAAAGTGTTGAAAGAACTAAATTTGCTGCATATGATGGACTTCATCATGGAAATATTCATGATGGGATCCTGGTGGAATACAATCCATCTCTACATCTACCTACAATTTTGTATGGGTTCTGTTACTGTAAAGTAATGTTAAACCCAATATGTTTTATGTAATAAGACTTTTTTATTGTCTTACTTCTTTCTGAATAAATTATAGTACTTCCAGCACACCCGTGCCATCATGCCCTGCTTCTGTCTCTATTAAATATATGGTCAGCTTACTTATAAGGAAAATATGAAATTACAAGTGAGCTTATGCAGAATCTATGATATACAAGCTCTCAATGTCCACAATAACACTTTTTAGAGTTCTTTTGTCAGGTTCACAAATACCCTGGAATTGTGGCAAGATGCTGGACAACATGAAGGCAGTTTCAATTCTTTTTACATGCTGTCTATTACTTTCTGCCCTTGTTATTTAATATTTAAAATTTTTGAGAGCTTGCTGGTTCTTTGCATGATTATAACTTACCATATTTGAATTGCATACTCACGTGCCTCAAAATGCACACCAAAGATATAGTAAAATAAAGTTTACGTGAAGATCAAACTACTTGACACATTGAAATATATCAGAAACACTCATTGTTCTTAATATTCCAGTGATCGATTGCTAAAGAACATAAACACCACGAAAATAAAATGTTTATATTGTATAAAGAAATGAAATGGCCGTACAGAAGATCACAATGGAGAGGTAATACCAGGTGAATGAGAGGAAGACTAGAAAGAAGGTGAGGGCAAGATGTCATAAATGAGTTGGCTATGACCACACCCAACACTAGGCATCCCATGAAGGACATAGAAAACTTTACAATGACTGTCATGGGAACAAAGTTCTAACAGGGACAAGCTAGATGATAGTGAATATGATGAGTATAAAATGTCCAATTTAAATATAGTATTTATGGATTGGACAGGTCATTTATTCAATCAGGGTGGGTTCAATTCTTGGTTGGGTCAAGGGCTTTTCTACAGGTGTGGAAATAAAATATGCTGACCTGTACACCACATATACAACTTCATGTTGAGAAAAAAAAAAAAAAAAAAAAAAAAAGCAGCAGGTGTTCATTACTGGCCACATTTTCATTTATTTCATCATTAGTTGATGGACTATTAGTATAATTTTTTTTTTCAATTAAAAAATGTTAAAATATCACACAATTAAAACACACGCTTATAAGTGTTAAATTATAAATTACAAACCAAATATTTTTTTCAAATCATACACTTAGAATACATACAATAAAAAATCAAGCACCAAACAAAATGTACGTGTTAAGTTCTGAACAAGTTCTAACATTTTCAAGAGATTTGTAAAAAGTAATTATGGTCGTTGGATCCTGTCAGTCTCGGAAGAAAGTGGATTTAGTGCCCTTGAAGGAATCCTGTTCAATATTGCTTTTGTCTTTGTGCACTTATAGAATTGGCAAGCTTTCTCACATTGAGTCTGTCTGATTTAACAGCAGTTTTTACTGATTCCACCTGGATCTATCTTTAGCCAGATCTTCCTAGTCAGCCATATCAAGCACTCTCATTCCAACTTAAGAGCTGTTCTACTAGACCCAATATTACTTTAAAATTATTTCAGTAGCAGCTTCCAAAGCAAAATTAGAAATAATCTCAGTGTCAGTAATGTATCTGAGACTTTGTGCAATCAATCTTTATCAACAAGGGGCCCTTGTGACTGATAGGTTAGTGTGCTCATGCCCTGATAAGACAGGTCTGAGTTCAATTTCAAGAAGTGGCAGTTTTTTTTTCATCAAACAAACAAGACTTGAGAGTTTGAGATTTTTCTAGGAAGTAAAGGAGGACTGAGGCGTGACACCAACCACATCATAAAAAGTGTGTCAAAGGTCATGGAAGGATATGGTCATAAACACCACAGACTGAAATATTTATGATTTTGAAATGCTTCATTTTAGTAATGCTTCTTCTTCTACCTTTCAACTCCCTGTGGAGCATAGGTCTTCAACACTTTCCAAGCAGTTCTGTTTCTTGCCATTATTTTTAAGATCATTCCATGTCTTCCCCATCATCTTCATCTCTGCTTCCACCTGTCTTCTCCAAGAATATTTTGGTCTTCCTCTTTGTCTCTTCTCCAGGGGATTCCAAAAAACAAAAAAAAGGGCCTGGTGTAATACTCTTAGTTGGCTTCCACAGTGTGCGTCTTATCCAGCGCTATTATCTTTGTTGTATCTCTGTGTCCACTGGTATTCTACTAGTACTCTCCTACAGCTCTAAATTAGCAATTTTGTCCTGCCATTTCCATACTTTCATTCCTCACAATCATCCATCAATGAAGGTCTGTATCTTCATGGTTGTCATTTTTATTGTTCTCCATATTTTGGTTAAGCTGCTTTATACAATTTCTTTTTTTTTTTCAACTCCTGAGAATCCAGAACTCCTAAACACACCTCGACAGTGAACAAAATCATACAACACAGAAAATGGAAAATTTAGGAAACAAGTATTAAATAATAAACCATGAAGTTGGTCATAAGGTAAATATAGCTGGAGACTCTGTTCTCTGTAGTGCAGCGGTCCCAGGGGCACTATGTTGAGGATTGTGTCGTGTGTCTACTCAGTGATTAGAAATAATAAATTGACATCGACAGAGGCTTAATAATTTTAGTACATAAACGAGTTTCCATAGGATAGTGTTAATTCTGTCATCTTATATATCCTAAGAGGGAATCAGAGTTTACCTGACTTTTGTGATCGTAACTGCCATAAGGGCACTGCTAGTAATGATCAACAGAGAAAGGGAGCCACGTGTCAAATGTTTGTGAACTACTACTGTAGGGAATTGAACTGAGTAAAAAAATAATACATTTCATTAACAAAAGCATCTTTACGGTAGAGGCTTGTTACAAACCTCTGATCAATGGTTCTATACCAAGCGGGAGAAAAACAAATCCTCCATTTTGGATCCAACCGGAAGATAATGATAACAGCATTGATCAGAGAGGCAAGAGCAGCAGGAATCAGCTCCCTCAATGAGATAGAGCTACTTGCACAGAACAGAGACAAATGACGAGATTTGATAAAAGATCTTTACAAGGATTGAAAACTGCTAGAATAAAAATTTAGATAAAGAGAAAGAGTATCTAGGTCTATGCCCTATGGGCCGGCTACGGCTCAAAAGGTCAATAGATAGACAGATAGAAAAAAAAATACTGAACTCTTTTTCATCTTGGGAACCGCAATAGCTCAGTGGTTAGTGAACTGGACCACAAAGGACAAGAGGTCGGATTCAATCCTGATTGACAGTTTCTAGGTTCACTTAGCCTTAAATGGGTACTTGATTTTTTCCTGGGAAAGTAAAGTGGCATGGGAGTAATACCGACCACAATATCCCAAAAATTAGGCGCTGAAGGTCTGTAAAAATTATGGTCACTAACACCATATTCCCTATATGCCATTTGGCGTGATGGGACTCTTTACTTTTACTACTTTTTCATCTTCAAGAAACTAACAGAATAATATATAATCATATTATAAAATTGTTATAACATTTTCCCTCAGAAAATACATCTTCTTTTTTTTTTTTTTGCAACTCACAATTTGAGTAAATAGTAACAGGTATCATGTCATATTTTACTTTTACAGAAATGAATCTTCAATATTTTTAAGTAGTAGCAAATGTTTCACAATAACAAAATATAAAATTCAACATTATACTGATCATTTCATTCTCAACTTAATTTTTTTTTTTAATTTGCAAACATTACAAGCTATAAATTTGTTTTTGTTTTTTTCACACTGCAGCTGATTTTGTGAAGTTTTTATGAACGTAACTACTTGATATGTTTGATGGACTGAATTCAAGCAACGTACATGATTCTGTCATTCTTCCGGGCAAAGTATGACGTTTATTATAATGTGCTGGAATGAGAGATCTGCCCTCAGATAAACAGTTTGACCAGTCCAGCATTGCAGGGATGGTAGAATGTTTGGTAATAGGAGAAGTCCTATTGGAGATAGAATTTGCTAAATCAGGTGCAGAGTCAGGGCTTTTCACATTGCATGACAAAACCCTACTTGATTTGTTTGATAAGGTAACAACTGTTTTAACTGTGGAGATATGATCTGTCTCATTGTTGGTAGTTACATTTGTGCGACCCAGTTCATGAGTTAAACATTGAGCATAGTGACTATCTTCATGTGAATGTACAAGAGGTGTAAGTGTAATGCTCCATTTCGAGATATCATCACTCTGCATAATATCATGAGGTTCACATTCATCACCAAAATTGCATGGACTCTGAAATAACAGTGGTTGGTCACTGCTGATGCTACAGCTTCTTGAAGAACAAGCTGATGGAACATGAATATCCGTGCCTAGAACATCTTCTGCCTCAAGTAATGGAATTTCAGAAATATTTCTGGCAGCATGGTCAATGTTTGAAATCAAACAGACATCAGTTTTGCAATTCTGTTCCATTATGTCGTCATGATAATTTTGACAACTGCAGCCGGACTCATCAATATCCGCAGGTTGAAAAGATTCCTCAACACTGTCCTCACAGTTTCTCTGAGTAACTGCAGGCTTCCTCTTTTCCCTGACATCAATCACCCGTGTTGGTCTTCCTGGACGCATAATAATAAATTTACTAGGACCTGTGAAAATAAAATAGTTCAGTTCAGATTACATGCAGAAATGTTGTATTCATTTATGTCATAAATATAGGACAACATCTAGTGAAATTATAGAATGTTCTCAATTAACCCTATATTACGATTCCACCGTATAAATTACCACCCTAAGGATAAATTCTTCAAATTTGACAGTTTGCTATGAGCAAACAATCCCCCCTCCCCATACCTTTCTAATTAGTACTTCTGGTGACCCCTGAGTGTTCGTTTTTTTTTTTATGTTCGATTTTTTTTCCCCAAGTGCTTTATAACAAGTACAATGGTAACATAGAAAGGGAGCTCTATTATTTTTTAAATTATAAATTTCACCAATTTTCAAGAAATTAAGTTTCATTTTCCTTATGATGGGAGAAACTTCCTTGGCCATTAGTGAGACATTAAATAAACCTACGTAATACAGGAAAGACAGTGAACAATGCTTTGAGGGAGCCGAACATACCGGACTTACTGCGTCCATGTGAATAGACAACATAACATCTCCGGTAGCGACGGCGTGATGTGTTTGAATTTCAGGCCATAAATCTAACGTAACCCAGGAAATTATTACAGCATCTGATTCCCATGTGTCTGCTTGGGTAAACACAGCTGTAAAGTTCAAAGAATCAACATTTTTTGGGCACATCATGAGAAGAGGAAAGTTGGAATACTTGGTTACAGCTGGCAAAATAGAAGGAAAGAGAGATCGCGGATGACAGAGAGAGAAAAAACTGGATAGTTTGGTGTCATGGCATGGAAAACAGTCAACAACAGAACTGATAATATGCACTGTAGATAGAAGATTGTGGAGGGACATGATCATCTACGCCAACCGGTATGGCACATGATGATGATGAAAGTTCAAAGAAATTACTATTTTTGGAATTTCAAATGTAACATTTAAGTGGTAGTAATTTTGACAACAGTTTTATTAAATGTGACCCACATATAGGAATCATAATCTAGGGTTAATGTTATTGCTAGATTCCTGAAAACCATGAATTTGGCTGAAACAACATTACTGAAAGCAATTTAACTATAAAGAAAGAAGAAACCCATCACATCCAGTGGTGTACAGGAAATATTTTGTTGTACTGTTATATATATTTTTTTTTTACTATTTGAACACATTTAGTTAAAGTGGTCAGTATGATGCTAGTGGCATTCTGTCCAAGGAAAAAAAAACTGGTATCCATTTAAAGCTGGGTGAACCTTGAAGTAGTCAATCAGGATCACTGTCAACAAATGGTCCTCAGTTTTAACTTCTGTTCCAGATTTCAACCATTTTTTCATTATGCCACTTCTGTTATAAGTTAATTCTGTGCCAGCTCTGGTGACGTAACCTTAAATGTATTTTTATGTATTGTTTGTACAGTTGTAAACTATGGAAATGTCCACAGCTGGCACTTATTCACACATCTAATTTAATTACTAATGTAACACTTTTCTTTTTTATATGTGGCTACAGATAGAAGTTGTGCATAATTCAAGTTTAGAGTTTATTGTTCTGGGGTTAAAATACAATTAGAATAAGATACCAAATATTTTATATTATTGTATATTAATACATATTTATTTTTCAACAACATTACAATGAAACAATGTTATTTAAAACTATGCTAATGCAGGAATAGATGTATGTGGTTGTAGATGCTTTATGGGCCTCGGTAGCCGAGTTGGGAAAACCACCCAACTGGACTACCGACGTTCGGACAACCCGTGTTCAACTCCTGCTGGTAGCAGTGTGAATTGTACTCGTGGTTGGAAAAAATACCCCCCACGGTCGACCCAGCCGTTGGCAGAAATGGGTACCAGGGTATTACCCTGGGAAGGTGAGGAATGTTGCTTCGCATCTGAGTTTCAATGCTTGAGGCGACACTATACAGAAATCTCTGAACATTTTCTGGATAGGCGGACGAGCACATATGGGTGTAAACTCGCGTGCTAAGACGCCGGTTCAAGTCTCGTACTTTACCTTTACTTTACTATTACCTTTAGATGCTTTAACCAAATGAATTTTTAAAAGAGTTCTCACATCATGACAGTGTGTGTATTAAATATTAAAGTTTTTATAGTCTGGATACATTTTATACAGATTTTGACAAAATCACATCATTTAAAGATATAAAAATGGACTAATAGAACAGTATATCTAAAGTAAGGATGGGGCTACATCTAGACAACAAATATTTTCTACAAAAATTTTAAAGACATCCTTTTAAGGCAGATGATTAAGAGGAATAGTTGTTGGACAAAGGCAGAAGCAGAAAGAAATGCTGCTGCACTCTAACTCTTTAATCTTTTGTGGATGGAGAAAACTGCACAAAAGTAGTACCAAGAGTGCAATTTATCTCTCTAAAAAAGTCAAAGTGTATAACATAGCTTAGATGACCCCATGACTATAGTTCGGGGCTGGTGATAAAGTGATCTGTGCACTAGTTGGCTAATATCATGATAAATTGTTTTCTGACCAACATAATTCTGGGTTTCACCAAATCTCTGGAATTGGTACCAGAGACTTTCCATGGAGAATTAGAGCAACCTGGGGGACTGGTTGGTCTTAAGGCAAGATGCTGGTCTTGAGACAGAGAGGTCGTGAGTTCAAACCCCGGCTGCACCAGTTGAGATTATTATTTATGATTTCTCTCTGTGGCAACCACCCCTGGCCTCATCAGCGAGACCCAGCTTGAAACGCCAATTACTCATTGACGGAAAAAAATGTGAGTACCTCTGAAGGCAGAGTTATCTGCCTGTGCAGTGAAGTACCCCTGTACACATGGCTGCTAGGGAAAAACAGGATCACAAAGTTCAATTCCTAGTCTCTAGGGATTTCGCCAGAGGTGAAAGCTGACAAAGTGCAAAAAGAGAGAGAGAGAGAGAGAGAGAGAGAGAGAGAAAGAGAGAGCAACCTAGCATGATATTAACACCACCACCCAAGCCAATAAATGTTAGTGGTCATGATAAAAAAAAGATATGGATAGTAACACCATATTTCTTATGCTGGGAAGGAAATCTGAGCACTTATGGACATGTCCGGTGTGCAATGAGAATCATCTGTTGACTAAACTAAACTTCTTATACAAAATATGATATGACAGGAGCTCTTCTTTTCATTACAATTAACATTGAACAAAATTTGGACAAAGATCTCTGCAGAAACAATAAACCAGTTTCAACATTATGGTATTTTGGTGGTGGCAGTAGAACTAGTATCAATGTCATTAAGTGTAAAGTTTTTGTGACCTCTTCGTACAAAGACAGTGGGGTTGGAGTGATCAAGAAAGTGCGTAGTTTGAAACTAGTTACAATTGATTCTGTCAGTATTCTTGCTATGAAGACACTAGTTATGGGGGAATAAGCATAACCAATCAAAATTCCACAAGTTTTATGCACATCTACTGTTATCTTCAAATAAAAGAATCATAAAGCAAGCCCTCAAATAAGAAACAGCAGGAACATACATTTAAAAAAAGGCAGAATTATTAAAATACTAAGAACACTGATAAGAAAGACAACAACAGTGGGCATTGACTTCCATTCTTAGATTGAAAAGCTCATCAAGAGCTGGGACGTGTGATGAGGCAAATTGTGACTCCTGTGTAAAGTCTGACAACACTGAAAGTATAACAGTAACGAATTGATGGGCCACACATTTTATGATTGCTGCTATATGTCTTGTCTTTAGCTCAGGAGAAATTATCACAAAATTGGTCTACATGTCTTCTTTACACAACAATTCTAGTGTAAACGACATTCATACAACATGATGGCGGGATGTGAAGTGTTTTAACCCCATCTGTGCTAGGAAAAGAGAAAATATGATGTGATAGGAAGTGTTTTTCCTTGCTTTTATTTTTTTTGTTTTTGAATTTTGCAAACTAGGTAATTTTTTTCTAGTAGAAAGTTACCTGTAGGGGAACAAACCAGTAATCATGAAGAAAAAATGCTAATCACTACTGTAACTTTTCTGAATGTCCCTAACTCCTTTACAGACTGGCATAGTTCCAACATCCGAAGACATCACTAAATGGTGAATTCCAGACTAACCAAGTACATACATCTAATGATAAATTGGTTTTGGCCATTTCATATTGACAGAAAGACCAAATCACAACACAATGAGCCTTTAATAAATGTTGCGAGAACACTAAGACTCAAGGGTCGACCACGAAAAAGACGAAAGAATATTCAAAACACAAAGAAACATCATAGCAGCAGAGACCTATAGAAGAGCAAAAGACCACAAATTATATCTCCCCTCTATGCTGAAAAGCAAATGAAGTTCTCAGGAAGGAAAGAAGAAGATACACCTAACGGCATGCTAGTGTTGCTATTTATCCACCATGAAGTCAGAGAAATTTCAGGCTGAAAGAGAATGTGTCACTGAGTAAGTGAAAGTGGATCAATGGCATGAATGCGATTAGGTTAAAATGACAGATATTACACTCAAGGAGACTCCAAAATAATCTATATTCTCATATAAAATGTATGTCTTTGGTAACAGTTTCGTTGTAATTGGGGCAGATATTTTATATTTGCTCCATCTACTGCCACAGCAATTTACAAACATACCTCACTCAGACACACTTGCTCAACCTCTTGTTTCAGCATTTCACAAACATACCTCGCTCACAGACATACCACACTCAGATACACTCGCTAAACCTCTTGTTTCAGCATTTCACAAACATACCTCACTCACAGACATACCTCACTCAGATACACTTGCTCAACCTCTTGTTTCAGCATTTCACAAACATACCTCACTCAGACACACTTGCTCAACCTCTTGTTTCAGCATTTCACAAACATACCTCACTCAGAAACACTTGCTCAACCTGTTTCAGCATTTCACAAACATATCTCACTCACACATACTCATTCAACCTCTTGTTTCAGCATTTCACAAACATATCTCACTCACACACACTTGCTCAACCTCTTGTTTCAGCATTTCACAAACATATCTCACTCACACACATACTCATTCAACCTCTTGTTTCAGCATTTCACAAACATACCTCACTCACACATACTCATTCAACCTCTTGTTTCAGCATTTCACAAACATATCTTACTCACACATACTCATTCAACCTCTTGTTTCAGCATTTCACAAACATATCTCACTCACACACACTCTCAACCTCTTGTTTCAGCATTTCACAAACATATCTCACTCCCACACATACTCGCTAAACCTCTTGTTTCAGCATTTCACAAACATATCTCACTCACACATACTCATTCAACCTCTTGTTTCAGCATTTCACAAACATACCTCACTCACACATACTCATTCAACCTCTTGTTTCAGCATTTCACAAACATACCTCACTCACACATACTCAGTCAACCTCTTGTTTCAGCATTTCACAAACATATCTCACTCACACATACTCATTCAACCTCTTGTTTCAGCATTTCACAAACATATCTCACTCACACATACTCATTCAACCTCTTGTTTCAGCATTTCACAAACATACCTCACTCACACATACTCATTCAACCTCTTGTTTCAGCATTTCACAAACATACCTCACTCACACATACTCATTCAACCTCTTGTTTCAGCATTTCACAAACATATCTTACTCACACATACTCATTCAACCTCTTGTTTCAGCATTTCACAAACATATCTCACTCACACACACTTGCTCAACCTCTTGTTTCAGCATTTCACAAACATATCTCACTCCCACACATACTCATTCAACCTCTTGTTTCAGCATTTCACAAACATATCTCACTCACACATACTCATTCAACCTCTTGTTTCAGCATTTCACAAACATATCTTACTCACACATACTCATTCAACCTCTTGTTTCAGCATTTCACAAACATATCTCACTCACACACACTTGCTCAACCTCTTGTTTCAGCATTTCACAAACATATCTCACTCCCACACATACTCGCTAAACCTCTTGTTTCAGCATTTCACAAACATATCTCACTCACAGACATACCTCACTCACACACACTTGCTAAACCTCTTGTTTCAGCATTTCACAAACATACCTCACTCACACACACTTGCTCAACCTCTTGTTTCAGCATTTCACAAACATATCTCACTCACACATACTCATTCAACCTCTTGTTTCAGCATTTCACAAACATACCTCACTCAGATACACGTGCTCAACCACTTATTTCAGCATTTCACAAACATATCTCACTCATACACACTTGCTCAACCTCTTTTTTCAGCATTTCACAAACATATCTCACTCACACATACTCATTCAACCTCTTGTTTCAGCATTTCACAAACATATCTCACTCACACACACTTGCTCAACTTCTTGTTTCAGCATTTCACAAACATACCTCACTCACAGACATACCTCACTCAGATACACCTCACTCACAGACATACTTCACTCAGACACACTTGCTCAACCTCTTGTTTCAGCATTTCACAAACATACCTCGCTCACAGACATACCACACTCAGATACACTCGCTAAACCTCTTGTTTCAGCATTTCACAAACATACCTCACTCACAGACATACCTCACTCAGATACACTTGCTCAACCTCTTGTTTCAGCATTTCACAAACATACCTCGCTCACAGACATACCTCACTCAGACACACTTGCTCAACCTCTTGTTTCAGCATTTCACAAACATACCTCACTCACAGACATATCTCACTCAGATACACTCGCTAAACCTCTTGTTTCAGCATTTCACAAACATACCTCACTCACAGACATACCTCACTCAGACACACTTGCTTAACCTGTTTCAGCATTTCACAAACATACCTCACTCACAGACATACCTCACTCAGATACACTCGCTAAACCTCTTGTTTCAGCATTTCACAAACATACCTCACTCACAGACATACCTCATTCAGACACACTTGCTCAACCTCCTGTCCCAGCATTCCACAAACATACCTCACTCACAGACACACTTCACTCAGACATACCTCACTCACAGGCATACCTCACTCACAGACACACTTCACTCACAGACATACTTCACTCACAGACACACTCACTCAGACACACTTACCCAACCTCCTGTCCCAGCATTCCACAAACATACCTCACTCACAGATTCATTCACTCACAGACACAATCACTCACAGACAATCACCTAACCTCCTGTCTCAGCATTTCACAAACATACCTCACTCACAGACTTACCTCACTCACACTCACAGACGTACCTCACTCACAGACGTACCTCACTCACAGACGTACCTCACTCACAGACATACCTCACTCACAGACATACCAACAACCTCCGATAACTTTACCTGACATAATTTTCTCCCCAAACCAATTGCTGGGAGTGAGTGTTGCAAGAGGAGGCAAAGGGGGTGATTCATCAATTGATGCCTCCATATCTGGACTCATGTGCCCATTAACTTCCTTCTTCCTTCGTTGCTTGTTCCATGGGCAAAGTAAACTAATGGAGACTCTCTGCTTGCATAAAGGACACCTGTTGGACATCTTAACCAGCCATCGATCTACACAGTAACTGTGATAACCTGCATGAAGAGTTAAAGTACAATTTATAGGTGTTTACTAATGAAGCAGATAGCAGTAATTTGTACTATTCTTTGATGTATGCCGACTTAGAAAAACTATCAGCAAAGTTAAAACTTAAAATTGCAAACTAAGAAAATAAAGTAACATTAGAGGTTTGAGGAGTACTTCAATGTTAAGTCAGTCCTATTATATGACTGGCAAAAGCAACTTTCCAAAAAATGAAGAAGATACTGTGCAATCAATTTTTGACAATAGAAACAAAAAAATAGAATTCTTAAATGTTATGTAGAACCAGTCTTGAGATATGGAAGTGAATTATGGACAATAGGACAACAGACAAAAAAATCACTGGAAGCTGTGGAAATGTCGTTTTACAGAAGAATGGTGAGAATACCCTTGACAGTTAAGAAGAGAATCAAAATGTTATGAAAGAGACCAAAGCAAAAAGAGAGCTAATTTCCAAAATTAGGAAGAAACAATCATTTTCTTGACTGTGTAATGAGAAGGGAACAGTTTGAATATATTGTGACAACTGGGAAAATTGAGGGATGAAGAGATAGGGGAAAGCAAAGAGAGAATATACCATACAGCTTAAGAGAATGGCTTGGCAGGTCAACAACAGAAATGATAAATAACTGTCGAGATTGAAAGTTGTAGAGAGACATGATCATCTATGCCAGCAGGCATGGTACTTGATGAAATTGACTGTGAAACATGGAAAACAACAAAAATGACAATCATGAGGATAAAGATCTGCATTTATAGAAGCTTGCGAAGAATAAGAGGATGGAAATAAAAAAAGTAAAGTAAAGTACCCCCCGTCACGCCAAGTGGTGGCGTATAGGGAAATATGGTGTTAGTGACCCTATATTTTACAGACCGTCAGCACATGATTTTTGGGGTAATGTGGTCGGTATTACGCCCGTGCTGCTTTACTTTCCCAGAAAAAATCCGGTACCCATTTAAGGCTGGGTGAACCCGGAGCCGTCGGTTGGGATCGAACCCTACCCCTTGTCCGTAGTAGTCCAGTTCACTAACCACTGAGCTATCACGGCTCCCACTAATTTTTAGGGAATTAGTAAAACCCAGGTGTCCTCGCCAGGGTACGAACCCCGGCTGTTGCCGTGGTAAGCCAACCGCCTATCGATTGCGCTAACCGGACACCCAAGAGGATGGAAATGGCAGGACAAAATCACTAACATAGAATTATGGAAAAGTACCACTCAAATACCGGTGGACAAAGAGATGCAACGAAGACGATGGATAGGACAAACATTATGGAAACCAACTGAGAGTATTAAATGATAGACCCTTTTTTGGAATCCCCAAGAGAAGAGACAAAGAGGAAGACAAAAATATTATTAGAGAAGATGGATGAAAGCAGAGATGAAGATGATAGGGAAGACATGGAATGAATGGCAAGACACAGAACGGCTTGGAAAGTGTTTGTTGAAGACCTATGCTCCACAGGGAGCTGAAAGGAAGATGAGACAGCTTCAGGAACCTCAGTGGCTGAGTAATTTTAGTGCTCTCACGTCCATATCATAAGGGCCTGGGTTTGATTCCCAGAAAGTGGCAGATTTTTTTTTTTAACAAGACTCAGGATTCACATAGCCTCTAAAAATGGGTGCCAGAGATTTTTCTAGGCAGTAAAAGTGGCCTTGCATCATACTGACCACATCAGCAAAAAATATGCAGTGGTCTTGAGAAAATACGACCACTAACACAACACCCTATTCCCCAATATGCCTAAAAAGGTGTTGAGGGAATCGTTACTTACTATACCTTCAGGTACATTACTAACAGTGTATAAGTATAGTATAAGCAAATGTTTTTTTTGACCAACAGATACAACAACAATATAAGTAAAGTTTTCAGTTATTTAAAAAAAAAAAAAAATTAAGTGCATTTAAACTGTTCAAATGTTTCTATAATTATTTTTTTGAAAATGAAAATTACCAGTGCAAGTAAAAATGTTACTAATTTCTTTTTACAAAAAAAAAAAAAAATAACATGCAAGTCAAATGTTGATGTTTCTATAAAAGCATGAGTAACAGTAATAAATTAATTAAGGAGCAATAAATGATCAAAACAATGGCAAAATATTGCTAGAAAGAAACAAGACATCAAATTAATCATACATACATATATACAAAAAAATGATATGATTAAAAAAGAAAAGAGCAATTATGAAGAAGATTAATGTAAACTTACAATGATTACAAGGCAGCTGTCGTATAAGGCGTTCTTCATGGAATTCTTCATGGCAGATTGGACATTTCTCTTGGCTGTCCTCTGTTGGAGATAAAAAAAAAAAAGACCAATTTGGTAATTTTAGTATGTAATTTTCAAAATCTGGTTGAGTGCGGAGTGCACAAGTCATAACTAGAAGATTAATGGAAAATAAGATGTGATTTGTAAATGTACATCAATATGCAACTCTCATAGCTGCTACCAAGACCATTGAAATGATTCTTCAGGTGTTTTGTGGAGACATTCTTCCTTGAACTAAACACAGTTCTTTGACTAGTACAAGGGTTTCATGTCAATCAAGCATTATTTCAAGATGACGAGCACTCAGGACATCCTGTCACCAGTAAAATGTCCAAAAATGTGGACAAAATTTGTGAACTGATCCATGAAGACATCACTGAACAATCCATCAACTCTCTCACATGGATGAATCCTAAGAAAAAGCCTGAACACTTATTGCTTATTCTGCAACGTTATCCAGAGGCTCTTAAAAACTCAATAAAAAAAAGAGACGTTGTTGCATGTGCCTTGAGTTGTATAAGATGGCTAAAGGAAACAAATTTGTCATCTCTAAGATCATCATGGGTAATGAAAGTTGGATTTACAGCTACAATATAGACTCAAAACAACAGTCACCAAAAAAGCCCACAGTCACCAAGACCAAAGATGTGAGAGGTCCAGAGTGCAGAAAAAAAAATGTTTGCTTGTAATTTTTTTTTTTTTTACTGAAAGGGGCATAGTGCACCTAGAATTGTTTATTTGGACACTACAGTGAATTCTAAATCCTACTGGTGTTTTGAGGCTCTTAAGGAAAGATATGCAACAAAAATAACATGAACAGTGGGGCAAACTCAAGTGACTGTTGCATCACAGCAGTGTGCCAGCTCACACCTCCTCCAGGAAGACAGACTTTGATACAGAAAAAAAACATGATGGTGCCTTGAACACTTATGTATTCACTTTATCTAACCTTCTGTGACTTCCGGTCATTCCCTAAACTGATGAAGAAGCTGAAGGGGTGCTACTTCGACACTGTAGATGATATCATATTGATATCACAGACAGCTTTGGATCACCTTGAGAAAAAATATGGTGCCTTTGAGGCATGGAAGAGGACCAGATCATCGTATACATTCCCAAGGGGACTATTTCTAAGGTGATTGTTGGCCAAATAAGCCTGTAAATTTTTTCTAGGTTGTTTTTAGGATCATCATCACAGCACACCAGATGAATCTTTAGGTGCTCTGATATCCCCCTCAGGAATCTCAAGACAATCTGAGGATATTCCAGGCCAACATGCATGAACTCTATAGCACAGCCTAGGATTCACAGTGCGGCCAGGTTATGTTGACAATTTTGCCAAAGCAGGGCCCAATTTTACTGACTACTCTTTTGGATTTTAACTGCCAGAGCTTCTTTAACAAGCGCAAGTGCACACGTGGCCTCCTGTTTGTTGACATCATCTGAGAAGGCTAGACAGTTTTACCTCCTGTTTGTTGACATCATCTGAGAAGGCTAGACAGTTTTACCTCCTGTTTGTTGCCATCATCTGAGAAGGCTAGACAGTTTTACCTCCTGTTTGTTGCCATCATCTGAGAAGGCTAGACAGTTTTACCTCCTGTTTGTTGCCATCATCTGAGAAGGCTAGACAGTTTTCACTTCTCAACTGATCAGGGGAGGGTATCATCATGAAGAAACCAATGATTAATTTTTCCCTTTTCCTAGGTATTATCTGGAGACTTTGTGACAACCCCTAGTATATTCTGAAGTTTAGTTTCATTTAGTTTAGATGACAGGTCATGCTCATTGCACATCAGACAAGCCCATAAGTGTTCATCAACATGTAGAGATTAAACGACAACTATGTTGTGTTGGTTGATATTTTTCTGTGGCCAAATTTTAGAAACTATTCTTGAATAAAACTTCAATACTAGTGGTGCCCCCCACTGTTGGGGATTTACATCTGCTAAATTTAATATATTTTGAGGTAATCCAGAAGTGTTCAGCTTAACCAAGCTCATCTGCAAATTATTACATTTAGTGCATCCCTCAATGAGATAGAGCTGCTTGCACAGAACAGAGACAAATGGCGAGATTTGATAAAATATCTTTAAAAGAATTGAAAACTGCTAGAACAAAAATTCAGATAAGAGAAGGAGTATCTTGGTCTACGCCCTATGGGCCGGCTTTGGCTCGAAAGGTCAATAGATAGATAGATAGTGCATTAGCTTCTGCCAACAACAGTTGATGATTTTACTTTAGGACATGAGTACGACTATAATTCTGGCACAATGTCACACAAATTCTGCCTTACAATGGCCATTGCAGTGCACTTGGACTGGGTTAGAAAAATAAAACTTCAACAATGCTTTACAGCATATGTGAACAGGATTTTGTCAATACATAAAATCATTAACATATAACCCCCCAAAAATTGGAAGTGGCAAAGGGTATGATTAATGTATGGGAATATGCATAAAACTATGAGAACTGTTACAAAAAAATATGAGAGCTGAGCAAAAACTATGAGGGCTGCAACAAAAACTATGAGGGCTGCAACAGAAACTATGAGGGCTGCAACAAAAACTATGAGAACTGCAACAAAGTTGGGGAATCAAGGATCTGTAGATCATTTTATTGTAGCTCTTTATGCTTTCTAAATACAGACGACTAATATCTCATTAGTTCACAGTCAGGCCTTAATTTGCATGTAAAACTTAAAGTTATACATACTTTCATAATTGTTCACAATTACTGTATAATGATCTATGTTCAAATTATAACAAAATAAATGCAAGAACGCCACCCACAAAAAAACTGAACAAATTCATGTCAAATCTTTATCTCTTACCTCCCTCCACTTTCTGGAATCTTTTCAGGGGAATCCGCTTCACTTCCCATCTTGTTAATGACCTACCACAGCATCCCCATTTCTGAAAATAAAATATTCCACATATCTCCTGTTGATTGAATCAACTAAATAATGAATTTTACTTACAATAAGATTTTTTAAATTAAAATTAAAAAATATTTCATGCATACTAATATCCTTGCTACTTCTGTAACATGTTAGACATTTGGTTTGTATTAGTGCTCCAGTCACCCACCCACTAGGCGTCACTATCTTTAGAGTTTTGAAAAAGTCTGACAACTGGCAGACCAGTTGTGGGACACTTATGAGGCCTCCTGACAGACCCATGAAGACACTTTATCTCATTGTGTAATCTGCTGAATATAGGAGCAATAATGCAGAATAATAAAAAAAAAAAAAAAAAAAAAAGATGAAGGGGCAAACATAAAAGCACTACTTCATTTATAACAAAAGATTTTTATAAATGTTTGATTTATTTCTTCATAATTCAAACAGTCCCTTAGTTATTGATGCAGTATCATTTTAGTGGATTTTATGTTATGTCAGTTTTACTGTAGAGTTAACAGTCTTGTAGAATGTGTTCGATGAAAGGCAGGTCCTTAAACATTCAAGTTCAACTGTCTGATGAGAATTCAATCATCTCATGGATGACAATAAAGGATATTAGAAGATTAGCTTCTGCTGGTGCCAAAGAGGAGCTATGGCATCATTTCTTGCTCACTCTTTTGGTTTCTTGGTAGTGTGGTGGACTCAAGACATCAGTTTCAAAGTGTCACAGAAGTTCCTCACAGGCATCAACATTTTGGTAATTCATTTCTGCAGTCACCTGGTGTGGTATAAGCCTTGCAAAAACTTTACTGAACTGCAGAACATCTTGAACATTATAGGGTGCTGATGATTCTTCTTCTGTATACACCTCTTGACATCAATATTAATGCGTTCAAAGAGCCTGTCTGCTCAGGGAGGGTAACATCTACATACAGCTGGTCCCGGTATGGTACAGGTGATGGTCATAAAAGCCTTCTTAGTGTTGATGTTTGATCAATAGCTCTTGCCCTTTCTCTCTGTGCCTTGACTCCACAACATGGAGGAAGGTGATCACCAGGAGCATTGGTTGGACCATTTCAAGAAAGGGGGCCTGACATTCTCACCGCTAGGCAGGACTCCATGGGATAAGCACCATATCATTTTCTTCTAGATTCTAGACTATAATGATGTCTTAATGGTGATTTTCCAAGTCCGGCTTGTTGCAGGAGCTACTGAGTTAAGTGCTCTGTGCACACCGTGAGCTGTGTGTCTCATACATTTTGATCATGTTTCGATATTCCAATTGTTTACGATGAATGATGATATCGTATGATAGGGAACAGTTAGCTGTGTCCACTTTCTGCGTGGTTTCACCTATGTCTTTTGGCGTGTGCTGAGACTGCTATGATGGGCACTACAGTTACCTTTCTTTGTTTGGGAGATGAGATATTAATTCAGGTGATTACGCTGACGCGGGCGGTAGAGCAATTATGGATTTTAATTCGTTTGCAGTGATACCGGGGCCTTCAATAACCAAATAGTGATATTTACGTTGCACTGTTATGTTAGGCATTTAGAGTAGTACATACAATTTCAATTTGTTTGTCTCTCACTTATTCTGGTCCCAGCCCTTTGACCTATCAAGCTTGGGGTTCACCCTTGGTAGCATTGCTACCACTAGAACAGCTCTTGAAGATATGAGCACACAGGCTCCTCTATCATTTTATGGTGGAGACACATCTGTCTTATCTATTGACCTTTCAAGCCGTAGCCGGCCCATAGGGCATAGACCCAAGTACTCTTTCTCTTATCTAAATTTTATTCTAGCAGTTTTCAATCCTTGTAAAGATATTTTATCAAATCTCGCCATTTGTCTCTCTTCTGTGCAAGCAACTCTAACTCATTGAGTAAACCGATTCCTGCTGCTCTTGCCTCTCTGATCAATGTTCTTCTCAGTGTCTCTCTGGACCAGCCTCTTTTCCTCTTACCTGTTGTTTCCCACATGAGAGCAGCAAATTTTACAGATGTTCTCCACCGGTAAGGTTTTAATGCATAAAACCACATTTTCTAGTAGAACATCTGTTAAGTTATAATGTTATAATATACGTTATGTATATAATAATAAACGTCGACTTTTGTTTTGTTAATTACCACGTAAAGCTGTTACAATACCACTTTTTTCTTATTTTTTTTTTTAAATTGCCAAGTTATAATGTTGCATGGTGTCAGATCTGATAGATCAAGGGTGACGCTGTTAGAGCTGGCTCATTCCAGTGTGCTGATTCAACACTCACATCCAAACAGGTGGCTGTTTCATTCACTATTACCTGCACATTTTCTTTCACCACGGCTTCCACTGCTGCAATGTCCTCTGGGGTCATTATTTGGTGTGCCTGACTTGGTCGAGGAGAATGCATCACAGAACTAACAATATTTTGAAATTATCCAGCCCACTCTTACATTTACTGCAGTGGCAGACATGCACTACCATACCATTACCACACTGCACTTCATTCTTTGATGAATTACAATGGGTCTCTTCCCTTAAAGCAAATAACACATGCTCCGCCTTGGTGATATTCACAGTAGAGCCGCCATTTTTCAGACTACGCCGAACAATGTTGCTAATTGCCAGTAAAAGCGCCTTCTGTTTCTAAATTTAAGTATATTTGTATGGTTTTCACCAAGTATACACACACATATATACAGCATGCAGCAAAAGAATTAGTTTTATTTTGGCAAAGCAACACACTTATAGAAATAAATAAGAAGAAAAACTATGTGAGAAGGAAGATTAATTATCTCCCTATCTACAAACTATGGTTTCAGTACAAAACAAATGTTGCCTACCCTGGCAAGGTATTCTTTCCACAAGTGTTCATGAGTAACTGTGAATCAAAACTGTCCTAGTATTTTCCAGCTACCTTCTTCAATTGTTCGTCTCTAGCCCACTCTTTTTTGAATTATTCTTTGAGTAGTGCCCAAACATTTTCAAATGGGTTTAGACCTGGATTATTGCTGGGCCACTTCAGCGTTGTCACATTCTTCTCTTTTAGCCATGCATGGTGGTATGAGATGTACGATTTTGGTTATTGTCATGTTGAAAAGTGCACCCATTTATGTCATTTATCCTGTAGTGACTCTCTGCCGAAGGTAGTATTAGATATCAACGGGACTTCCCCCTCTTGGTCATGTGCTGCTGTTTGTTTTCTACACTGGCCCCAGCCCAAACAATATGATTGAGATGCCAGTCCTGTGTCCAAAATTGTTGACCTCCCTCTACCTTCTTTTCACTCAACTCAGTGATCCAGGTACCCATTTCTTTTTCAATTGTATCATCATCATCATGTGCCATACCGGTTTGCGTAGATAAATCATGTCCTTCCACAATCTTCTATCCACCATGCATCATATCAATTCTGTTGTTGATTGTTTTCCATGACATGACACCAAGCTATCTAGTATTTTCTCTCTTTGTTGTCCCGGATCACTCTTTCCCTGCATTTTGTCAGTTGTAACCAAGTATTCCAACCTTCTTTCTTTCATAATGTGTCTGAAAAATGTTGATTTTTTTCTTTCTTATATTTAATTAGGAGGTTCCTTTTTGTGTTGGCCTCTTTGAGAATTTCCTCATTAGTCCTTTTATCTGTCCAGGGAACTTTCAACATTCTTCTGAGAAATCCCATCGCTGTGGCCTTTAATCATCTTTTCATTTCTTTGTTTACTGTCCATGATTTACTTCTATAGGTCAGAATTGGCTATATATAGCATCAATGAACTCTCTTTCTCACTTTCAGTTATAAGGAAACAAAAAATATTTAAAAGGTGAAGAGAAATACAGATCTGATGCTTCTTCAGCATGATCCACTTCACATTAAATTAACATTCACAATAACCTGACAATAGATGATGGCGATATGAAATATTACCACTGAGAGGGCAATAAGACTGCTGATGACTACACAGGCCCAAATGTAGATGCAGATATGAAAGTAGTGTTCGCCAAAGGAATCATCATCATCTTCACTGCTATCACTGAGACTACCTTTGCCACCTCGTTCGCTGTTTGGGCCAGCAACAAGAGGATGTGATGTGGTGTGGGTAAGTACTGTCAGCAAATAGGACCTGAAATTTTCATTTAAATTCACATGAGAAGAATAATATTCCTTGAATGTTTTAATTAACTCTAGAAATTCCTGTAATACAACATGTAGCAGAATTAATTGGTGATATTTATGTTTACTGATAAGTAAAAATAAGTAAGTGAAGAGCCCTGTCACGCCAAGTGGCGTATAGGGAATATGGTCTTAGTGACTATAAATTTTACAGACCTTCGACACAAGATTTTTGGGGTAATGTGGTGAGTATTACGTCCGTGCTGCTTTGCTTTCCCATTAAAAATTCCGGTACCCATTTAAGGTTGGGTGAACCTGGAAGCCGTCAATCAGGATCGAACCCGACCTCTTGTCCTTTGTAGTCCAGTTCACCAACCACTAAGCTATTGCAGCACCCTATGTTTACTGACAGAGACATGCTACTTTCCCCTTTACTCTATGAAGCAGTTCACCAACTACTGAGCTATCGCGGCACCCTATGTTTACTGACAGAGACATGCTACTTTCCCCTTTACTCTATGAAGCAGTTCACCAACTACTGAGCTATCACGGCACCCTATGTTTACTGACAGAGACATGCTACATTCCCCTTTACTTTATGAAGCAGTTCAAAATGCAGTAGTCATGGAGTGTTGTTTTCAAGCACTATGTTCAAACAACATGGCAGCTGCACAAAGCACAGGTCTCAATAGAGGTTCCTCATAAAATGTTCCCAAAGAAAAACACATAGCCTCCACACTCACCAGACCTATTGTTAAACATCTATTTTATGTGGGAAACTTGAAACAAAAGGTGTATGAGATTTACCTCAAAACATCAACCACGTGAAGAACTACATAAAGAAATTAAACTCAAAACATTCCACTGAGGATAATGTGCAAGAGAATTTATTTTGTTCAATGCGCAGAGGTCTGCTTGAAGCATGACAAAACCCACAACAGTGAAATTGTTTAAATTGTTTTCATATCATGAGTGACAAATTAAAGTATTTTATATTTATCCTGCATCCACATACCTACTTCCCTCTCAGTTTTGAATTAAAATGAACATGTTGCAAATTCATTCAGTCTAATGAAATCTGGTTTTGTTAATTACACATTATAAGATCACATACAATCAGCCATGGAATTTTGTTTTTTCATATCTATCTATCTATCTATTGACCTTTCGAGCCGTAACCGGCCCATAGGGCGTAGACCAAGATACACCTTCTCCTATATGAATTTTTGTTCTAGCAGTTTTCTTTTAAAGATATTTTATCAAATCTCGCCATCTGTCTCTGTTCTGTGCAAGCAGTTCTATCTCATTGAGGGAGCCGATTCCTGCTGCTCTTGCCTCTCTCATCAATGTTCTTCTCAGTGTCTCCCTGGGTCTTCCTCTTTTTCTTTTACCTGTTGTTTCCCCTATGAGGGCTTGCTTTGCTATTCGATTATTATCTCTTCTCATCACATGTCCAACGTATGACCATCGTCTTTTCTTTATTACTGAAGATATTAGTGGTTGATTGGCGATTTCTCTAATTTCCTCGTTTGTTTTGAATTCGTTCCATTCTATACCAAGTATTTTCCTTAGACATTTATTTTCGAATGCGTTCAACTTTGTTTCTATATCTCTTGTTGTTTTCCAGCTTTCACACGCATACGTAAGGGTTGATAGTACATTTGATTTGAATAGCCTAAGTTTTCTTTTTTCATAAGAAATTCATAAATCATTTGTCTTATACCTTTATATTTTGCTAATTTCATACAAGAAATACAAAGCACATGCATTGTTCCTATTCAGTCATTTTCAATGCAGATCAGTGTTTGACTTTTGTTTATCTATGTTTTAGTGTAGTACTGTCTCTTCCCTATCATGTCTGTTTTTGTATAATATTATATTATCTTGTCTTGTACTTGATGATGGCTGTTACCAAAACATCATATTTTGTCTCATCAGAGAGATAATAGATTTAGCTGCTTTATATTATTTTATATCTTTTATTTTATATATTATTTATATAACAAATTACTAGCCTTGTATGTTTATATTTTCTTAAATTCATGCCTGCTAACAAGGCAGTCATTGGATGGCTTCAGTATTTTCTTATTTAATGTCGTCACTAAAAAATGTTACACTGTTATACCTTTTGAAGCTAGGCACTTCTGCATGTCCTGAAAGTCATATTATAATCCTAAATGAGAATGAACTTCAGTTTTAAAAAAAAAAATTGGCACTATGGAGATAAGACACCTAAGAAAAATACTGAATGTGACCAGAAGAGACAGAATTAGAAATTAGAATATAAGGAAAATGTTGGGAGTAACTGCAATGCTGAATAATATTATAAAACAAGCAAAAAATGGTACAGGCATGAAACACAATCACATCCTTTTCGGCTTGTCAGATGGTCTAGTGGAGACTATTGTGTATTTTTTTTTTTTAAACAGCTTCTCTCATGGTTAATTCTACCAATGTTTGACAAACACACATGGCCACAGAATGAACAAGTCAGGCCCACTGATCCACAGGGTTTTTCATCCTTTTTCATGAGTCTTTTCTCTTCTAAGTGTTGCGTTAGCACAGTCTCAAAAGATGTTATACCATTCCTTATACATGCTCTCCATGATGTGTGATCACTTGCCAGATGTTTCCAGTCATTTTCACAGATGGAGAAGTCATTCAGAAATGATTTACAGATATATTGTAGTTTAGGTCTGCCGATTTGTCTTTTTCCGTGTGTTAGTTCATCATATAGTATTTGCTAGGGGATGTGTTTTTCTTCCATTCGCTGGACATGCCGCATACATCTTAGTCTTCAACATCTGACATAATTGTTGAGGTCTTAGCACGTTGCAGGACAGTTAAGTTGGTTATTTTGTCCTGCCTTTTGATGTGCATTATTCTGCGGAGACATCGCATGTGGAAGACATTTAGTCTTTTTAGTCTCAAATCACGAAACACAATCACAGCAATATAGCGCATTATATACTCCATATATAACAATGGAAAGACGGGAAAAGGTAGAGCTGGAAGATGAGGGATTAAAGAAAGAATATACATCACAATGAATATCATGCATGAGACAAAATAAAAAATACTGACAGTGACTCAAACACTCTGTTTTTACTCAGTTCTCAAAGGCAACAATGGCTGAGCAGATGTCAAGTATGAGAGTGAACAGCTAACTTTCAATTATGTTATGTTTCATTGAACAGGCTGACAGACTTGCCAGTTTGACTGATGTTGAATGTGGAAGGGTAATGGACCACTTTGACATTCTGAATGCCCTCAGGGTCTCAGGTAAAAAAAAAAAATAACTCAAAAACAGAATCTGCAGCATGAACAACAGGCTTCATGAATATTATGTCAAGGCTGGAGATGTTATACAAGAGTGTTATGTAGAAATCCAAAGATGGCTTATCAACCAACTTAACACCGGTGTCATTAGTCACTTCATGTTGATGGATATCCTTCAGAAGAGATCTGAGCACTTGTGGATGTGCAATGACCTGATGTGCAGTTACCTGATGACTAAACTAAACCAATATCCTATTATATTGCATGAAGAATATAAATCTCCATGTTTACCTTGAAGAGTTAGCTGGCAGTGAGCCTACCACAGTTCCACTGGTGTAATTTATTAAGTAGGCTGGAAGTGATACAGCATTTGGCATAGCTAGGAAATATAAAAACAAAAACAAAATTATTACTTATTTAAACATATATTGAGCTAAAGCGATTATTCTATGTATTTTAACACAAAAACATAATTAAATGGAGAGAATGATGCACATTAAAATAGTAATGGAATTTGGAGGGGGTGCCTGGATGGTCTAGGGATAAGAAGTCTACCTCTGAAGGTTCTGGGTTCAAATCACAGGATTCACAGGAGGTGGGTATTTTTTTACTTCGAATCCACAGTTTCTTCGTGTCTTTACCCACCTCTGGTCTCTGTCTGGATTGTGAGGTTTGATGTCTGAAGGTCGATGATGAAGAATCAGCCACTCCATTAAACTCTCAGAGGCAGAGCAGTGCAATAAACCTTAGGGCTCTAGCCTCTGAGAGGGATAGCCCCCGCCGGCTGCTATTGCATTTATACAATTTTAATTTTAGCTATATGGAGGAGGACAGGCTATCGGTTCTATCAAGCTATGCTGCACATTTGGGATAAATGCAACATTAGGGGCATCACTGCATATGCAAGTTATTTTTGTGGCACACTGAAGGTGGGCATAAATTTTTAAAATTTTGCTCTGATCTCATCCCGGCCTCATTATATCCGCTCGTCTTTTTTTACTGCGTCATCAATCTTCCTACCTTTAGATGTGACCTCCTCCTATATTTATTCCTATCCTCCTATATTTATTGCTATCCTCCTATATTTATTCCTATCCTCCTATAAGATATTTGTCAATCTCATTCATGATGTTTAAATTCCTTGGTCGAGATTTTCCCATCGGTCAAGGCCTTGGAAACATGATCATTTTTAGTCTGACTCTAGTAATCTGTCAAATATTAGCATGCTTCATCGTCTTGGCATTGCATTTGCAAGCAATCGTGTCACAGGCCAGGCCAGTGGCACAAACCCTATGCCCCAGGCCAGCTAGAATGAGGCCCAAAAGGCTCCCAATCCCAGTTGCTAGTAGTTAAGTCCAGGGATCCCATAATGAACCCAGAGATCTCATAATGAGGCCAGAAACTCCAACCCCAATACCCATGTCTTGTGCAGCGTTAACAGCTTGGCGATATCACTTTTCCTTTCTTCAGTGGTCCTGAATATCTCCACCAAGGAAAGCATCTAGCTCTGCAATGCATGTAGAGCAGAATCGCTGGTCGAGTTCATCCAAGTTAACATCCGGATACAAAGGCATTGAAGTAAACTTCTCAATAACTTGGTTGATAATATGTCTATATAGGCGTTGCTAACTGGTCATGCTAAAGTAAAGATTGTGGAAGCCAATCTGTTTCCCAACCCTAAGAAATGCAAGGCTTACTTTGAGCTCTGTTTTGACCTGTATATTGAGGGTGGTGGTTTTTACAACAGGAGGGGTGATATTTACAGCAATGCACACAATTTTGTTGGCATCTTTAGCATTCCATTTCAGTGAAAGACCTTGCATCACCCTGGCAAAAGTCATTTGAAGCTTCTCCGAGTAATAGCTCTATATAAATTGTAGATCCTACGGGGGGTGTGGGGGGGGGGGGGGGGGGTGTGTCTGTCAAGTAGCCCTGGCCCTTATCAAATGCAACCGCTAGCACTATTTTGCTGTTAAGTCTTCGTACCCAAATATTGAAAACCAACCTGTCCAACAATTTCCACATCAGCGGCGGGTAAATAGCTCACCAGCATTTTCCCAACATTTTGCACATTCGAGACCTTATTACTGGGCTTGGTGTAGGGTACCTTAAATAAGTACACCCCAATCGGGTTCCTCTGGTGCAGCTTCTATTGGTTGCTGAGGAGGAATGGAAACTCTCTTGTAAATACCACCAGCAGTCAGTTCCAAGCCATTTAGTCCATTTCCAGGCAGGTTAAATCCCAGCACAATACCAAGGTCCAGGAGACCTGTTATCACACGACTTTTCTGTAAGTGGTCACTCGGCCCTTGCCCATGTTCGTATTAACATCCGGTAATATGTACGTCTACGCCGAACTTCTAATACAAAGCTTAGATATGGCAATTCTACAGCTTTACCATCCGCATCGCAAACCAAAATCATAATTCCTGACAGAGTTCCGGTCTCGAGCTGTTTAAACTGAGATCTAGAGAATAGCTCGACTCAACCACGTTACAAACCTCCTTCTTTACTAGGACCGTCAACAACAGAGTTGTAGGGAGCTGATTAAATCTGTTCATGAATGAGAGACCCTTGAGATGAATAAAAGCTCTTTGTGGTTGACCAACTTGGGAAACTCGGAGGCAGTAATGCTCCTAGTGAGGCCATCAGCAACAATTTTACCACAGAGATTATCATACTGTTAAGATGCTTGCAATTGTGACGCCTTGCTCTCTGAACAAATTCCACAACCTTTCACCCATAGTAGCAATATCTGTGAGAAAGTGATTTATAGAATCTCAAATCTGATCGAGTTGGTGTTGATTCAGAGCACGTAGATTTTCAAACTTTTCCTGTTGAGCTTCCTTCACATCTTTGAGTTCCTCTAGCATCCTCTCTTCCTTCTCTCGGTTTTCCACATTTGAGGCCTCTTTAATCCTCTGCTCACAACAGGGGATTTCCTAGTAAATTTCAGAAGTGATTGCTTGAATGTTTGCAACTTGGTCTCTGATCCTTGTAAATATCATTTTATTCCCCCTAAGCTCTCTTAGGAGCCAGAGGTTTTGCCGTTCCAGAAGCGAATCCAGGATACCCCTGCTACCACCACTTTTATAAGTCTTAACAGTGATTTCATGTTCTTGAGGGTCTGAGTACATTGATGGTATTTGTACTCCCTAAGACAATGTCGCTGTCATCAGAGCTAATAGGCGTCTGCTGCACTGCTGACAAATCATCGGCCAAGTTTTGAATCTGCAGACAACTCTTGAGCTCTCAGGGGGTGCTTTTCTATAACCCAGAGAGCAATAGCTAGGTCCGACCCATATTTCTTCTGGATTGATCTAGCAACTAAGAATTTGCATATCCCCAGTTTATATCTACTTCTACCTCAATTTAAAAAAAAAAAAACCCACAGCATTATTTCCTCTTCTTTCCTTCCTCATTTGCCTTTCAGCGTCGAGGGGAGATATAATTTGTGGTCTTTTGCTCTTCTTTTCGCTTCTTCTGCTGTTATGTTTCCTAATGCTTCTAATATTCCATCGATCAATCTTTTCCATGGTCAATCCTTGGGTTTGGTGTTCTAGCAATGCTTATTGAAGGCTCATTGTGTTGTGTTTTGATCACTCTACCTTGTCACGTGGCCAAACCATTTATCTGTTGTTTCTTTATATATTCTATGGCGGGGGCTATTCCTAGCTTTTTTCTCAGTTCTTCCTAACAACATTATTTGATTAAAGTAAATTAGTCCTGGCAGACAATTTTACTGTATGTTGATGTAAGTATACATAAGTATCTATAAGTCTTTATATGTATACTACTTCTGACTTCTCAGCCAGAAAATTATCACATATCATTTTGTTCAGTAAAATTATTAAATCAGGAAAGCTTTAAGACATTATTTGTATGGATATATAATTGATGCCCACAATCGTTGATTTATGACAATATAACTACACTTGAACAATGTAAATGAACTTATCTCTACTATGTTAAACGCAGGAAAAACTCATAGCCCAGGTGAGGGTAAACAAGGGTAGTATCAAAACTTTGTAAAAATTTTAGGAATTGTACTTTTCTATTTTTGAAATTGTGCCTATAACATTGACATACAGCCTTCTCATTTGATTTCTTTTATTATGAAGGGTGTTCTCTTAAAGGTAAAGTTACCTCATTTTTTTATTTCCTTGTCTCCAATAAAACTAGGCACAGATCGCAACTATGTTGAGATCAGGGATTATAGGAAAATAACCAAATCGGTAAAATGTGATTCAAACCAGGTGCAGGCTATAACATTAACACTACAAAGACGCCATCAATGCATATGATGCTTACAATTTTAAACAAATTGCAGTGTGACTTACCTGACATCTCCATAGTTAATGGAGAGTTATTGCTCTGCTGATAATGGTGACATCAATCTCTGCATTTCATCACTACGGGGAAAAAAAACATAAAAGCACATACACATTACAAATTGAAAAAAAAAGTGTAGGACACATATAAGTCCTGACAGACTGTCAAATTAACTCATATAGTTTGGTGGAGGGCTGATTGGTCTCAAGGCAAGATGCCAGCCTCGAGACAGAGTAGTTGTGGGCTAAAATCCCAGCTGCACCAGTATTTTTATTTATGATTTCTCTCTGCGGCAACCACCCCTGGCTTCTGCAGCGAGGCCCGGCTTGAAACGTCAATTACTCATTGACGGAAAAAATGAGTACCTTCAAAGACGGAGTTATCTGCCTGTGCAGCGAGGGAACCCTGTGCACATGGCAGGGAAAAACGGATTAACACGCAAAATTCAGTTCCTAGTCTCTAGGGACTTTGTCAGAGGTAGCAGGCGAACGCAAAAAAAAAAAACAGTTTGGCGCTTCACTTTAATGGCTCAAATAGATTTTTTTTGTCCCTTTCTCCTCGTTCACCAAATAGAATATCAAATAACAGTTTGCAACAACAAGTGGGCTTTATGACTGAGCCTCTAATTTCAGAGTTTAAATAGACATACTTCCCATTGGCATGTGGACAGGCACCCCAGACTGCTGAACACATACTCCAAGACAGTTCTGAATATAGTAAACTGAGGAAAATCCATTGGCCCATAGATACAACACTACAGACAAAACTATATGGACCACCGCAAGAATTACAAAAGACAGTAAAATTTATACATTGCAGATATAGACAATACTTCAGGTGAACGAAAGATAGAGTTTAAATAAAATGGTTTTTGCACAATAGAATATTGTTAACGTCATTGCCAAAAGTTTAAGTTTGTAAACAAGTGTTTGAATCGTTGTAAACAGTTGCAGTTATATAGAATGTTAATCTACACATCAAGTTTTTTATTTTTTGTTTCCAAGTAAGTAAAATTTTCACAGAAAAGAAAATGGCTTCCTCACCTCATGAAATTAAACAACAATTGTCTGCTGAACTACCTCACAACTAATTCCCATGAAAATGGACATGTTTAATTATCAAACTTTCGGAAGATATTCAGATTTTTTGTTGAGTTGATTCTTTTATTCACCTCTGGTGAAGTTACTAGAGACTAGGAATTAAATATTGCGTGTTAATTCATTTTTTCTGGCAGTCTTATGCACGGTGGTCCCTCACCACACAGGCAGATAACTCTGTCATTGTAAAGTAAAGAGCCCCGTCAGGCCAAGTGGCTTATAGGAAATATGGTATTAGTGACCATAATTTTTATAGCCACTTCGACACATGATTTTTGGGGTAATGTGGTCGGTATTACGTTTGTGCCGCTTTACTTTCCCAGAAAAAATCTGGTACCCATTTAAGGCTGGGTGAACCTGAAGCCATCGGTCAGGATCGAATTCTACCTCTTGTCCTTTGTCCGCAACTCTGTCGTTAGAGGTACTCATATTTTTTCCCCATTTATGAGTAATTGATGTTACAAGTTGGGCCTCGTTGCTTAGACCAGGGGTGCTTGCTGCTGAGACCAGAGGTGGTTACCGCAGAAAGAAATCACAAATAAAAATCTCAACTGGTGCAGGCGGGATTTGAACTCACAACCTCTCTGCCTCAAGACCAACCAGTCCCTCGTGTTGATTCAGATTATCACAAAATAGACATCAGAGTTATAAAGCCGTTACCCTTTCCATGTACTACCTCTAGTCGCAGAAATAGCAGATGTGTAATGAAAATTATGAAATAGTCAATGAAAAATCAAGTTCATTAAAAAAAGGAAAAAAACATGTCCTTATGGATGGACTAAGATGGACTATGTACTTAATACTTTCCATACATTTCAACACACCATGCCTCTTGCTGTTTCAGGTTGCTTACATTTAACCGAATAGTGCGTCACTCTCAATTTGATTAAAGTTAACCGTCATCAAAATTTATTATATTATTTGTACATGTCTTGTGTAGTCTTGGTATTGTTGAAATCTAATTCCTTGTTCAATTATCTAAAAACTCATATATAATATGTTATGTGTTAAATAAATATATAGATTGATTTTAAAACCATGAAAAATTTTGTCTCTGAAATATCTTCCATTGCATTGATTCCATACTGAAAGAGTTAAGTTGAAAATGGGCAACTCAAAATAATTAAGTGGCATCCAAACATTAAAGCATTACAGACTTTATTTTTGAGGAGAAACATTTGAGACTTCAATATTTGTGTAAATTAAATATATTTTGCACCAAATGACATTTCTCGGCTTACATTAACCTGTAGATGTAATTTCAAATGCAGTTTGTGATTTTGGGTTTTTCAATTTTAACTTTTTTTCCCCTCTATTCTGTCTGTAATACAATTTTTTTTCACTTGCCTTGAAAAAATATGTTTGTAAATACTTTTTTTGGGTGAGAAATTAATTTGATTCTACAGGGCTGGATAATATAACAATATATCAATATATCAAAGTAATGATTTAAATTGTTTAAATGTTTAGACATGATGATCATGCATGTCCTTATATTATATATATATGTGTGTGTGTGTGTGTGTGTATATATATATATATATATATATATATATATGTATATGTGTATATATGTATATATATATGTATATTTTTTTAACTTACCAATGCTGTGTAAAAATATGGGCACGTAAACTAGGGGTTAATTATCTGCTGAACATACTTTTTTTTTTTTTTTAAAGAATAGATGGCAAATCTCAACATATAAGACACTGAACAAATGAATGCTGACATGATGTTCTTGAAGACAAGCATATTTTTCTAGCAATTAAGAGCTTAAGCATTTGAGACAGGCAGCAAGAGAGATAGAGCATAAAGATAACAAGAAAATGAGATAGACAGCAAGAGAGATGGAGCTTAAAGATAACAAGAAAGTGAGATAGACAGTGCATAAAGATAACAAGAAAGTGAGATAGACAGCAAGAGAGATAGAGCATAAAGATAACAAGAAAATGAGATAGACAGCAAGAGAGATAGAGCTTAAAGATAACAAGAAAGTGAGATAGACAGCAAGAGAGATAGAGCTTAAAGTTAACAAGAAAGTGAGATAGACAGTGCATAAAGATAACAAGAAAGTGAGATAGACAGTGCATAAAGATAACAAGAAAATGAGATAGACAGAGCATAAAGATAACAAGAAAGTGAGATAGACAGTGCATAAAGATAACAAGAAAGTGAGATAGACAGTGCATAAAGATAACAAGAAAATGAGATAGACAGAGCATAAAGTGAACAAGAAAGTGATTAAGACAGAACATAAAGATAAGAAAGTGAGATAGACAGAACATAAAGATAAGAAAGTGAGATAGACTGAGCATAAAGATAACAAGAAAGTGAGATAGACTGAGCATAAAGATAACAAGAAAGTGATATAGACAGAGCATAAAGATAACATGAAAGTAAGATAGAAAGAGAGAGAGAGAGAGTGTGTGTGTGTGTGCGCATGCGTGCGCGCTTGCATGTTTTTAGTTTTACAGACTGACAAACAGAAAAATACAGGGGAAAAAAAGTGTGATTATGAGAGAGAGAGGGTATGCTGAGATAGAGTGAAAGAGAGAGTGAGAGAGAAGTGTATATCTGAGAACCAGGATGAAAGTGAGAAAAAGGAAAGATAAGAGTGTCTGTATGAGCAATAGCTACTTGTTTTAATATGAAGTATAATTTTAGCTTGGAAGTCACATTGATCGAGAAGGGGATATGAGCAAAGAAATTAGAATCAGACTGGCTAAAGCAGCAATGTCTTTCAGAAGCCTTGAAAAGTTGTGGAAATCAAAACTCATTAGCACAAACACAAAACTTAGGCTATTCAAATCAAATGTACTATCAACCCTTACGTATGCGTGTGAAAGCTGGAAAACAACAAGAGATATAGAAACAAAGTTGAACGCATTCGAAAATAAATGTCTAAGGAAAATACTTGGTATAGAATGGAACGAATTCAAAACAAACGAGGAAATTAGAGAAATCGCCAATCAACCACTAATATCTTCAGTAATAAAGAAAAGACGATGGTCATACGTTGGACATGTGATGAGAAGAGATAATAATCGAATAGCAAAGCAAGCCCTCATATGGGAAACAACAGGTAAAAGAAAAAGAGGAAGACCCAGGGAGACACTGAGAAGAACATTGATGAGAGAAGCAAGAGCAGCAGGAATCGGCTCCCTCAATGAGATAGAACTGCTTGCACAGAACAGAGACAGATGGCGAGATTTGATAAAATATCTTTAAAAGAAAACTGCTAGAACAAAAATTCATATAGGAGAAGGTGTATCTTGGTCTACGCCCTATGGGCCGGTTACGGCTCGAAAGGTCAATAGATAGATAGATAATTTTAGCTACAATCTTGGAAATGTTGCAATATTTTTGGATGTAGAAGTCCTGCATCTATTACATTCCACTCATTCTTAAAATTGATATTTTATGGAACAGGTTTCAAACTGACACTACACACAAAATGTACAATTTTTTTTTAGCTAAATGTATGTGTGAATGATATTTTAGTAGATTAATAAAAAATAAAAAAAAGTAAAGTACTCCCGTCACGCCAAGTGGCATATAGGGAATATGGTGTTAGTGACCATAAATTTTACAGACCTTTGGCACATGATTTTTGGGGTAATGTGGTCGGTATTACGCCCGTGCCGCTTTACTTTCCCAGAAAAAAAAATCAGGTACCCATTAAAGGCTGGGTGAACCGGAAGCCGTTGGTTGGGATTGAACCCTACCTCTTGTCCTTTGTAGTCCAGTTCACTAACCACAGAGCTATCGCGGCTCCCATAGTAGATTAATGCTTATAACTTAAAGATAAAAAATTGGTGAGTTTGAAAGTTTCAGAGGATGCAATATTCAGATTTTAACCACAAAGGATTTTTAACGTTAAAAAATAGCTTCTTCCAATCAGCTAGAATATATAATAGAAGTATACAAATGTTATATTTCTGGAAAGACACATAGGTGTGCATGTGTGTGTGAGAGAGAGAGAGAGAGAGAGAGAGAGAGAGAGAGAGAGAGAGAGAGAAAGATAGAGTGAGAGAGAAGGAGGGAGAGAGAGAAAGAAGAGAGAGAGAGAGAGAGAGAGAGAGAGAGAGAGAGAGAGAGAGAGAGAGAGAGAGAGAGAGATGGAGAGAGAAAAGAGTTCACATATTGTGACAGAGTAACGTTTTGTATAGACTAAAGATGTAGAAATAAAACAGTAAAACACAGAGCAAAACAATGGATTATCATATTATAACAGAGCTCTGACACATCAGTACTATTTGTTTTGAAACAAATTATATTCTGGACTATAAGTGTGTATATGAAAAATGAATGAACTAGAATCTGTTTCAAAATTTGTGCCTCTCTTCAAAATGATATAACTTAATATTATAACCACTTGGTTTCAATTGTGTCCAAGATGTCTTACAGTACATGGGCTGAGAGTTGTCACTGACTCATAGCTAACTGCTTGCATCAGAATTAATGAACCAAAAAATGGTCAAGATCCCATTCTATCTTTCTAATGTGGCTCTTGAAAATAAGATTAACTAGTCCAGTAAGGTGAGTATGAATCAAATAGGAAAGACAACTTAGCACATAAGCAAGACCATTCAGATGTGCTAGGCCAGAAGGCACATATATAACAACACATATATAACAATACATATATAACAATTTGCAGCAAACTACCTCTATTGACCTGTTGAGCCGTAGTCGGCCCATAGGGCGTAAACCAAGATACTCCTTCTCTTATCTAAATTTTTGTTCTAGTAGTTTTCAATTCTTTTAAAGATATTTTATCAAATCTCACCATATGTCTCTGTTCTGTGCAAGCAGCACTATCTCATTGAGGGAGCCGATTCCTGCTGCTCTTGCCTCTCTCATCAATGTTCTTCTCAGTGTCTCTCTGGGTCTTCCTCTTTTCCTCTTACCTGTTGTTTCCCACATGAGGGCTTGCTTTGCTATTAGGTTATTATCTCTTCTCATCACATGTCCAACATATGACCATCGTCTTTTCTTTATTACTGAAGATATTTTGCAGCAAACTACACCACAGCATATCCTTACCCATTTAACATCTTTTAAAGAGTGGATGATGAAGGGTTAGCAGGTAGAAAAGATGACAGAACACAATCAAAATTTGTACACATCTTCCATTGACCAGGAAAAAACATTCAACCAAGTAAACAGAGAACAACTGTGGGAGATACTAACAACATACAGAGAAAGGCAACATCTAACCAACCTAATTAAAAGTCTCTAAGTCTGTAAGACAGGGGCATACTATTCTCCCTACTGTTTATTACATACACGGGCTATATATGAAAGTTAGCCAACCTATCAGAGACAGAGGAGATCAATGACCTTCTATTTGCAGATGATCAGGCACTAATACATGGAAAAATAGAAGACCTACAAGAACAGTTAAATAGACTCAACAGCACAGGTACAAAATACAACATGAAAATCAACATCAACAAACCAGAAGTCATGAATATCACAAAATAGAAACAAAACATTAACATAACTATAGATGGCAGACAACTAAAACAAGTAGAGGAATTTAAATACCTAGGAAGTCTAGTGACAAATGACAATTCACAAACAGCAGAAATGGACTCAAAATGCAACAAAGCTTGTCAAACCATTGGACAACTATCACTGCTATTGCCCAACAAGGACACTCTAAAACGGACACTCTACAATGCAATCTTCATCCCAACGTTGTGCTACCAATGACAGTCCTGGACCCTAGATGCAAGAACAATAAGAAAAATAACCTCTACAGAGATGAAATGTATTAGACAAATGACAGGAAGCAGCCTATGAGATATGATATGAAATGAACTGAGAAATAAGCTAGGAATAACTCCGCCACAGAATATAAAAAGAAACAACAGATAAAATGGTTTGGCCACGTGACAAGTCAGAAAGATCAAAACACAACACAATGAGCCTTCAAAAATGTTACGAGAACACCAGACCGAAGGGCCGATCACCAAAAAGATGGATTGATGGAATATTAGAAGCACTAAGAAACATAACAGCAGCAGAGGCTAACAGAAGAGCAAATTATATCTTCCTTCAAAGCTGAAAGGTAAATGAAAAAGGAAAGAAACAGAAGAAGAAGAAGAAGAAGAAGAAGAAGAAAGACAAGAAGAAGAAAACAAGAAGAGGAAAAGGTTGAGTTGTCAGGCAAACTCGGAAAAACTACTAAGCTATGTGCCAATCAACATAATGTAAAGTCATGGAGGTGCCATCATAGTAGCGTGCCAACCTGCTAGCACAGGTAATATGTCTCTCCCCAACATACTGTCTCTATAGAGGAGACAAATAATAATAAATGAATATTATTATAGAGGGAAACTTCCGGGGCGATAATCAGTGAATCAATTCAGAGGAAGAGGTATGTATGTTTACAGCACTCGGAAAAATGACAAATTTACTATTCGTGCTGTTTCGTCCTAAATGTTTGTCTGCAACGCAAGTATTCAGCCCTACCCTATCCGGGAGATACTTGTCTTAACAGGAAAAGATATTTCCGAGCTGTGATCGCAGCCTTATGCTATAGTCATAGGAAGGCCTTCGCGAAAGGACTTTGCCTACGAAGCTAATTTTCTAGTTAGCTGAGTGGCAGAGTTCCTAAGCGGTTGGCTTTTCGTGGCAAGGCGCTGTGCCACTGAGTACGGGTTCGATCCTGCCTTGGTCCATATTTTTTTCTGTTGTTGATTATTTGTCATTTTTCCGAGTGCTGTAAACATACCTCTTCCTCTGAATTGATTTACTGTCTCTATAGCTGTTTACCAATTCTACAGCTGACTTCCTACTATGTTATCGCTTAAGCTATTTGGTATCTTTTGTCTCTGTTACTCTCTATGATTTCTTCCAACAATTTTTTCACTTGTCACAATATGTTCCAGCCTTCCCTTCTCAAAACATAGCCAATAATTGATAACTATTTCCTTCTGATGTTGATAATCATCATCATCATCATCACTTGCCATAGTGGTTAGCATAGGTGATCATGTCCGTCGGTTCTCTGTCCTCAGTACATCATATCAATTCTGATTTTTAACCGTGACACGACATCAAGCTGTCTAGTAACTTCTCTCTTTGTTGTCCGTGATTTCTCTGTTGCGCCAGTTGTAACCAATTATTTCAACTTTCCTCTTAACATGAAGTGCCTGAAAAATATTGATTGTTTCTTTCTGATGTTTTTTTTAGAAGCTCTCTTTTTGAATTTCTTCATTGGTCTTTTCAGTTGTCCAGGTAACACTCAAAAATCTTCTCAGAAATCCCATCTCTGTGGCCTCTATTTATCTTTTCTTTTGTTTATCTAATGTCCCTGATTCACTTCCATAGGTCAGAATTGGCTCTATATAGCACCAATGAAATATCTTTCTCATTTCTTTTGACACTGACTTATTGCACAAGATGTTTTTTTCATTTTATGAAATGATACTTTGGCCCTATATTATCACAGACAACCAACCACCTTGGTACCATACATGTCTGTGTTTACTTTTTCAGGAACTAAATTTTAGGTAAATTCCTGTTTTGTTCCTAGTACATACTAAGTGTGAGCGAATGTCTCTCACCAAACATACAGGTAGACACTCTCAAAGAGGTTCTCATATTTTTATCATTGAGAGTCTAACATTTGGGTAGATTTTTTCTTAATTTTGAAAAATGAAAATTGGTTGATCGACTGCTTTTGACAAACATAGATGCTGGAACGAAACTACAAAATGACTGGAAGGGGCTATCTGAAGTTGTAGATAAGATTGACCAATACATCTGATCACCATCAGGTTTTATCCATGAGTATGGGAGGTACCATCGGGTTCGATCCTGACCGACAGCTTCCGGGTTCACCCAGCCTTAAATGGGCACTAGATTTTTTCTGGGAAAGTAACGGGCGTAATACCGACTACATTACCTCAAAAATCATGAAGGTCTGTAAAAATTATGGTCACTAACACCATATTCCCTATACGTAATTGGCGTGACGGGGCTCTTTACTTTTTTTTTTTTTTACTATGGGAGGTACCAGAAAAGATGTTGAAAAGGCAATTTAATTGGAGTTGTCAAACGGGTATTAAATTAATCTTCAAGATCGCAGTTTTCAGTTATAACCTTTAAGAAAAAATGAGTTGGAGCCAACAGATTTTTTTAGTTTTAGTTTGACAGTTCACAGACAGTTTAAAAGTTCAGAGCTGAAGGAGTTTAGGAGTACAGTGAGTAAATTCTTTGATGTTCTCATTTTTTAAACTAATAAATTACTTGTCAGCTTGCAAACTTGTATACCTATAAAAATTGTTATCTTATCTTTGAACATGTGTATATGTATGTGTATTATATCCTGATATTTTTGTGTAAAAAATCATGCTTTTTTAAAGATAAAATGTGCTTGCTTTTTTTTATAAAAAACCTTTAGTAATCCTACTTCATTTCAACATTAAAACCATTACCTTTATTTAATAACACTACTACTATATGGGAGTACAAGTAGAATGTGGATCTACACATCTCTTGGACACACTATTTGTGGGAGCACTGACATAAAGCCAGTACCAATATTTGTTATATAGTTCGATCGACTTGAGGACATGTTTTAAATCCTAGTTTTCTGTATTTTAAAAATGAGCCCTTATCTAATGATCATCATCAAATAACAAATCCAACGCAGAACATTGAATCCACCACAGCCCATCTGAAAGAATCTCTGTCTCTAGCCAGATCTCCAACTTTCTGTTGTCATGTTCAAGGTTTACTTATGTATTGAAACAACCTTCTTCTTGGGTCTGCCCCTGATACGTCACTCAGGAACCATGCCTTCCACTGCTCTTTCCAGCTTGTTGTATTTTCAGACAAGGCCTTAGTAATTTAATTTCCTCTGTAGAATGGTGTTTATAAGCTGATTCTTTTCAATGTTTAAATCTTTTAAAATGTTTTCATTGCTCTTTTTTCATTATCTAAGGTAAATTATGGAATTATTCTGTATATCTCATGATAAATTATTAATTATGGGTAAAGAAACTTCTGAAAGATTTAAAAACACGAAAGGAAATAAAATAGAACAGGTTAAAGTCAAATAAATTAGAGATAAAAGAATTAGCAAGCATCAACTATAAGAAGAGTAACAATATTTCACTATCAAAAATTATGAACATTAATTCATCATCATCATGAGTTATAGTGTCTAATGATGTAGGTGATCATGCCTCTCCACAACTTTCTACCTTTGCAGTTGTTTATCAATTTTGTTGTTGACTTCCTACCAAGCCACTCTATAAAACTGTTTTGAATCTTTCTCTTTGTTTCCTTCTATTTCTTCTTCCCTCAGTTTTTCCTGCTGTTAGAATGTATTTCAACTGCTTCCTTTTCATTACATAAACATGTTCAGAAAAATCCTGACAGTTTCCTCCTGATATTGGGAACAGGTGTTTTTTTCTTTGACCTCTTTTAGAACATGAGGTTGTTACCTGAACATGGTATTCTGAACATTCTTCTGTAATATTACATTTCTGTGGCATCCAGTGATTTTCTGTCAATTGTTTGATTGTCCAGGATTCACTTCTATATGTCAAGACTGGCTCTACAAAACACCGACAAACTCTTTTTCTTAACTAATTGTCAAATTAAGTTGTAATGAGCATTAAAGGGCTCATTGAAATAGAAATCTGGTATGATATGATAGTTGAAAGGTCAAGAAAAAGGAAAATGACATTAACAAATACTTTACCAGGAGCTGTCTGTGATAGTGATCATATCCAAGTACTGAAACAGAGTAAAAATAAATTATATTACAAAAATACCAAATTAGAAAAAAGAAACAGAACACAATATAGGAAAACAGTAAAATATAGTGATGAATACATGATCTATTTGCATATCCTTTGACCTTTGCAAAATGTTGTACTTGTCTCAGCAAGTCTGAAGTAATCTCTGTCACTACCCAAGTCTCCCACTTCTTTTGTCATGTTCAAGGTCTCTTTGATCCCTTGAAACCAATTCTTGTTCTGTCAATACCTCATGAATCTTGCCTTCCATTTCTGTTCTCTCCAGTCAACTGTATCTTTTGACATGATCATAGTATTTTAATTTTCTCTGTATGTTGATTAGTCAATCTATTCAGTATTGAAGGCCTTTAATATCATCAGCAGCACTGCCTGTTCAAAAGTTCCCTCCTTTTAATATCATCAGCAGCACTGCCTGTTAAACAGTTCCCTCCATTTAATATCATCAGCAGCACTGCCTGTTCCAAAGTTCCCTCCTTTTAATATCATCAGCAGCACTGCCTGTTCCACAGTTCCCTCCTTTTAATATCATCAGCAGCACTGCCTGTTCCAAAGTTCCCTCCTTTTAATATCATCAGTAGCACTGCCTGTTCCACAGTACCCTCTTTTTAATATCATCAGCAGCACTGCCTGTTCAAAAGTTCCCTCCTTTTAATATCATCAGCAGCACTGCCTGTTCCACAGTTCCCTCCTTTTAATATCATCAGCAGCACTGCCTGTTCCACAGTTCCCTCCTTTTAATATCATCAGCAGCACTGCCTGTTCCACAGTTCCCTCCTTTTAATATCATCAGCAGCACTGCCTGTTCCACAGTTCCCTCCTTTTAATATCATCAGCAGCACTGCCTGTTCCACAGTTCCCTCCTTTTAATATCATCAGCAGCACTGCCTGTTCCACAGTTCCCTCCTTTTAATATCATATATGTCTTCATTTCTCTCTTTCATTATCCAAGGTTTCCTAGAGATTTTTATGTAACATTTTGTTTAAAACAAATCAATTTTCTTTTTTGTTGTTTGCAAGATTGTCTATGATACACAAACATATGCTGCTATCAGGATAAATTAATGCCCTCAGTAATTGTAAATTTACTGCCCACTTGGTATTGTGCCTTTGTTCTTCATGGGATTTATCTCTTTCCGTACATTTCGATGCACCATGTGCCATGTTGATTTCGGTCACGTACATTTAGCTGCACAGTGCGCAACTCCCAATTTGATTAGTGTAAACTGTCATCATGGACAGCTAAAAAGACCAATGAGGAAGTTCTCAAAGAGGCCATCACAAAAAGGCAGCTCCTAAAAAAACATCAGAAAGAAACAATCAACATTTCTCGGGCACACAATGAGAAGAGGAAAGTTGGAATACTTGGTTCATCATCATCGAGTGCCCTCTCCGCATCGAAGGTTGGCTACCACGGAGCGCCATTCCACTCTGTCTCTTGCTTTGATGATGCAGACTGCCATACGCTGACTTGTCCATCTTTTGATGTTACTCGTCCATGTTAGTCTTGGTCTGCCTCTTTTACCTTGTATTTTCCCCTCTAATATTACTTTTATTAGACTGTTGTGTCTTTTAACATGACCAAAAAATTTCATTTGTCTTGCTCTAATTGTGTTTAGTAGTTCTTTTTTTCATTTTTAGTTGTTTTAAAACTTCTTCGTTTGTTTTCTTTTCTTTTCTTTCCATCCAATTCTACCTATTCTTCTATAAATCCACATTTCAAAGGCTTCAATTTTAATACCTGGCTACAACTGGCAAAATAAAAGGAAAGAGAGATCGCAGACGCCAAAGACAGAAAATACTGGATAGCTTGGTGTCATGGCATGGAAAACAGTCAACAACAGAATTGATACGATGCACTGTAGATAGAAGATTGTGGAAGGACATGATCGCTTATGTCAACCGGTACGGCACATGATGATGATGAAACTGTCATCAAACCATATTCTTTTTACATATCTTGTATCATCTTGGTATTGGTGAAATATAATTCCGTATTTAATTATCTCAAAATTGATATATAATATGTTAAGTGTTAGATAAATATAAACATGTAGATTAATATTTTAAAATATAAAAAATTATGTATCTGAAATCTTTACTGCTAAAATTGATTAAAACCTTCCGTACTGAAAGAGTTCATTTTTGTGTTGCTATTCCTAATCTGGTATAGAATGGAACGAATTCAAAACAAACGAGGAAATTAGAGAAATCGCCAATCAACCACTAATATCTTCAGTAATAAAGAAAAGACGATGGTCATACGTTGGACATGTGATGAGAAGAGATAATAATCGAATAGCAAAGCAAGCCCTCATATGGGAAACAACAGGTAAAAGAAAAAGAGGAAGACCCAGGGAGACACTGAGAAGAACATTGATGAGAGAGGCAAGAGCAGCAGGAATCGGCTCCCTCAATGAGATAGAACTGCTTGCACAGAACAGAGACAGATGGCGAGATTTGATAAAATATCTTTAAAAGAAAACTGCTAGAACAAAAATTCATATAGGAGAAGGTGTATCTTGGTCTACGCCCTATGGGCCGGTTACGGCTCGAAAGGTCAATAGATAGATAGATAGATTCCTAATCTTCTTTGTTCGCCTTCTGGCAGTCTCCATTCTTATGTACAGATCCTAGATATTCATAGTTTGTTACAATTTTCATTACTTTACTGTTGATGATTTTGGGATGGTCTTTTACTTTGTCAATAAACATTATCTATGTTTTCTGTATATTTAGAGAGAGATTTTGATCTTCACTGTTTTTTTTTAACACACTCATTTGTCTATTTTAATAACTTTGCACTGTTTGAGAGAACTGTGTCATCAGCAGCGTATCCAAGTTCTACAATTATAGTACTATTTATTGTGAAAGGGTCGAACTTCACAAATTTATCATTGTTTCTGATATTTCACATGATGTTCTCAGCATAGATGTTGAATGCATTTGGAGAGAGAATGCATTCTTGCCTCACCCACTTTTGTACTTTGAACCAGTTTGATGTTTCATCCATTATCCAGATGGTTGCTTGCTGTTCATGATATAGTGATTTGATGAGTCCAAGTAATTCAATAAATATTTAAAATAATGAAGACGAAAAGATGAAATAACTGAAAGTTCTTTGAAAAACAGTGTTAATGAGACAATCAAGAGAAAGATTAATGTAGAAAGATTTGATAATGAGCATCATTATAAATAATGAATTACTTCTTGTTTTGAGCAAAAAACAGATTAATTTTCTCTGTAATGAAAAAAAGAAATTTGTTACTCATTGTGGCGCACTTCAGCTTCATCTAATGATGTAAACATTGGGATTTATTTCCAAATAAATAAAACATTATTTTTTGGGTTCTTTAAAAAATGTATTTATTATTTAATTCCAAGAGCCTGGAATGTAAAATGTATTAATATATAAACAATAATAAATTAATTCCTTCTATAAAGAACATAAAATAATAAATTAATGTTGTAATCACTATATTGATAGTATTAATATTAACAACCTAGACAATTATAAATTATCATATACTTATACTATATAAACTATTATCTATAAAATTAACAACAAATATAATTAATAATATAGTTCACAAATAAATACTAGTCAATCAGTGAAACTAAGAGATTCAGTCACTGAATCATTAAAATAACCCAGTGGAGGTAAATCCCAGTGAATAACTCTACTTTTATTGTGTCTTCAGTACTGCAAATCACAACATTTATGTTTTTCCTCTTGACACACTCTTGACTCACTAGCGCTGATTATAAACTACTGAAAACTCACTAGAAATGAAAAGACACCCCAACAAAATTATAAATAATATATTATATAAATAATCGAAAGAGTGAGCTGAACTGAATAAAATTTTTTTTATAAATCAAACACCTTTTACTTTATGACAATTGAGAAACCTAGAACAATAAGAAGGTTTCGTCATTATTACTATGTCGAAAGGGCGACCTATCGGTCCTTATTATTGCACTGACTTACCAGTCCTCCATTCCACTGTCTGTTGTCCTGTGAGTGATGATAACAATAACGAAGTTTTAGTTACTCATTTAACGACACCACACAAACAACTGCTAGCATCACGCCATTCCTTTCCTTTGAATAATTCCTGGCCCACATTTATACCTGGATTCTTTTTATCTGTACACTCTCTTATGTGATTAGTAGTTTCTCCGTATCTCACAAATCAATCTAGTCAGTGGATTTCTTTGTTGTAATTTCTCCATGAACATCAGCAGCAGCCATCAGCAATAATGAGCAGACCCGAGTTCAGTTAACCAGAGCTCTTTGTTGATTGGCTCACCCAAGTAGCGGTTCTCAAACTCTTCAAATAGGAGACAATGTATATTCACAACATAGTGTTTTAGTTGATATTTGTAATCCGTGGCTTTTGGTTCATGAGTGCACGTCTTTTTCAGTTGTTTTGTTTATGAGAATCATCAGCATCATTGAGTGCCGTCTCTGAATCGAAGGTTGGCTACCACGGAGCGCCATTCCACTCTGTCTCTTGCTTTGATGGTGCAGATTGTCATAGGCTGACCTGTCCATCTTTTGATATTACTCGTCCATGTAGTCTTGGTCTGTTTCTGCCTCTCGTTTATGAGAATATTGTATTGTTTATGGCGAGAAGTGTTGGAAGATACGTCACAGCTCTGTTGTGTATAAGTAGTGTAATAAAACAATTGCTTCAAAATGATGGTTTTAAAAGAAACTATATGGGGTAAAAGGAAAGGTTTGGGGAGGGAGGGGTGTGTGTCTATACGAGTAGAGAATAAAGGCTGCATGTCTAGTCGCCACAAGATATACAGTTTAAAATGATATTTCACACATGATAGAAAGAGAACATTGAGCTTAACGGGAATCGAAGTGCGTTCATTTGATTATAAAAGACAAGTTTAAATCAAGGAGGAAAAATAAAAAAATACAAAAAAAAATGGTATGTTAGAAGCTTTACGTGATAAGTGGACGACACAGACTAAACGACGTTTCGGCCCATAGGCCTTCAGCAGGAACAAACAAGAAAAACACACACACACAAAACTAATAACGAAACATTAAAACAAAAATATTCGAAATATAAATATAAATAATATAATATATAATATAATATATAATATAATAATATAAATATTCCGAATATTTTTGTTTTAATGTTTCCTTATTAGTTTTGTGTGTGTGTTTTTCTTGTTTGTTCCTGCTGAAGGCTTATTGGGCCGAAACGTCGTTTAGTCTTGTGTCGTCCACTTATCACGTAAAGCTTCTAACATACCATTTTTTTTTTGTATTTTTTAATTTTCTTCATATTCAGCTTTACTGCAGCTTCGCATTTTTATGCATTCATTTGCATTTCTTTGCCTTAACCCCTTAAATCAAGGAGACCACTCGATGCACTGTTTAAGTAGGGTGGTAGCAATGATTATAGTTTAGCTCTCTTGTCTTTTCAGGTAATCATTAGCAGGAGCATGTTCTGCACTTAGAAGATCAGATCTTGATCTCTTAAGCTTTTTGATTGGATAATGTGGTTCTAGCTTTGCTTGGTCTGTGAAGAATGAGCGGGCAGTTATGGCTGTGTTTATTGGTTATGCATTTTTTGCTGATAAGTGGTTTTTTTTTTTTTAATAATCTGCTTAATTGTGAAGTCCAGGGAATGTCTGTACCGCTAATAGTTTACGCTGAAGCCAGAAACAAGCGTCTACAATTATGAAAGGTATTGATGTAATTATACCGGAGCAAAATTGAAACTTGAAATGTGCGCTGCGGCGTATGTGTTGATAGCTGTCAGCAATTCATAGTTGACTACTTGTGTTATGGTTAGCGAATCATTGATGACCAAGACCTTCTCCACAAATAGGTTATTCAGTGAGATCAAGAAAGTAAAGATCGTAAAAGAGAAAGAAATCTATTTCCCACAAGTCGCAATTAAGTCAAATGTGGCAGGTTGTAAAAAGCAAGTTAACCCCCCCCCCCCCCCCCCCCCCAAAAAAAAAAAAAAAAAAAAAAAAAACTCAATTGACCGCTTGTCAGAAAATGATATTATAATATTAAAAACATTTTTTTAAACGTGACTGTCTTCTTCTTCTTTCCTTCCTCGTTAACCTTTCAGCTTCGATTGGAGAACCCATTTGCAATCTTTTGTACTTCGATTCGCTTCTGCTGGTATTGTTTCCTAATGTTACTAATGTTCCATTAATTCATATTTTTCGTGGTCGGCCCTTGAGTCCCGTGTTCTCGCAGCATTTATTAATAGTTCGTTGTATTTGTAATTTCTGACTTATCAGGTGGGCAAACCATTTTACTTGTTATTTCTTTATGTACTCCATGGAGGGAATTATTACTAACTTCTTTTTTTTTTTAATCGGTTCTTTATTTCTGATCCTATCTCTCAGGCTGTTTCCTCTCATTCGTCTAACACATTTCTGATCTTATCTCTCAGGCTGTTTCCTCTTATTCGTCTAACACATTTCTGATCTATCTCTCAGGCTGTTTCCTCTTATTCGTCTAACACATTTCTGATCTTATCTCTCAGGCTGTTTCCTCTCATTCGTCTAACACATTTCTGATCTTATCTCTCAGGCTGTTTCCTGTTATTGGTCTAACACATTTTTGATCTTATCTCTCGGGCTGTTTCCTCTCATTCGTCTAACACATTTCTGATCTTATCTCTCAGGCTGTTTCCTCTTATTCGTCTAACACATTTCTGATCTTATCTCTCAGGCTGTTTCCTCTTATTCGTCTAACACATTTCTGATCTTATCTCTCAGACTGTTTCCTGTTATTGGTCTAACACATTTCTGATCTTATCTCTCAGACTGTTTCCTATTATTGGTCTAACACATTTCTGATCTTATCTCTCAAACTGTTTCCTCTTATTCGTCTAACACATTTCTGATCTTATCTCTCAGACTGTTTCCTCTTATTCGTCTAACACATTTCTGATCTTATCTCTCAGGCTGTTTCCTCTTATTCGTCTAACACATTTCTGATCTTATCTCTCAGGCTGTTTCCTCTCATTCGTCTAACACATTTCTGATCTTATCTCTCAGGCTGTTTCCTGTTATTGGTCTAACACATTTTTGATCTTATCTCTCGGGCTGTTTCCTCTCTTTCGTCTAACACATTTCTGATCTTATCTCTCAGGCTGTTTCCTCTTATTCGTCTAACACATTTCTGATCTTATCTCTCAGGCTGTTTCCTCTTATTCGTCTAACACATTTCTGATCTTATCTCTCAGACTGTTTCCTGTTATTGGTCTGACACATTTCTGATCTTATCTCTCAGACTGTTTCCTATTATTGGTCTAACACATTTCTGATCTTATCTCTCAAACTGTTTCCTCTTATTCGTCTAACACATTTCTGATCTTATCTCTCAGACTGTTTCCTCTTATTCGTCTAACACATTTCTGATCTTATCTCTCAGGCTGTTTCCTCTTATTCGTCTAACACATTTCATCTGGTAGTGGTTATTTTTCTTCCTGTTCTTGAGTCTAGGGCGCAAGTCTGGCATTGACAGCACAAAGTTGGGATAAAGCTTGTGTTGATGAGTGACCAGGGTAATTGTGTATAAAACAAATAAGATGTGAGATTAAATTGGGGGGGGGGGGGGGGAAAGAAGGTGGGAGAATAAACAAACAAAGAAGACGAATATTTCAGAGAGATTTATTCACAAGATTAATGTGAACCGACATACGTCATAATTTTGATACGTCATAAAGGTTTATCGTAACACTTGCGAGCCGTTCAGGATTGAAAAAATACATTGCGAAGATTATACATTCTGTTAGTTTTATAGACTTCTTCTTCTTCTATCCTTCCTTCATTACCGTTGGCGTCGAGGGGAGATGCAATCTGCGATTCTTTGCTCTTCTGTTGGCCTCTTCTGGTGTTATCCCTCCTAGTGACTCCAGTATTCCTTTTATCCATCTCTTTCTCGGTCTTCCTCTTACTCTGACATTTTTGTAGCGTTTGTTTATGGCTCTTTGAGTCATCGTTAGTTATTTTTGTCTTGTTATGTGACTGAACCATTTTATCCGTTGTTTCTTTATGTATTCGATGGCTGGTTCAATTTCGCTTTTCTTCTGAAGGTCAGTGTTTCTTACTCTGTCCCTTAAGCTGCTTCCTGTCATTCATCTGACACATTTCATTTCAGTGGTCGTTATTTTGTATTGGCTCAGTGGTTGAAAACATATAACATCCCTTACTACACGCGCCATATTTGATTAAACCACTACATTTCGATACCGTCGTAAAAATGACCACCACAGAATACAAATTCCTGAAATTTGACGTTTTGTCGCGTGAAAACATTCTCATCTCTCTCTCTTCTTTTTCTTCTACCTTTCAGCTCCCTTTAGAGCATAGGTTTTCAACACATACTTTCCAAGCCGTTCTGTTCTTGCCATTTTTTAAAGATCATTCCATGTCTTCCCCATCATCTTCATCTCTGATTCTATCTGTCTTCTCCAAGAATATTTTGGTCTTCCTCTTTGTATTTCTCCTTTGGGATTCCAAAACAAGTGCCTGTTGCGTGATACTCTCAGTTGACTTCCGCAATGTGTGCCCTATCCAGCGCCATCGTCTTCGTTGTATCTCTTTATCCACTGGTATTTGACTGGTACATTTCCATAATTCTATGTTAGCGATTTTTTCCTGCCATTTCCATCCTTTTATTCTGTGTAAGCATCCATTTATGAAGGTCTGTATCTTCATGATTGTCATTTTTGTTGTTCTCCATGTTTCACAGCCGTATAATAAGACTGACTTAACACTGAAGTTGAAAATTTTTATTTTTATATTTAACCTAATTTCTTTGGACTTCCATGTTTCCCAATGCAACGAATGCTTCTATTGCTTTTGATATTCTTAGTTTGGCATCATTCTCTGTTCCCCCTTCTTTATCTATATTACTGTCCATATATATCTAAACAGATCTCCCACAGAACGTTGCATTAACCACAGTCCGCCTGAAAGAATCTGTGTCTCTTTAGTCTGCCCCTGATGCGTCAGCCAGGAACCACGGATTCCATTATTGTTCTTTCCAGTCCGCTGTGTCTTTTGACATGACCTTAATATTTTAATCTCTCAGTAGAATAGTATTTATAATCCGGTTCTTTTTAATTATAAAATCTTTTGATATGTCTTCATTGCTCTTTTTTTTTCCAATGCAAAGGATTTTTTTTTCTTTTTGGCTGTCATGATATATCGACAGTCTGTAATCAGTAGTTTCTTTTGTAATCTAGTAAATAAAATTATGTAGGATTTACTGCAGGTGCATCGGGCTACACTGCCATCGTATTCTTCTTCGATCAGCCAAAAATAACGAGTACTAGTGCGCTCTGTCAGAGTACAGTAATGATGGTTCTATAAACAAATACAAGGAAATGTCACAAATATGTAAATAATGTTTGCAAAAAAAGTCGTTGTTGACCTCTTATTTTGAAATGGAGTAGCCAGTTGTTGTTTATTTGTTTGCATTCGCCAGTTTCATATCTCTAGCGAAGCCACAAGAGACTCAATTTTGTGCGAATATCACTTTTGTTGTTGTTGTTGTTCACACGACAGCCGTGTGCTTAGGCACAGCCAAACAATAGATTTACTTAGGCCTGCGGGCTGAGAGGAGATTTCCGGAAAATCTCCAACTAACGTGATGTTTTCAGACTTGTGAGCAGTAGTGATAGTGAGCATAGTTACGCGAGTCGTCTATATCTCCTACAGCTGAAGACGTTACGCTAGCTATAGAGTTTTCCGGTTTTATGTTCGGTCCGCGAGCCTTAGTAAATCTACAGTTGGCTGTAGCTCAGGTGTCCCTCTCCAGTCACGCCGATATTCTCCGACTTTAACGTTTTGTGTTGGTTTTTTTTAACCTCCTAATTTTGTACGGGCAGCGGCCATATTTTACCTACCATTTTCAATTTCCAACTGACAAGAGTTATTTATCTGCACAGAACGCACATGAGACCTCCTGCTTTTCTCCCTTGTTCGAGAAGTTGGATCTCACCAGCCAGAAAAAAAGGGAGTGGAAAGCCACAAAGAAACCTCTGATTCTGTTTGCAAAACTGCATTCTTTTAAATACTGGATTTTAAATTCTTCTTCGATTTCTGCTCCTCAGATGACGCCTCACCGTCAGGTGCTAGGGGCGCTGGATCGTAGCGGGCAGCTTCGGATAGAGCTGGGGAGCTGCAGTAGACGGTATAGATGCAGCAGGAGGCGGCGTAGAGGCAGCAGGAGGAGCTTCTGCAGAACGATTTTGAATTGTGTGGGCACTCCCTGCCTTCTGCTGGCGTGCGGGCAACTTCGCCATAATTCCTCAATTTTGAATTTTTGAACAATCCGCAATGTACTGAGGCCGCGATAAATGAACCGCGAAGTAGCGAGGGATGACTGTGTATATATATATACCTGTCTGAGTATTTTGTTGTTCTCCATGTTTCACAGCCGTATAATAGGACTGTTTGCGGATTGTTTTTCCCGTGTGTTACCGGGGCCTCATTATGAGGGAAGTAAAGAATAGTGACACTGTGACCTTCCAGACATGTCGTAAGAGGCGACTAATGAGGTTGATCGATGGCTTGACAAGCTGTCATTGTAAAAAGTATTGTTATGGAAACAGACCATAGATTTTAGAAGCAGTGATCTCTGCAATATGTGCCATTTTGGCACGCACGGTTTCTGTTTTTGAGATTGTGGTTCTGCCCTATGTGCCGTATTTGGCTCGAAAGGACAATAGAATAGAGTATTTTGACAGACACAAACGCAGGTTATGGTGTGTACTGGGTTTTTTTTTTTAAGCAAGCCTTTTCATATTCATTTTCATCAACTGTAAAAGCACCGACATCAATAAAATGCACAGACAATTTGAAGTTAATCGATTCTAGGATAAAATGCATCGCTAGGAATGATGAAGAGTCGAAGACCAAGAAAAAGATGGCAGAATGACAGCAACAACACAAAATTATTTTCAAAAATCACAAGACAAGCCAGACCAATAATCATCAAAACTACCTCGACACCGGAGAGGAGGGGTGAAAACACTCTCACCTAATCTGGTATTATAACACGAAAAGGAAATACTACTACTACTGGTAATATTAAACATCAATGAGATACAATGGTATATTATTAAACATCAATGAGATGCCAGGCCTTAACATTAATGGGAAGATAACCAATAACCTAAGATATGCTGATGATACTGTACTACTAGCAGAAAATCCTAAAGATCTACAACAATTACTTAATGTAATAAACACGACAAGCAAAACATATGGACTAGATATGAATATCAAAAAGACTAAAACTATGATCATAAACAAAGAAAATTTACAAGACCTACAATTAAATATCAAAGTTGAAGGAATACATCTAGAGACAGTCCAGAGCTACAACTATCTATCTATCTATTGACCTTTCGAGCCGTAACCGGCCCATAGGGCGTAGACCAAGATACACCTTCTCCTATATGGATTTTTTTTTGTTCTAGCAGTTTTCTTTTAAAGATATTTTATCAAATCTCGCCATCTGTCTCTGTTCTGTGCAAGCAGTTCTATCTCATTGAGGGAGCCGACTCCTGCTGCTCTTGCCTCTCTCATCAATGTTCTTCTCAGTGTCTCCCTGGGTCTTCCTCTTTTTCTTTTACCTGTTGTTTCCCATATGAGGGCTTGCTTTGCTATTCGGTTATTATCTCTTCTCATCACATGTCCAACGTATGACCATCGTCTTTTCTTTATTACTGAAGATATTAGTGGTTGATTGGCGATTTCTCTAATTTCCTCATTTGTTTTGAATTCGTTCCATGCTATACCAAGTATTTTCCTTAGACATTTATTTTCAAATGCGTTCAACTTTGTTTCTATATCTCTTGTTGTTTTCCAGCTTTCACACGCATACGTAAGGGTTGATAGTACATTTGATTTGAATAGCCTAAGTTTTGTGTTTGTGCTGATAAGTTTTGATTTCCACAACTTTTCAAGGCTTCTGAAAGACATTGCTGCTTTAGCTATTCTGATTTTAATTTCTTTGCTCGTATCCCCTTCTCGATCAATGTGACTTCCAAGATAGATAAAGTGATCGATCTCTTCTACTGGTTTGTTTTCCGTGTATATTTTGTCACCTGTTGGAATTAAACTAGTCATGACTTTAGTCTTTTCATGATTGATCTCAAGCCCAATTTTGCTGGCTATTGATGATAGTTCATTTGTGTTTTCCTGCATCGTTTTTATCTGACTGCTGATGAAGCTACAACTACCTGGGACATACTATAACCAGTGATGGAAAATGTACAACTGAAATAAACAAAAGAATAGGAATGGCAAAAAGTAATTTCAATGCCATGAAAAATATACTAACATCAAAACAAATAACACCAGGGCTAAAACTGAGAATATAAAAATTTTACATCTTCTCAATATTCCTGTATGGTGCAGAAACATGAACATTAGACCAGAAAACAGAATAGAAAATTGAGGCCTTTGAAATGTGGATTTATAGAAGAATAGGTAGAATTGGATGGAAAGAAAAGAAAACAAACGAGGAAGTTTTAAAACAACTAAAAATGAAAAAAGAACTACTAAACACAAACATGGACATTAGACAAGAAAACAGAACAGAGAATTGAAGCCTTTGAAATGTGGATATATAGAAGAATAGGTAGAATTGGATGGAAGGAAAAGAAAACAAATGACAAAGTCTTAAAACAACTAAAAATGAAAAGAGAACTTCTGAACACAATTAGAACAAGACAAATGCGATTCTTAGGCCATGTTAAAAGACACAACAGCCTACTGAAAGTGATCCTGGAGGGGAAAATACAAGGTAAAAGAGGCAGAGGCAGACCAAGATTAACATGGACGAGTAACATCAAAAGATGGACAAATCAACCGATGACAACCTGCACCATCAAAGCAAGAGATAGAGCAAAATGGCGCTCCATGGTAGCCAACCTTCGTTGCGGAGACGGCACTCAATGATGATGATGATGATGATGAAACACAATTAGAGCAAGACAAATGAAATTTTTTGGTCATGTTATAAGACACAACGGTCTAATAAAAGTAATATTAGAAGGGAAAATACAAGGTAAAAGAGACAGAGGCAGACCAAGACTAACATGGGCGAGTAACATCAAAAGATGGACAAGTCAGCCTATGGCAATCTGCACCATCAAAGCAAGAGACAGAGTGGAATGGCGCTCCATGGTAACCAACCTTCGATGTGGAGACGGCACTCAATGATGATGACTGGTAATATTATCGTTGAGAATATCAAAGATAATATAAGTTCTGTTTACCTAAAATTACGTTGATAGTGTGTCATTTTGAAAACCTGTCTGTCATTCATCCATAGCAAGTGTTAGGTCCTAAATTTCTACTATTCTAAGTAGTTTGCTTTCCATTGCAAGTTCTGTATTGCACAAAGAGCCTTGTTATGGAAATGATGGAAACCGCTGCTGGAAAACATGAGTGGATCGTTTGTGTGAAAGAATGTATTCCGTCCCTTGAAAGAACTCGTTTAAGTAGAAAAATAAAAAATCTGCGTGTCCATTGTTTACAGTGTCCCGTTCATCAACGTTCAAAATGTGCGGTGAGTACAGAATAGGAAATTAATTTACTACACAATTAGTGGTACTGCTCATTATGTCGCGGGGAATTGTACATTGTTATATGCTTTTTTTTTAAATAGTGATTTATCGTATCAGAGATGAAACAGCTTCAGTAGTTAGTATTTGTATTTGCAATATTGATATTATTTACAACATCACGGAACTGTCCGGAACATCACTCACAAACTCAGCTGAAATATGAAATATAAATATATATAACTATATAATAAACTTTTATAATCATATAATAAAAAATCACACTCACACTGACTCGATTGAAATATAATCACACTTACACTGACTCGACTGAGTGACACTGACGCTCACTTAAAAATAAACATATAAATATCATTTCGTGATATTAAATAATGACAATGACTAACTTATTTATTTTCTGGATGTAGAATGTAGGGTAGGCCTACCATTTAGTCGCAAATTTACACTACAGTCCACTACACACTGGGAAGGAAAGTAACGTTAATTTTGTTGTTTAAAAAAAAACTCGTTTTTTTTTTATTATTAAGAATCACAATAATAATCACATCATCAGTATCAATCATGAAACACTGTATTGGGCTGGCCATGTGTTGGCTGTAGAACAAACGAAACAAACAATGAAACATTATAATTATATTATGTCAAACGTCCTGTAACCGGTGTAAAATACTTGTAGGAATTAATTAAGTTTAACTGACTTTAGCGCTAAGAGTTATTATAGCAAATTATTTAAATATACTTTATTAAAATTTTTGTGCAAATATATTTGATGTTTCTTGTGCGCTAACAATTGAAAAAAGCTGCTCTACTTACTTGTTTATGGTTAGAATTATAAGTAGGTGGTTGTAATAAATAAATAAATCACTATTCTCTCTTTGTTTGCCTTCACAGTCTCTCCCAACTACTTCTTTACTCTCACCTCACCAGTTACTTGTCGTTTTTACTCTCATGTTTCTGCATTAAAGCTTCATATTGATTTCCTTGCCCACAATCCACCTTATGATCGTTGACATGAGCAGATCTTACTAGGTCTTCCTTGTCCATAATAATGTTCCCATTATAGATGCCCTAGAAACTGACCTCTAAGGACATCATAATTATTATTAAATCAATACATATACACAAATATGTGGGTGTTTGTATATTATAGAGAGAAGAGAGAGAGAGAGAGAGACACACACACACTGGGCAGTAGTTACTTATTCTTCTTATTCCTCCTTCTCCTCTTTCTTTTTCTTCTTCTGTGCACACTTTTAGACATAAATCTGTCTTAATACGTTCAAAGAGAGCATTGATTATCACCGGGTTGGAAACACCTTCACACAACTTGTCCAGGTAAGGCACTGGTGATGGTCACAAGCGCTATTTCTATTCATCAAATGTGGGGCTTTTTTCTCAGTTCTTCATTTCTGATCTTATCTCTCAGAATGTGTTAGACGAATGACAGGAAACAGTCTGAGGGATAAGATCAGAAATGAAGAACTGAGAAAAAAGCTAGGAATAGCCCCCGCCATAGAATATAAAAGGAAACAACAGATAAAATGGTTTGGCCACGTGACAAGGCAGAAAGAACAAAACACAACACAACGAGCCTTCAACAAATGTTGTGAGAACACCAGACTCAAGGGTCGACCACGAAAAAGATGGGTCGATGGAATATTAGAAGCGCTAGGAAACATAACAGCAGCAGAGGCAAACAGAAGTAGTAAAAGAGCGCAAATTATATCTCCCCTCGACGCTGAAAGGCATATGAGGAAGGAAAGAAGAAGAAGAAAAAGAAATGTGGGGCATCTTTGTAGCAGGTGCTTGGCAATTGTTTTGCCCGTGCCTCTGTTACATTCATGGGGGGTTTTTATATTTAGGGTATCGAAAAGATTAATTTTCAGCCTGTTCTGAGTTTCAAATTATTTGTTTATTCCTTTTTTCTGAGCAGATAGAAAGTATTATTCTGGAAGCCCTGGTGATCTATACTCCATTGTTCATGTATTTGTTCACTACAAATCTTTCAGACTTTTCACAAGTTATGCTTGTATGTGGTTGAGATAGTTTGCTACTTTCTTCTAAAAATTGTCAACAGAATCATTTCAAAGATGTGATTTTACAGAAGAATGTTGAGAATACCATGGGCAGCTTAGAAGAGTAATGAAAACGTTCTGAATGAGGCCAAAGCAAAATGAGAGGTAATTTCCAATATAAGGAAGACACAATCATCATTTTTTTGGCCATGTAATGAGAAAGGAACAGCTGGAATATATTGTAACAATTGGGAAAATTGAGGGATGAAGAGATAGAGGGAAGCAAAGAGAGAAGATACCAGACAGCTTAAGAGAATGGATTTTGTAGAAGGTCAACAACAGAAATGATAAATAACTGTCAAGATTGAAAGTTGTGGAGAGACATGATCACCTACACCAGCAGGCATGGTACTTGATGATGGTGGATAATTTCAAGGAATATTATGGTGAGACAGAATTCACTGATTCAGTTTATTTTTGGGATTGTTGACATAACTTGTAAAGATGGTGACACCAAAGTCATTCAATTATATAATTTTCTTAGTTAGTAATTTGGATGATTCTGCTGGGTAGGGCGGTTGAGCAAGTATGGATTTTGATTCGTTTGCAGTGGTACAGAGGCCTTTCATAACTAATAACCAATTATCTTCTTCTTATTGTTCACGTTAAGTGGATGCATTGTGTTGCTAATTTACGGCATGTGATATCACCAGCTTTTTGTCTGACATTTATATCTTCTATACAGATAGATTTCTAATTGAACAGTTTTTTGCCCTGTCAGCAGCCATTTTTGGCCTTCTCTTTTACACATTTAACTGTGAAGGGTTCTTTAATATGCCCTTTGTTTACATGGAATATCCTGTTTTTTTGCCATTATCTGTAAAGTCTAGATATCAGATCTCACTACCAGGGACCAGGAGAGTGTAAACCCATGCAAAAACCACAGATTCAAAGAAGTAAATTCCCATCGCCTTTAGCGCGATTCAAACCTGAGACCTTTTTCTCCAGAGGCTGATGTCTGACCTCTAAACTATAACCACACAGTTTCTTTATATAATTATCAATTCTGAACACTTGATGTAAAAATTAGCAAGACCAAATGTTGTTCCACCTATTTGGTGTAAACAAATTAACAAAGTATCTTATTTAAATCCCAAACCAACTCCCTGTGGTTGCCATGATGACAGTCCAATTGGTCTGGTGAAGCCAACATTTTGATGCTTGAAGATAGACACAAACCCAATGCTCAAAAAATCATATTTTTCAAACACTTGTAGACATCAACATTCTTCTTTCTTCTATCCTTCCTCTGTTGCCGTTGGCGTCGAGGGGAGAAACAATCTGCGATTCTTTGCTCTTCTGTTGGCCTCTTCTGATGTTATTCCTCCTAGTGACTCTAGTATTCCCTTTATCCATCTCTTTCTCGGTCTTCCTCTTAATCTGACGTTTTCGTAGCGTTTGTTTATGGCTCTTTGATTCATTGTTAGTTCTTTCTGTCTTGTTATATGGCCGAACCAATTTATCTGTTGTTTCTTTATGTATTCGATGGCTGGTTCAATTTCGAGTTTCTTCCTCAGGTCAGTGTTTCTTACTCTGTCCCTTAAGCTGTTTCCCATGATGGCTGAATAACCTGTTCATTCATCATATGTTGAGCATGATTGTTCTGTATTTCATTGTTGTTATGGATCCAGAAGGCTGCGAGCGGACGCTCTTCGACCCAGTACCATGTAATGATATCTCTAAGTGTTTCTGAGTTCCCTTGTAGTTTTGTACAAGGTGTTCCATTTATCAGTTCTTTGAGTATAGGGAATATGGTGTTAGTGACCATAAATTTTACAGACCTTCGGCACATGATTTTTGGGGTAATGTGGTTGGTATTACACCTGTGCCACTTTACGTTCCCAGAAAAAAATCCGGTACCCATTAAAGCCTGGATGAACCGGAAGCCGTCGGTTGGGATCGAACCCAACCTCTTGTCCTTTGTAGTCCAGTTCACTAACCACTGAGCTATTGCGGCTCCCTTTTATTACAGTACTGTATATTTATGTTTTAATTTGTATTTTGTATTATTAACAAATTAAAACAAAGGCTGAAATAATACATTTTAGAACTTTGACTGCTTGAAGTGGGATTAAAGAGACAGTAGAGCAGTAGGTAGTGAAGTGGACTGTTGAAGACAAGAGGATTGGTCAGATCTTGATTGACATCTTCAAGGTTTACCTAGCCTTAGATTAGTACTGGAAAATGTTTTGTATTAAAGTAAAATAATGGTGCTGATGCAGTGCTGTCCACTTATTATTATAAATATATATTACTTATATGGAGCCGAGATAGCTCAGTGGTTAGTGAACTGCAATACAAAGGACAAGGGGTAGAGTTCGATCCCAACCGACGGCTTTCGGGTTCACTCAGCCTTAAATGGGTACCGGATTTTTTTCTGGGAAAGTGAAGCAGCACAGGCGTAATACCGACCACATTACCCCAAAAATCATGTGCTGAAGGTCTGTAAAATTTATGGTTACTAACACCACATTCCCTATACGCCACTTGGCGTGACGGGGTACTTTACTTTTTTTATATAGTATATATTACTAGTATATATTACTTATTAACTTTCTCCACATGTTTTTTCGCAGCCTGCGTCACACTAATTTTTGGGCAAGTCTATATTAATGCAGTCTGTATCACTCTGCACCATTCTCAACTCTATTCATATAAATATATTACTACTTTATACATTTAGTCATTTTTATAGTTTCTTCTAAACATTCTTTACTGGTGAGTTCCTTCTTCCTTCTACACGTGAATGTTTATAAAGAAATCATGTAAATGAGTGGGATTTTCAGTTTGGATTAGCAGTGTTTATCGCCGACAAAAATCAGCTGATCAAAATGGCATTTATTAGTACTGATTTTAATACTAGAACTGATGATGGCAGAAAAAAACCAGTAAATTAACAATTTAAAAAAAGAAATAAAGTCTAAAGGTAAAAGTAAAGTACGAGACTAGAACCGGTGTCTTAGCACGTGAGTTTACACCCATTGTTGCTCGGCCGCCTATCCAGAAATGTTTGGAGATTTCTGTATAGTGTCACCTCAAGCATCAAAACTCAGATGTGAAGCGACATTCCTCACCTTCCCAGGGTAATACCCTGGTACCCATTTCTGCCAATGGCTGGGTCGACCGTGGGGGTATTTTTTTTTTCCAACCACGAGTAGAATTCACACTGCTCCCAGTGGGAATCGAACACCGGTTGTCTGAACGTCGGTAGTCCAGTCGGGTGGTTTTCCCAACTAGGCTACCGAGGCCCCCAAAAAAAACTAGTTTGCCTCTGTAAGCCAAACACTCCTTCTGTGGTTCACAAATAAAGTCTAATGCTGGATACTTGTAATCAATAAATAAATAAGATTACAGTGAAGAGGAAATCAATACATCATGATGGTTGTTAATGGAAGGTAAGTTATTTTTATGCTCCATCATTAAAACTTTCAAGGCTGCTTAAAGACATATTGCTAATTTTTTTTTCACAAATTATTCATATTGGATTACTTTTACCTGATATTTATGATGGTAAGTTGGCAATTATGGTCTAATTTTACATTTTAATTTTGTTTGTTTTGGTTATTTATCCTCCATTTTCCTTTCTACATGTCTTGTAAAACAATTTTATTCATCATCGAGTGCCATCTCCGCATCGAAGGTTGGCTCCCATGGAGCGCCATTCTGCTCTCTCACTTGCTTTGATGGTGCAGGTTGTCATAGGCTGGTTTGTCCATCTTTTGATGTTACTCGTCCATGTTAGTCTTGGTCTGCCTCTGCCTCTTTTACCTTGTATTTTCCCTTCTAATATTACTTTTATTAGACCGTTGTGTCTTTTAACATGACCAAAAAATTGCATTTGTCTTGTTTGAATTGTGCTTAGTAGTTCTCTTTTCATTTTTAGTTATTTTAACACTTCATCATTTGTTTTCTTTTCCTTCCATCCAATTCTACCTATTCTTCTATATATCCACACTTCAAAGGCTTCAATTCTCTGTTCTGTTTTCTTGTCTAATATCCATGTTTCTGCACCATATGGAGGTGATTACTGAGACAGACCCAAAACAAGTTGGAATAACACATCTTTTCTATAATCCCCTACAGTTTTCTTTCCATGCATGCGTTTGTAGGCCCGGATTTTTTTTTCTGTGGTTTCCAATAGTTTCTTTTGTAGACTTCTGTAAGCCAAATACTCCCTCTGTGGTTCACGATAGTTTCTTTTGTAGAACTTCTGTAAGCCAAATACTCCTTCTGTGGTTCACAATAGTTTCTTTTGTAGGATTCTATAAGCCAAACACTCCTTCTGTGGTTCACAATAGTTTCTTTTGTAGAACTTCTGTAAGCCAAATACTCCTTCTGTAGTTCACAATAGTTTCTTTTGTAGACTTCTGTAAGCCAAACACTCCTTCTGTGGTTCACAATAGTTTCTTTTGTAGACTTTTGTAAGTCAAACACTCCTTCTGTGGTTCCCAATAGCTTCTTTTGTAGACTTCTTGTAAGCCAAACACTCCTTCTGTGGTTCACAATAGTTTCTTTTGTAGAACTTCTGTAAGCCAAACACTCCTTCTGTGGTTCACAAAAGTTTCTTTTGTAGACTTCTATAAGCCAAACACTCCTTCTGTGGTTCACAATAGTTTCTTTTGTAGACTTTTGTAAGCCAAACACTCCTTCTGTGGTTCACAATAGTTTCTTTTGTAGACTTTTGTAAGCCAAACACTCCTTCTGTGGTTCACAATAGTTTCTTTTGTAGACTTCTGTAAGCCAAATACTCCTTCTGCGGTTCCCAATAGCTTCTTTTGTAGACTTCTGTAAGCCAAACACTCCTTCTGTGGTTCACAATAGTTTCTTTTGTAGAACTTCTGTAAGCCAAACACTCCTTCTGTGGTTCACAATAGTTTCTTTTGTAGACTTCTATAAGCCAAACACTCCTTCTGTGGTTCACAATAGTTTCTTTTGTAGACTTTTGTAAGCCAAACACTCCTTCTGTGGTTCACAATAGTTTCTTTTGTAGACTTCTGTAAGCCAAATACACCTTCTGTGGTTCCCAATAGCTTCTTTTGTAGACTTCTGTAAGCCAAATACTCCTGTGGTTCACAATAGTTTCTTTTGTAGACTTCTGTAAGCCAAATACTCCTTCTGTGGTTCACAATAGTTTCTTTTGTAGACTTCTGTAAGCCAAATACTCCTGTGGCTCACAATAGTTTCTTTTGTAGACTTCTGTAAGCCAAATACTCCTTCTGGGGTTCACAATAGATTGTCTTGGAGACAAAACTTTCTTTCTCTGGTTATTAATAGTTTATTGTGCAGGCTTGCATTTGTAGACCAAACTTTACTTTTCCTGTTTCTCAAATTTGTCACACAGACTTGCCTCTGTAGGTCCTATTTTCCTTCATTAGTTCTCACTAGTTTGTCCTGCAGACTTGCCTCTGTAGGTCCAATTTTCCTTCTCTGGTTCTCTCTAGTTTGTCACGCAGACTTGCTTCTGTAGGTCCAATTTTCCTTCTTTGGTTCTCTCTAGTTTGTCATGCAGACTTGCCTCTGTAGGTCCAATTTTCCTTCTTTAGTTCTCACTAGCTTGTCTTGCAGACTTGCTTCTGTAGGTCCAATTTTTCTTCTTTAGTTCTCTTTAGTTTGTCTTGCAGACATGCTTCTGTAGGTCCAATTTTCATTCTTTAGTTCTCTCTAGTTTGTCATGCAGACTTGCCTCTGTAGGTCCAATTTTCCTTCTTTAGTTCTCTCTAGTTTGTCATGCAGTCTTGCCTCTGTAGGTCCAATTTTCATTCTTTAGTTCTCTCTAGTTTGTCTTGCAGTCTTGCCTCTGTAGGTCCAATTTTCATTCTTTAGTTCTCTCTAGTTTGTCATGCAGACTTGCCTCTGTAGGTCAAATTTTCCTTCTCTGGTTCTCACTATTTTGTCAAACAGACTTGCTTCTGTAGGTCCAATTTTCCTTCTTTGGTTCCCTCTAGTTTGTCATGCAGACTTGCCTCTGTAGGTCCAATTTTCCTTCTTTAGTTCTCACTAGCTTGTCTTGCAGACTTGCCTCTGTAGGTCCAATTTTCCTTCTTTAGTTCTCACTACCTTGTCTTGCAGACTTGCCTCTGTAGGTCCAATTTTCATTCTTTAGTTCTCTCTAGTTTGTCATGCAGACTTGCCTCTGTAGGTCCAATTTTCCTTCTTTAGTTCTCACTACCTTGTCTTGCAGACTTGCCTCAGTAGGTCCAATTTTCCTTCTTTAGTTCTCACTACCTTGTCACGCAGACTTGCTTCTGTAGGTCCAATTTTCCTTCTTTAGTTCTCACTAGCTTGTCTTGCAGACTTGCCTCTGTAGGTCCAATTTTCCTTCTTTAGTTCTCACTACCTTGTCTTGCAGACTTGCCTCTGTAGGTCCAATTTTCCTTCGTTAGTTCTCACTAGCTTGTCTTGCAGACTTGCCTCTGTAGGTCCAATTTTCGTTCTTTAGTTCTCACTACCTTGTCTTGCAGACTTGCTTCTGTAGGTCCAATTTTCCTTCTTAGTTCTCACTAGCTTGTCTTGCAGACTTGCCTCTGTAGGTCCAATTTTCCTTCTTTAGTTCTCACTAGCTTGTCTTGCAGACTTGCCTCTGTAGGTCCAATTTTCCTTCTTTAGTTCTCACTAGCTTGTCTTGCAGACTTGCCTCTGTAGGTCCAATTTTCCTTCTTTAGTTCTCACTAGCTTGTCTTGCAGACTTATGTACGACACGTTTTCTTTCCCTTTCCCAAAAGTATGTCATGCAAGCCAAACTTTCTTTCTCTAGCTACCAATAGTTTGTCTTGTAGGCTCGATTCTATAAGCCAAACCATCCTTCTCTGGTTCTCAATAGTCTATCTTGCAGAGTTCTGTAGGCCAAACTTTACTTCTATGGTTTTCAATAGTCTATCTTGCAGAGTTCTGTAGGCCAAACTTTATTTCTCTGGTTCTCAATAGTCTATCTTGCAGAGTTCTGTAGGCCAAACTTTACTTCTCTGGTCCTCAATAGTATATCTTGCATAGTTTTGTAGGCTAAACTTTTCTTCTCTGGTTCTCAATAGTATATATTGCATAGTTTTGTAGGCTAAACTTTTCTTCTCTGGTCCTCAATAGTTTATCTTGCAGAGTTCTGTAGGCCAAACTTTACTTCTCTGGTCCTCAATAGTATATCTTGCATAGTTTTGTAGGCTAAACTTTTCTTCCCTGGTTCTCAATAGTCTATCTTGCAGAGTTCTGTAGGCCAAACTTTATTTCTCTGTTCTCAATAGTCTGTCTTGCAGATTTTTGTTGGCCAAAGTTTCATTAACTGGTTCCCAAAATTTTGATATGCAGGCCAAACTTTCTTTCTCTAGTTTCCATTATTTTATCTTGCAGAATTCTGTAAACCAAACTTTCTTTTTCTGGTCGTCAATAGTTTCTCTTGCAGGCTTGCTTCTGTATGCTACAACTTTCTTTCTTTGGTTACCAATAGTTTGTCATGCAGGCAGCACTTTTTTTTTTTAGCTCCCAATAGTTTGCTATGCAGACCAAATCTTCTTTCTCTTTCTTCCAACAGTTTGTCTTGTAGGCTGGCTTCTGTAAGCCAAGCTTTCTTTCTCTTGTTCCCTATAGTTTGTATTGTAGGCTTGCTTCTGTAAGCCAAGCTTTCTTTCTTTTGTTCCCAACAGTTTGTCTTGTAGGCTTGCTTCTGTAAGCCAAGCTTTCTTTCTCTTGTTCCCAATAGTTTGTATTGTAGGCTTGCTTCTGTAAGCCAAGCTTTCTTTCTCTTGTTCCCAACAGTTTGTCTTGTAGGCTTGCTTCTGTAAGCCAAGCTTTCTTTCTCTTGTTCCTAATAGTTTGTCTTGTAGACATGCTTCTGTAAGCCAAGCTTTCTTTCTCTTGTTCCCAATAGTTTGTATTGTAGGCTTGCTTCTGTAAGCCAAGCTTTCTTTCTCTTGTTCCCAACAGTTTGTCTTGTAGGCTTGCTTCTGTAAGCCAAGCTTTCTTTCTCTTGTTCCCAACAGTTTGTCTTGTAGGCTTACTTCTGACTTCTGTAAGCCAAGCTTTCTTTCTCTTGTTCCTAATAGTTTGTCTTGTAGGCTTGCTTCTGTAAGCCAAGCTTTCTTTCTCTTGTTCCAAATAGTTTGCCTTATAGACTTCCGTAAATCAAATTTTCTTCTCTTTTTCCCAATAGTTTGTCGTATAGACTTCTGTAAGTCAAACTTTCTTCTCTTTTTCCCAATAGTTTGTCGTATAGACTTCTGTAAGTCAAACTTTCTTCTCTTTTTCCCGATAGTTTGTCATATAGACTTTTATAAGTCAAACTTTCTTCTCTTTTTCCCCAATAGTTTATCGTATAGACTTCTTAAGTTAAACTTTCTTCTCTTTCTCCCAATAGTTTGCCTTATAGACTTCTGTAAGTTAAACTTACTTCTTTGGTTCCCAATAGTTTGCCTTGCAGACTTCTGTAGGCCAATCTTTCCTTTTCTGGTTCTCAATAGTTTCTCTTGCAGGCTTGCTTCTGGATGCCAACATTTTCATTCTCTGGTTATCAAAAGTTTGTCATGCAGGTTTTCTTCTGTAGCCTAGAAGTTTCAATCTCTGATTACCAAGAAGTGTGCCCGTTCAACCGCAGACTGGTCTTCTGGGTTATACTAGACCATAAGTAAAATTTTGCCTTATTTCTTTTGGCGTGTGCTGAGACTGCTATGATGGGGACTACAGCTACCTTTCTTTGTTTGGGAGATGAGATAGTAATTCGGATGATTCCACTGGCACGGGCAGTTGAGGAATTATGGATTTTAATTCGTTTGCAGTGTTAACGGGGATCTTGAACGAGACACAAGAAAAGTGTGGAAGCTTGTAAAACAGCTGAATGATGATGGTACAGAAAGGAACACCAAAATTACACTGAAGAAGGATGGAAACATTCTAACAGGTAAACATGCAGCAAATTACTTTGCAGACTCCTTTGCAAATGACAATAATATTGAAATTAGCCTAGAAAAACGACAAGAAACCCGTTTAAAACAACAAAATGCAAGACAAGAAGAGACCACACATGAAGTAATGGAAACACCCATTACACAAAGAGAGCTAGAGCTGGCAATATCCAAATTAAAAATGAAAAAGTCACCAGGCAATGATGGAGTGTCCAATGAAATGATTAAGAACTTGGGAACTGCAGCTAAAGCAAAACTACTGCAGATCTACAACATTTGCTGGATCACAGGTAGAGTGCCACAGGCATGGAGAGAAGCAATTATGATACCATTACTAAAGCCAGGAAAAGATGGTTCAATGACATCCAGCTATAGACCAATCAGCCTTACAAGCTGTTTGTGTAAAACAATGGAACGTATAATCAATCTCAGACTGCAGTGGTACCTGGAAAGTGAAAATCTCCTTGTCCCACAACAAGCAGGCTTTAGACAGTGTTACTCTACCGAAGATCAAGCAACCTATCTTTCCCAGGAAATTGAAGATGCGTTTCAAGAAAAGAAACTGGTGCTAGCAGCATGGATAGACCTAAAGAAAGCATTTGATAAGGTATGGAAGGAAGGGCTTTTGAAGAAACTGAGAAATTATGGAGTAAATGGCAGGATGTACAAATGGGTCAAAGCATACCTGCATAACAGGAGAGCCAGAGTGCAGCTGCATGGTCTTAAGAGTAAGAAGGTCTTATTGCGCCAGGGCGTTCCACAAGGAGGGGTACTATCTCCAACACTTTTTCTGATCTACATCAATGACCTAGTTACTGAACTACCACATGGCATCAAAGTGGCAATGTATGCAGATGACTTGGTAATGTGGTGCACAGAGGAGTATGCAACAGTGGCCTCCAAATTGCTACAAAGAGCTATGAATGCACTGAATTCATGGACAAATAGATGGTGTATCAGCATCAATACAGACAAATGCAGTACTACACTTTTCACACTCTCCCCAAAACAAAAAGCAGGAGCCATCTACATAAACAATGAGCCTGTAAAAGAAGACATACAAGCTACATATCTCGGAGTTACATTTAATAACAAACTATCTTGGAAACAGCAGATAAATAAGGCAACCCAAAAACCAAGGAGGAAATTGGCTATTCTAAGAAAGTTGTGTGGAACCACATGGGGTGCGAGTGGGAAAATACTCAGTAAAGTTTACCAACAGAGTATACGCCCACATTTAGAATATGGATCATCCGCATGGTGCTCAGCATCAAACACCACATTGCAAGAACTGGATAAAGTACAAAACCAGGCACTTAGGGTCATCACAGGAGCAATGAAATCAACACCAATATTGGAGATGGAGAAATTGTGGAGGATACCAGCACTGAGAGAACGGAGAGACACAAAGGTGCTGATACAGGCAGAAAAATTTGTATGCATGCCGAGACATCCAATGAAGGACAGATTCCAAAATCTTGCATTGGGACGCCTTAAGCAGCTTTATCCACCAAGCCAAGCGTATTAGTAGACAAACACCAGACATGCCAAGAGTTGTTAAACCCCTTCTGCCCATACCAGAACAGACTCCCTGGACAGATGAATCAGGATTATCAGTTCAAATACAGACAGAAGTGAAAGGAATAGTTGACAAAGAGGAACAAAATAGTCTACAGCGAAAAACAATAACTCTCAGTTTCCTGGATGAAGAATACCCACAAGACCTATGGATCCGTGTGTACACAGATGGATCAGCACAGAATGCAGTAAAGAATGGGGGAGCAGGTGCATATATAGAGTACCCAAATAACACTAGGGATATGAATAAAATAGCAACAGGGAAATATTGTCACAATTATGATGCAGAAATACAAGCAATAAAGTTGGCAATAGAAAAACTGCTGAACAGTAATCTTAGCCCACAGCCTGTAGTGTTTTTGACAGATGCACGATCAGTACTCCAGGCACTACAATCCAGAAAATTACCACATCTGCAGACCTTATTGACTGAACTCTGCAAGCACCACAGGGTTGCCCTGCAGTGGATCCCGTCTCACTGTGGAATACCAGGAAATGAGAAAGCAGATCAGTTGGCAAAGGAAGGTTCAACAGGCACACAACTAGATACACCAGTTACATACCATCATAAGAAACAGATAATCAAATCAATCAGAGGACCACAAGCCCCAAATCAGGATGCCTTTCGTAATATGAATAGATATGAACAAGTTATCATTATACGCCTAAGAACAGGACACAATCGACTCCATAGTCACATGTATACAAAATTCAAGATCGGCACATCAACTACTTGTACATGTGGACAGGCACCCCAGACTGCTGAACACATACTTCAAGACTGCACTGAATATAGTAGACTGAGGAAAATCCATTGGCCCATAGATACAACACTACAGACAAAACTATATGGGCCACTGCAAGAATTACAAAAGACAGTAAAATTTATACAGGAAACGACATTGCAGATATAGACAATACTTCAGGCGAACGAAAGATAGATAGACCGGGGCCTTCTATAACCATAACCACAAGTACAATTAATGAGCCCCGTCACGCCAAGTGACGTAGAGGGAATATGGTGTTAGCGACCATAATTTTTACAGACCTTCGGCACATGATTTTTGAGGTAATGTGGCCGGTATTACGCCCGTGCCGCTCTACATTCCCAGAAACATTCCGTACCCATTTTAGGCTCGGTGAAACCGAAAGCCGTCGATCAGGATCGAACCCGACCTCTAGTCCTTTGTAGTCCAGTTCACTAACCACTGAGCTATCGCGTCTCGCCTATAGACCATAACTGCATTAAAAAAAAACAACATAGCCACAACTACATTTTAATCGATTACGTGTGTTGATGTATTGCAGTTGGTTGACCTCGATATTTCAGTCCATTTAAAATGCAGTTTAATTACAATCTGATTGGCTAGCGCATGTGTTATGCAGAACTATGCAATTCCGTATAAATAATTTCTTTTAAACGCTGTGTAGTTGTTTTTTTTTTTAATAAATAATACAAAATGTGGAAAAGGCCCCACAAAGTGGGATGTTTTTCTCTTACAAATTGTTCTGTAAAAATTACAAATCCATTTTTTTTATAAAAAGAAAAGAAAACCATTGCGAACGAGGACAAACTTCTATAATCTGGAAGATATTGAGACAGTTGTGTGTGTGTTGGCGAACACTAAATCATAATGTCCATCGTCAGATTATGTTTACATAATATCGTTTCGTAAAAGAAAGCAACAAGAAAGGTCTCAATCTGAATAATAAGAAAACAGAAGTAATGGTCATAACAATCATCCTCGTCATGCAGCATAAAAATAAATAGGACAAATCTGAAACAAGTGCAACGTTTCAAATACTTGGGTACAATAATAACATCAGATGGAAGATGCACAACAGAAATAAAAAAGCAGAACAGCTTAGGTCAAAGTATCATTTCAGAGAATGAAAAACGTCTTTTGCAAGAAGTCTATGTCAATAGAAGCAAAAGGAGAGTTAATTGATGATATATAGAGCCAATTCTGACATATGGAATCGAGTCATGGACAGTAGACAAACAAATGAAAAGACCATTAGAGGCCACAGACATGGGATTTCTCAGAAGAATATTGCAAGTTTCCTGGACAGCTAAAAAGACCAATGAGGAAGTTTTCAAAGAGGCCAACACAAAAAGGTCGCTCTTAAAAAAAAAAAGACATGAGAAAGAAACAATCAACATTTTTCGGGCACATCATGAGAAGAGGAAAGCTGGAATACTTGGTTACAACTGGCAAAATACAAGGAAAAAGAGATCACGGACGACAACGAGAGAAGATACTACATAGCTTGGTGTCTTGGCATGGAAAACAGTCAACAGCAGAATTTATACGATGCTCTGTAGATAGAAGATTGTGGAAGGACATGATCGCCTACGCCAACCGGTATGGCACATGATGATGATGAATATCTTTTCACTAATAATAATATTTTTTTCTCCTTATAGTGTTCACTCGATTACTACTGAATTAAAGGATAGCCCTCTTCGTTATCCGTCATTCAAAGAACGTTTTGTATGTGTAGATGTTTAGCGTTGTGATTTTTTTTTGCGCCATTTAGCACAACATGTCTGATTTCATCACGGCGTGTTTTAGTACCGGAATCATTCTTTCTTCGATCTCTACTCGCTGAGCCAGACTGGATTGGTTAGTCAGTTACTACAGGCACCACGAAGAACTGGAGTAGGGTTTGGATGGGCCTCCGACCCTGAGCTAGCCACGAGCTATGAGTTTTAAACTCTGTTGCTTTCATGCGTATTCTTCTACCTTTCAGCTACATGTGAAGCATAGGTTTTCAACAAACACTTTCAGTTCCCCGTGGAGCATTATTCTTCAACAAACACTTTCCAAGCCCTTCTGTTTCTTGCCATTCTTTTAAGCTCATTCCATGTTTTCCCCTCATCTTCATCTCTACTTCCATCTGTCTTCTCCAAGAATATTTTGGTCTTCCTCTTAGTCTTTTTCCATTGGGATTCCAAAAAAGGGGCTGTTGTTTAGTAATCTCAGGTGGCTTCCGCAGTGTGTGTCCTATCGAGCGCCATCGTCTTTGCTGTATCTCTTTATCCACAGGTATTTGATTGGTACATTTCCATAATTCTATTTTAGTAATTTTGTCGTGCCATTTCCATCCTTTTATTCTGTGTAAGTATCCATTAATGAAAGTCTGTATCTTCATGATTGTCATTTTTGTTGTTCTCCATGCTTAACAACCATATAATAATACTGACTTAACATTTGAGTTGACAATTTTAATTCTTGTATTTACCTAATCTCTTTGGACCTCCATATGTTTCCCAGTCCAACAAATACTCCTTTTGCTTTTGATATCCTTATTTTTATCAGGCGTATTGCTTCCGTTAAAATATTAGTAATAAAGGCAGTCTTTGGTCGCAATCTTCTCTTCATTCCATCCACATTTGCCTTTCAGCGTCGATGTGAGATATAATTTGCAGTCCGTTGCTCTTCTGTTAGCCTCTGCTGCTGTTATGTTTCCTAGTGTTTTCAATATTCCGTCAATCCATCTTATTTCGTGGTCAGCCTTTGAGCCTGGTGTTCTCGCAACGTTTATTGAACTCGCGTTGTGTTTTGATTTTTCTGTCTTATCACGCGGCCAAACCATTTTATCTGTTGTTTCTTTGTATGGCGGAGGTTATTCCTAGCTTTTTTCTAAGTTAATCATTTCTGATCTTATCTCTCAGGCTGTTTCTGGTCATTCGTCGAACACAACGGTCATCATCAACATTGAGTGTCGTCTCCGCATAGAATGTTGGCTGCCATGGAACGCCATTCCACTCCCCATGCCCGAAAAATATTGATTGTTTCTTTCTCATGTTTTTTAGGAGCTCCCTTTTTGTGTTTGCCTGTTTGAGAATTTAATCATTGGTCTTTTTCGCTGTCCAGGGAACTTTCAGTATTCTTCTGAGAAATCCCATCTCTGTGGCCTCTAATCGCCTTTTCATTTGTTTGTCTACTGTCCATGATTCGCTTCCATAGGTCAAAATTGTTTCTATATAGCACCGATGGACTCTCCTTCTCACTTCTATTGACATAGATTTGTTGCAAAAGACGTTTTTCATTCTCTGAAATGATACTTTGACCTAAGCTATTCTACTTTTTATTTCTGTGGTGCATCTTCCATCTGATGTTGTTATTGTGCCCAAGTATTTGACGCGTTGCACTTGTTTCAGATTTGTCCTGTTTGTTTTTATGCTTCATGATGGTGATGATTGTTTCTTTGATATTACCATTACTTCTGTTTTCTTACTATTCATATTTAGACCTATCTTGTTGCTTTCTTTTACTATTATGTATATCATTTCTTGTAGTTCATTCTCTGTCTGCGATTAAGACTGTGTCATCCGCATATCGCAAATTATTTATGTTGTGACAGTGACTTCAATTCTTTTTTTGTCTACTATTGATCAATAATATTTTCGCTGTAAAGTGAAAACAAATCCGGAGACAGAACACAGCCTTGTCTGACTCATTGTTTTATATATTGGAATTGCCCTGTTTGGTTGCTAATCCGTATAGATGCTGTTTGTTGCCAGTACAAGTTTTTTTAATGATTCGCAGATCCTTGCCATCAATGTTTAATTTCTCCACTTTAATGACTTGAATTAGGAGATGTACCTGAAACATGCAGGGAAAAAAAACAAAACACGAAGCGTTATTACAGAATTCTTTTCCTTCTCTTGTGTTGCACAAGACGATTATATCATCGGCCATAAAAGGACGTTAAGTGGGCGTGGTTATGTTGTGTTCTAGTTTACACAGCAAGCTGCAACATCTTAGCCAACATGTTCGATCTCAGCACATTTTGTTGTATTGTGGTTACCTTCTACGTTCGCTTGATCAAACTGGTTAGTCTCTTACTAGCACAGTTCTCTGTTTTCGACTAAAAGTAGCATTTTAGTTATAATCTTGGAAATTATTCCAGCATTAATGGATGAAGATATCTTGAGTATAGTATATTCCACTCATTCTTAAAATTTGTATTTTATGAAAGTGGTTTGAATTTGTGACATCACAAAAAATAAAACTAGTAGTTTAAGTAAATATTTATGAACTACATTTTAATAGTTAATGCTCGTAACAAAGGGATCGAAGATTTTAAATCTAAGAGTTTCGGGGGACGCAATACTGAATTTTTAGCCACAAAAGTTTTTAAATTTTAAGATACTTCTTCTTCTACCTTTTTAGCTCCCAGTGGAGCATTGTTCAATTTATACACTGAGCAAATCTTTAAAAACATCAATGAGATGCCAGGCCTTAACATTAATGGGAAGATAATCAATAACCTAAGATATGCTGATGATACTGTACTACTAGCAGAAAATCCTAAAGATCTACAATTACTTAATGTAATAAACATGACAAGCAAAAAATATGGACTAGATATTAATATCAAAAGACTAAAACTATAATCATAAACAGAGAAAATTTACAAGACATACAATTAAATATCAATGTTGAAGGAATACATCTAGAGACAGTCCAGAGCTACAACTACCTGGGACATACTATAACCATTGATGGAAAATGTACAACTGAAATAAATAAAAGAATAGGAATGGCAAAAAGTAATTTCAATGCCATGAAAAATATACTAACATCAAAACAAATAACACCAGGGCTAAAACTAAGAATAGCAAAATGTTACATCTTCTCAATATTCCTGTATGGTGCAGAAACATGGACATTAGACCAGAAAACAGAACATAAAATTGAGGCCTTTGAAATGTGGATTTATAGAAGAATAGGTAGAATTGGATGGAAAGAAAAGAAAACAAACGAGGAAGTTTTAAAACAACTAAAAATGAAGAAAGAACTACTAAACACAATTAGAGCAAGACAAATGCAATTTTTTGGTCATGTTAAAAGACACAACAGTCTAATAAAAGTAATATTATAAAAGAAAATACAAGGCAAAATAGGCAGAGGCAGACCAAAACTAACATGGACAAGTAACATCAAAAGATGGACAAGTCAGCCTATAGCAATCTGCACCATCAAAGCAAGAGACAGAGTGCAATGGCGCTCCAAGGTAGCCAACCTTCGATGCGGAGACGGCACTCGATGATGATGACGAGTGGAGCACAGGTCTTCAACAAACACTTTCAGTTCCCTGTGGAGCACAGGTCTTCAACAAACACTTTCAGTTCCCTGTGGAGCACAGGTCTTGAACAAACACTTTCCAGCGCACGGGCGACAGCTTCTTCTAATTATTTGTAATGTGTAATTTATGGACCATGTGTAGTTTATCGTCCTGGAAAGACACAAATGAGTAAATGAACTAAAGTATCAGTTATAAACAACTGTGTCAGAACCAACACTAGGGTATGTAAGTATAAAAGTGAACAATAAACATGGTATGGTTATAACTTTACGTGGGTGAGTGGACAACACACAGTCAAACGGCGTTACGGCTCAGTCTTCAGCTGTAACAGCGGAGAAAACTAAAAAAAAAATAGGAAAACTGATCGACATCGTTAGCGACTGGATTATATAATATCAGGATGTGTGAGTATGTTCTTTATCAGCTGCCTTGTCACCGATCCTGTCACAGACAGTCAGCTATGAGTCACTGACCACTTTCAGCCCAGGTGTTGTAAGGTCACTTTTCACCCGTTCATCTCTACTTCTGATATATGTTATCACTTTAAATTGATGCTATTTGGCAAGTTTTATGTATTTACTCTCGACTGCATATTTTTAACATTTGACCATTTTTGTGTGTTGTTGACCAAAATGTACTGATAATTTTCTAATAGAGATTGTGCGTGTTTATGTCAAGGTCAGGACGTCGTAACACGCGAGTTTTCACCCATATGTGCTCGGCCGCCTATCCAGAAGTGTTCGGAGACTTCTGGACAGTGTCGCTTCAAGCATCGAAGCTGACGATGCGAGGCGGCATTCCGCACCTTCCTAGAGTACTATACCCTGCTACCAATTTCTGCCAGCGGCTGGGTCAACCGCGGGGGTATTTTTTTTCCCAACCACGAGTACAACTCACACTGCTTCCAGCGGGAATCGAACACGGGTTGTCAGAACGTCGATAACCAGCCGGGTGGTTTTCCTAACTAGGCTGCAGGCCCCCTATGTGTTTATATACCCGTGTGTATACGTGTTTATGTTTATGTTTATGAAGTCATTTATTATCACTTATTGATACCGGTCATTTTTCTTGTTGGTTGTCTATTTAGTAATGTCTCCCACCCGTGTGGCTACTGTGGCCATGACCACGATGAGAAATGAAAGTAATATAACCACTGTCACTTGCCACGCATGTCGCAAAACGTGAGTAAGGAGGTTGATGTTACCGCCTTCTCCGGAGCTACAGAGTTCGTACATCTTGGCTGAAACCGACTTCAGTGCTTTCGCTAATACGAGGCGCGCGTGTTTCATACAGGGGAACGTGCCGAGGAGAGATCTGAGCACTATGGATTTGATGGAGATGATTTTTCGACCAAACTTAGAGAGAAAATATACTAGACAAGCGGTTCTTAAACTTTCATTTACTGCGCACCCGCATTTATATGTTTTGTAGTCGCGGAGCCGCATTTACATTGTTTTGAAGTCGCGGACCCGCAAGATTTAACTTCAAGATTTTTTCTTTCCGTTTAGCTACAAAATATCATTATTATTCAGTTTTCGCGAAACCCAGGGGGGCGCGGACCACAGTTTTAGAAAAACTGTACTAGACTGATGAACAATTATCATCATCATGTATCATGCCTGCTGGCGTAGGTGATCATAGCTCTCCACAACTTTCGATCTCGACAGCTATTTTTATTACTGTTGTTGACCTTCTGCCAAGCCATTCTCTTAAGCTGTCTGGTATCTTTTCTCTTCTCTCTCTCTCTCTCTCTCTCTCTCCCCCCCCCCCCCCCCCTTTTAATCTCTTCGTCCTTCAATTTTCCCAGTTGTCACAATATACTCCAGCTGTTTCCTTTTCATAACATGTCCAAAAAATGATGACTGTTTCTTCCTAATATTGGATACTCTTTTTTTTGTTCTTGTCAAAATGGATGAGAATGGCCTGGTGTCAAGTCAGCAACGTGACTGATAAACAACTTGAGATAGAAAGTTGTGGAGAGACATGATCGCCTACACCAGTTCGTATGGTACTTGACAATTATAATATTTTTTTAACCCAAGAAATATGACCCCGTTTTTATAAGAATTTTCTATGTACTCATAACAAGAAAATATATATCTTTCTGGTATTTAGACCATTTGTTGCTGTTATCTATCGATTTGTATCACAAATATTGTTGTAAATCCCCGATATTGCAACCGCGCTTCTTTAGCATTGCATTTATGTGTCATCAAATGGTTTTGATTGTCTAGTAATTGTCTGCGAATCACACCCAAATGTCAAGATTGGCTGAATGTAACGTTAGATAGATTTGTAAACAGATAGTGTGATACAAATGTACGATATCGTGTACGCAAAGGTTAATACTCCGGCAGTACTAGGCTGCAGAGTGCACAGCATGCATGTATTTGTTAGTGATACTTTAGTTCATTTGCTCATGTGTGTCTGTCCAGGAACATAAAATACTCATGTTGTTGTTTTTTTCTTCTATTACACATTCTAGGTTTTTAGATGAAGCTGTATCCTAAAATAAAATAAAAAGTTGTACTTAAGAAATGAGCTTTGTATCCCAGAAGCTCTTAGACTGCCAATCTTTGATATTTTTGTTACAGACCTTTACCATTAAAATATCATTCATACACAGATATTGTCTTTTAGTTAGAAAAGTTTATATTTTGTGTGTCTTATTCTTCTTCCTTTTCTTAATCTTTCTCTTCTTCTTCTTCTTTCTCCTTTTCCTCCTCCTTCTCTTCCTCCCCCACCTCATCTTCTTCTTCATCTTCTTTTCCTCCTTCTCTTCCTCCTCTTCCTTCTTCGTTATCTTCTTCTTCTTCGATCATGGCTCATTCAGGCTAGGACTCCTGACTCTCTTATGCAGGCAGCTGTCTGTTTCGATGATTCTGTTGCCCCGTAGTTTCTCTTCCAAGGAGGTGGGTGTGGGCTACATTGTTCTCCTCAAGTCTATGTACTGGGTCCAATCCTGTAGAATGTGTTTTGTTGTCATGGAGAGAAGATATAATTGTCGATCTTTTGCTCTTCAAGTTGCCTCTGCTGCTGCTATTTTCCCTTCTTCTATCTTTTAGTTCCCTATAGATCTTGAACACACATTATCCATGCCGTTCTGTTTCTTGTCATTCTTTTAAGATCATTCCTTGTCTTCCCCATCATCTTCATCTTTGTTTCCATTTGTCTTCTCCAAGAATATGTCGGTCTTCCTCTTTGTCCTTTTCAAGACAAAGTTATGTTCCCTGGTGTTTCTAATATTACCTCAAATCTTTTTTTGTGGTCAGCCCTTGAGTCTGGTGTTCTCGCGGCGTTTATTGAAGGCTCGTGTTGTGTTTTTATCTTTCTGCCTTATCACGTGACCAAACCAATTTATCTGTTGTTTCTTGTGCGCGGTGCCACAAACTGAAACCACTTCCATGATGCGAGTAATGCATAGTTAGGAGTGAGACATATAATAATAAATGAATATTATTATAGAGGGAAACTTCCGAGGCGCTGTGCCACTGAGTACATGTTCGATCCTGCTTCGGTCTATATATTGTTTTCGTTGTTTTGTTGTTGTTGTTGATTATTGGTCATTTTTGTAATAATAGTGTATAGTTAACATGTTGAATCCTGAATTCTCGCCCATGATTCACTAATGCTATATTTTCCGTACTCACACGCCTAGCAAGACAGCGGAGGGGACCTTTTACTTTATTATATTCTAAATTAATAATAGTAATAGAAATAATAATAAGGTTACTTATAGTGACTGTCACCCATTGTAAATGATGGTGAAGACACTTCTCTTATTAAAAGATTGTAAGACTCACGACAGGACTAGATGCGCTTGGTCAAATCTGTCGCCACGACGTGTGAGACTCCAGATTTTTATGCCACCCCCAATAGAAAAAAAAAATCCTTTATATCTACCCCGTGCTTCGAACACCGTACACCTGGCTTTTCAGCCAGCGGAAAAGTGGATTTGGCCGCACGGCCTCGCGCTCTTCATATAGAGTATACAACCTTGAATAGACTAGAAGAGCACACACTTGCCTGAAAGAAAACAGAACATTTCTCTATTGGCAAAAGAAGGTGTAGCACTTCAATAAGGAAATAACAGTGTATTTATGATATGGCAAAAAGGAATCTAAAAAATAAATGTTCGAATCCAAATGGATAAGAGAACACCCATATCATATACTTAAGGGTAAAAGAGTAAAGTAAAAAGCCCCGACACGCCAAGTGGCGTACAGGGAATATGGTGTTAGTGACCATAATGTTTATAGACCTCCGGCACATGATTTTTGGGGTAATGTGGTCGGTTTACTTTCTCAGGAAAAAAAAAAATCCGGTACCCATTTAAGGCTGGGTGAACCCGTAAGCCATCGATCATGATCGAAATATACTTAATGGTGCTTACCATCAATTGGTCATGCTATAATTTTCAGATTACAAACGGCCACAATTAGTTGGAACATCGCCGTGTTCAGAATTGGCGAGTGTGTTGGAAACATCTGTTGCAGACTTGTACAGCGCATGCGCAGAGTAGGGAAACAGTGAGTGACGTATGACAGCGCTCGATATCTTTACCAAGACAATGTTTATTGAGATGTTGGTAGTAGTACGCTGACTGTTGACATTATTAAAAAAAATATTTTTCCAATGTCTAAGAATGACCGGATAAAAAAAAAAAAGATAGGATGGAAATTTATAAAGTAAAGTAAAGTACCCCCGTAACACAAAGTGGTCTATAGGGAATATGGTGTTAGTGACCATAAATTTTACAGATCTTCGGCACATGATTTTTGGCGTAATGTGGTCGGTATTACGCCCGTGCCGCTTTACTTTCCCAGAAAAAAATTCCGGCATCCATTAAAGGTTGGGTGAACCCGGAATCCGTCGGTTGGGACCGAATCCGACCTCTTGTCCTTTGTAGTCCAGTTCACTAACCACAAAGCTATCGCGGCTCCCTAATTCAGATAGTAGTTGGTACAATATAGCAAAATAAAGTGAAAGATTCTAAACAGAACTAATAACAAAGAAGGACCAATCATGGGTTTCAAAAGTACATAAGCCCGTAAAGAACTCGAGGAACAGCGTACCTGATCGTGGACAATGTTTTTTGCTCTTTTTTTCGTGTTTGATTCATATAAATATTAAGTAATTAATATTAAGATTCTCGCTCCACGCCTTGCCACCCACCTTCATGTGGTCGATGTCACGCCAAGCTGCCTTTACTTCCCAGAAAAAAATCTCTGGTACACATTTTTAGAATGCCGGCCCCTTCTGGCAATCGAACTCGGGCCCCTCTATTCAAGAAGCAAGCACAGTAGAACACCTTGACAGGGAACATAATAGTGATAAAGATCATAACGCTAAAAGACTTTTTTTTAACGGCAAATGACAGATACGAATTTAAATGTCTACTGTCTTGACAAAAATGCTTAACATGTTAAACTGAAAGATCCTGGTTTTTTTTAGTCTCATTTTGATCCGTTTTATTGTTTCTGCTTTTACAGTTTCAATGTTGTATTATGAAAGTCTATACGTTTTTGAAACTAAGAATAGCAAAATTTAATGTCTTCTCAACATTCCTATATGGTACAGAAACATGGACATTAGACAAGAAAACAGAACAGAGAATTGAAGCCTTTGAAATGTGGATATATAGAAGAATAGGTAGAATTGGATGGAAGGAAAAAAAACAAACGATGAAGTCTTAAAACAACTAATAATGAAAAGAGAACTATTAAACACATTCAAACAAGACAAATGCGACTTTTGGGCCATGTTAAAAGACACAGCCTACTAAAAGTAATCCTGGAGGGGAAAATACAATGTAAAAGAGACAGAGGCAGACCAAAACTAACATGGACGAGTAACATCAAAAGATGGACAAACCAGCTTATGACAACCTGCACCATCAAAGCAAGAGACAGAGCAGAATGGCGCTCCATGGTAACCAACCTTCGATGCGGAGATGGCACTCGATGATGATGATACGTTTTTGCACTTTACAGCTTCCATGTTGTATTATGAAAGTATATACTTTTTTGCACTTCCAGTTTCCCTCATTACTTAAAATTTGTACCTCCGGAGAGGTGGTGACTGTCAGCATCGGGACTTAAGGCAGTCAACGACTCATAGCTGACCTCTTGCGCCAGGATCGATACACTTAAAATATCTAGACGGCACTCTACATCGCCTCAGTACTCTTTGTAACAAACTAACACGTTTAGCCAAGCGAGTAGGGATCAAGAGGGAATGCAACCCGGTACCCTTAAATACCGTGCTAAAGGCGGATATGTTGGGTCGAAAGACGCAAATATCGCAGCTTGCTGCAAAATACAGCGCAACACCTCTACGCCGAAATAACGCCCTTTTAAGGGCTATGGAAAGAAGCAGTTACCCAGCAAACTTTCAAAAAGTAGAAAATGTGCCATCACCTCGTAGTTTCTCACAGTTTCTCGTTGTTTTTTTTAAAAATATTCTGGAGTCAAGCATTTGGAATGACGTTATCGAGATTTGCGACCCATCCGCCCTGAGTCTGTTAATCGCGGCCAATTGAATCGTCGGGCGCCCTGACTATATCTGGATACTACAGCATTATCATTAGCAACAAGAATAATTAAAGAGATATTTCTCTTACATTTTATTTCAGAGAAACCACCCCAAAAATTAACATCCTTCTCTTCGCTTTTAATTGATAAAAGGACGTAGTTGTTGATTGTAAATGAATTTCGATTCGGCAGAGATAATGTCTCCTAATTATCGTTGCAGTCTGTTCAGTGAGGATTATTTTCAGAATAATAATTGCTCCATTTAATTCCCAATTGCTAATGGCGTTACAGGTCATTGCCTTTTGCCACGCGAGGGCCAACTGTGTCTATGAGACTATCCGGAATGCAAAATGATCGATACTAGTTGTCAATAGCCAAAAGTTAATTTTCTATACTGTATGCACACGTATTAATAATATACGTTTAATAATTAAATATAGGTTTTATTTCTATGAGATTTTCTCGCTAGTCATGATTCATTAACCGAGCCGTAGAATAGGGGCCAAAAATAGCAACCTATTTTCACTAAAGTAGACATAAATGGATTGATTGATTAATTAATTAAAGACAGTGTGTTTCCACTTGCATCAGACAGAGCATCATTATGCAAAATAACGGTGATATATCTTCGTTTCTTTTCTAATGTGCAGTAGCTCAGTTCATGTTTTTGCTGCTGTTATTTTTATCCTTAAGTTGTGATTTGTATCCTACATACTGTATAGCTTGGTGTCATGGCATGGAAAACAGTCAACAACCGAACTGATACGATGCACTGTAGATAGAAGATTGTGGAAGGACATGAACGCCTACGCCAACCGGTATGGCACATGACGATGATGATGATGATTGTTATCCTAGTTCTGATATTTGTTTCAGTACAAGTATCAATGCCTTTCTATGGATTCATTCATTTTCTTCACGGGCCGAAGACGTCACGTAGGTCGGAAGTTATAGTTCTCCACGTTGACGATCTGCTGCTAATTCTTGTAGTTCATGGTTGTTTTCTCAGTCCCATGGTTGAGTCTTCCCTAGTAATTGTTCTGCGTAGTGATTCTCTTAGTCTGCCTTGTTTTCTTTTACCAGATGGTTTCCACATGAATACCTGACGGGGAAGCCTTTCTTCATTCATTCTCAGCACATGACCGATGTATTTTCAACGCCTTCTTCTTATAAAGCTCGACATTGATTCGTCTCTACCTGTTCTTTCGAAATATATTTTTTAAAGCTTATTTTTGAACTCCCACGAAGACATTTGTTTTCAAAGACATTTAATTTCATATCTAAAGTCTTGGTGAACATCCAGTATTGACATCTATATGTTAGCACTGGTGTCACACTGGAGGTGACCGGTCTATGTTTTGTTCGTTTACTGAGAACTTTGGATCTCCAGATGTTCATCAGTTTGTATAGAAAGCATTTGATACTAGTGCGATGAGTGTTATGATTTCTGATATTATGTCTCAGTCTGTGGACATTTTGCTGCCTCGGTAGGTAACATTTATAACTTTTTGTAAAATGTCATTGTTAATTGTTATATCAAAGGCTTTGTTGGTAATGGGAGCCGCGATAGCTCAGTGGTTAGTGTACTGGACTACAAAGGACAAGAAGTAGGGTTCGATCCCAACCGACGGCTCCGGTTCACCCAACCTTTAATGGGTACCGGATTTTTTTGGGGGGAAAGTAAAGCGGCACGGGCGCAATACCGACCACATTACGCCAAAAATCATGTGGCGAATGTCTGTAAAATTTATGGTCACTAACACCATATTCCTTATACGCCATTTGACGTGACGGGGGTACTTTATTTTTTTTTTACCTCACTCCCCACTTTGTCTTCTCAACCTCTCACTGCTATACCCTGCTTTACATATATCTTCTTCGTTGTCATATATCTTCTTCATATATCTTCCTCTTCTTCATATATATCAGGGATGGCCAATTTCTTTCAAATGGCGGGCCACTTTTTTATTATTTTTTTTGGTGGCGGGCCACACACATAACAGCATCAATGCAAATAAACTTGGCATTTGTTTTAAGGTAATATTTTTGTTATTTATCGGCATTATTTGCTTACATAAATCATTTTATTGCAACAGAGTTAAAAATGCCTAGTTGATTTATAAAAATGAATAAAATTTGCTATTTATATTGTTTAACAAACATGTTTTAGTTAGGTCATTTTAATGTTGACATTTAACAAACCTTAATGAGAACAATGTGGACGTTCATGTGCAGCAACAAGTTCATCAAAGTCAATGTGTAAAGATGATGATGGTATTCGTAATAAATCCTGAAGGTGGCCATCAGTGAGTCGGTTTCTTTGTGACGATTTAATCTCCTTCATTGTTGAAAAAGCGCCGATTAGCGTAGGTGATCATGTCCTTGCACAATGTTCTATCCACCGTGCATCGTATCAATTCTGTTATTGACTGTTTTCCACGCCATGACACCAAGCTATATATATAGTATATTCTCTCTTTGTCGTCCACGATCTCTCTTTCCCTATACTTTACCAGTTGTGACCAAGTATTCCAACTTTCCTCTTCTCATGCTATGCCCAAAAAACGTTGATTGTTTCTTTCTGATGTATTTTAGGATCTCCCTTTTTGTATTGGCCTCTTTGACAATGTCCTCATTGGTCTTTTTAGCTGATCATTGAACTTTCAACATTCTTCTGAGAAATCCATTTTTCTGCGGCTTCTAATCGTGTTTTCATTTGTTTGTCGGCTGACCATGATTCGCTTTTATAGTTCATAATTGGTTCTATATAGCACCGATGAACTCTGTTTCTCACTTCTACTGACATAGACTTGTTGCATAAGCCGTTTTTCATTTTCTGAAATGCTATTTTGGCCTGAGCTATTCTGCTTTTTATTTCTCTTGTGCATCTTCCTTCTGATGTTATTATTGTGCCCAAGTATTTGACACGTTGCACTTGTTTCAGATTTGTGCTGTTTATTTGTATGCTGCATGATGGTGATAATATTTTTTCTTCAATATCATCATTACTTCTGTTTTCTTACTATTCAGACTGAGACCTTTCTTGTTGCTTTCTTTTAATGGTATGTCTATCATTTATACATATGTGTATGTTTGTGTGTGTGTGTAGATATAACACTTTATATAAATTACAACTCTATTCAATTATTTGCATAACAACAGTTGATTTTAATTCACTTTATTTTCTTTATCATTCAATAGCGTTTTACGTGTTCATGTAACAGTTAATGGGGTATTGTGAGAATATTTATTTCTTTGTGTGACAGACTTACAGACCGACATGTATAGGCGATAATTATCCTGTATATGTTGACCAACATATAATTAGAATGTAGACCGACATATATACGGCTACAGTTTTATATGTATTTTTAAGCCGCATATACAAAACAAATTAATGCAGTTAATAAACGTCGTAATAATATTGTTGGGTTGTTTCCCTTGCTCGTAGGACATATAGTTGACGTCACAGACATGCGCATTTGTTATTGCAACGTTACAAACGTACTATATAGTGAGTGATGTACTGTCAGTGATCGTTATTCTGAGCACTTTTCTCATGTCAGGTAATCGATTACACGAGTCTGTTTAAAACACTTGACTGTCTTGTTCAACGTAACAGCTGTACTGTAGGATAGATAGATAGATAGATAGATAGATAGATAGATAGATAGATAGATAGATAGATAGATAGATGATGGATGGATGGATGGATGGATGGATGGATGGATGGATGGATGGATGGATGGATGGATGGATGGGTGGGTGGGTTTGGGTGGGTGGGTGGGTGGATGGATGGATGGGTGGGTGGGTGGGTGGATAGATGGATGGATGGATGGATGGATATGGGTGGATGGATGGATGGATATGGGTGGATGGATGGATGGATATGGATGGATGGGTGGATGGATGGATAGATAGATAGTGAGTGGGTGGGTTTGTGGGCGGATGAGGTATGAATGGATAGATGGATAGAGTATGTAGGTTGGTAAAAAGGTAGATAGGTAGATATTTATGTATTTATATATATATATATATATATGAAATTAAATGTGTCAGAAGAATGACAGGAAACAGCATAAGGGATATAGTAAGAAACACTGACCTGAGGAAGAAACTCGAATTTGAACCAGCAATCGAATACATAAAGAAACAAAAGATAAGATGGTTCGGTCACATAACAAGACGAAAAGAACTACCATTGATTCAAAGAGCCATAAACAAACGCTACGAAAACGCCAGAGTAAGAGGAAGACCGAGAAAGAGATGGATTAAGGGAATACTAGAGTCACAAGGAGGGATAACACCAGATGAGGCCAACAGAAGAGCAAAGAATCGTAGATTGCATCTCCCTTCGACGCAAACGGCATAGGAGAAAGGAAAGAAGAAAAAGAAAAAGATATATGTATATATAATTTATTGAAAAGACCGCAGCCAGATGCACAAGCACCGTAGCACCGACGCAGACTCCTTCAAGTGGAACACCCTATTGACTTTAACACAGCGAACTCCAATTTCTTATATAATCACACATCTATACTCTCAATGAATTTAAATATTTGGGAACTTTGTTAACCTCAGACGGAAGATGTACAAAAGAGATGAGATGCAGAATGGCTCAGGCAAAAGCAGCTTTCCAAAAAATGAGGAAGATACTATGCAACCCATTTTTGACTATAGGAACAAGAAAAAGAGTTCTTAAATGTTACGTAGAGCCAATCTTAACATATGGATGTGTATCATGGACAATAGGACAACAGACGAGAAAATCACTGGATCTGTCGAAATGTGGTTTTACAGTAGAATGTTGAAAGTACCATGAACAGCTAAGAAGAGTAATGAAGATGTTCTGAGACAGATTCAAAGCAAAAAGAGATCTAATTTCCAATATTAGGAAGAAACAATCATCGTTTTTTTGGCCATGTAATGAGAAGAGAACAACTGGAATATATTGTAACAACTGGAAAAATTGAGGGACGAAGAGATAGAGGGAAGCAAAGAGAAAAATAACAGACAGCTTAAGAGAATTTTTTTGGCAGAAGGTGAACAACAGAAATGATAAATAGCTGCCGAGATCGGAAGTTGTGGGGAGACATGATCACCTACGCCAGCAGGCCCGGTACTTGATGATGATGATGATGGTGATGATGATACTCTCAATGTCACCTCTAGGAAACAGAAACAAGCAGCGATCACCAAAGTCAATGTGATGCTCTTTCAGTTCATGATTCTCCGACTAATAAAACCAGACCAAACAGCATCAACAGCTTTCTACCTCAAAACGTCAGGACAGACCCCAAGAGTGTGGCCAAGAAAATGATGGATAGACGGAATGAAATGCACATTCAGTAACAAAAACATTTATAATTTACCAGCGTCTAGATACGCCTAAAAACGACACAAAATCTAAAATGGAAGCGACCAAAATAAGAAGTAATACAAACATTTGGTTATAATAAGCGAGTAAAAGTAAAGTGCCCCCGTCACGCCAGTGGCGTATAGGGAATATGGTGTTAGTGACGATAAATTTTACAGACCTTCGGCACATGATTTTTGGGGTAATGTGGTCGGTATTACGCCTGTGCCGCTTCACCTTCCCAGAAAAAAAATCCGGTACCCATTTAAGGCTAAGTGAACCCGGAAGCCGTCGGTTGGGATTGAACCCTACCCCTTGTCCTTTGTAGTCCAGTTCACTAACCACTGAGCTATCGCGGCTCCTATTTGGTTATAATGCTTCGAGGCAATAGCAAATGAACAAATGATTAGAAGAAGAAGAAGAAGAAGAAGAAGAAGGAAAAGAAGAAGAAGAAGAAGAAAAAATAAATGAATCAACAATTATTATGAGCCTTCCCGGATCCCCAATTTGCCCAAAAGCCAAATTTATTTGTATTGCGATAGCTCAATGGTTAGAGAAATTGCAAATAAGGACAAGAGCTCCAGATTCACCCAGCCTTAAAGGGGTACTGCATATTTTTCTATTAAACAAAATCGGCACAGCGAAATACCGGCCACATTACCCAAAAATATCATATGCCGAATATCTATGAAAATATCGGTACTTGCAGCATATTCCTTGTACGCCAGGTGACGTGAACAATCTCGTTCTATTTCTTACAATATATTCGTTCGTTACTCTGACGCATAAATATTAGTCATTAATTTCACGGGACTTCCGGTCAATATGGCGGATAGGCGGTAGGAACCGTTGAGGTTCAGTCTGAAAAGTGTTCATTGTTGCAGTTTCCTCATATTTCAAGCCCGGCTTGCTGCCGGAGCTACTGAGTTTAGTGCTCTGTGTACACCGTGAACTGTGCTTTTCATCCGGATCGTGTTTCGATATATCGATTGCTTACGATGAATGATGATATATGACGAATGACAGTTCATCTGCGTTCACTATCAGTGCCGCTTGGCCTTATGTCTTTTGGCGGGCACTGTAGCTGCTATGATGGGGGCTGCAGCTGCCTTTCTTTGTTTGGATCCTTCAATGAGATGAGTTTTAATTCGGATGATTCCACCGGATCGGGTGGTTGAGCAATTATGGATTTTAATTCGTTTGCAGTGATACAGAGGCCTTCGACTAACCATAACCATAATTAATCTCACATCTGTCTTGGTACAATCAGGACGCAATTTTTCAGAATGACAGCGATAGTGTTTTTATTGAGAACTATTGTTTTACTCGTATTACTAATTAGAGTTGATTTCCTGCGCAAATAGTACATTCTGATTGTAACTCTGTGACAAGACGGGCGGATTGGTAGATTTGAGGTAGTGGAGCAATGAGCGAGAATGGAAATAAATATGGAGTTGTGAGATTTAAAAGTAGCTTACATAAGAGAAGAGCCTCGGTGGCTCAGTGGTTAGTGTGCTCGCTTCCTGACCAGAAGGGTTCGGGTTCGATCCCCAGCAGTGGCGGATTTTTTTTTGGAATAGCGTGGTTCACCCAGCCTCTAAAAATGGGCACTAGCGATTTTTCTGGGAAGTAAAGGCGGCCTGGCGTGATACTGACCACATGACCCAAAAATGTGCCGTGGTCATAGACAAATATGGCCACTATGGCCACATGTTCCCCATATGCCTAGCAAGGTGTAGAGGGAATCTTTACTTTACTTTTTTTTTTTTTTTAGATAAGAGAGGGAGTGGTTGAAGTGATATGAAGGAAGAACAAAGAGTAGGGAGACTGCTGAAGAAGATAGAAATAATATATAGAGAGTTAAGAGAGAAATTATATTTTAGAAAAGAGAGAAGGGGATTGTAGGAGACGGAAGAGGAAACAGAAAAAAGAAGTGGGGATGGATAAAGAAGAAAAGAGATATGGATTAGAGGTTGTAAAGAGGGAGAGTAAATTAGAGAGATGTATATTGCGGAGGAAAAAGGTAGAGAAGAAGGAAGATAGATGAGGAAAAAAGATGATAAAAATGGAGTTTCAAGAGGAGAAAGAGTGTAGAGGTTAAGTGAATAGTTGGTGGAAATAAAGGAGATGGAGGGAGTGTGAAGAGTCGGAGGAAATAAAGGAGATGGAGAGCGTGTGAAGAGTTGGAAGAATCAAAATCATAGAGAGGATGTGGTGGTGAGATATGAGAAATATATGGAGAAGGAAAGGAGAACGGGGGGGGGTAGAAAGAAGGAGAGGTTGATGAATAAATAGAAAGAGTTGAAAAGAGTGTTATAGAGTGCGAGTTCGTGAAACTTGTCACCGGGAAGGAATGGACGAGTGAGAGAGTGATAAAGTGTAAAGTCTTGAAGGAATGGACGAGTGAGAGAGTGATAAAGTGTAAAGTCTTGAAGGAATTGACGAGTGAGAGAGTGATAAACTGTAAAGTCTTGAAGGAATGGACGAGTGAGAGAGTGATAAAGTGTAAAGTCTTGAAGGAATGGACGAGTGAGAAAGTGATAAAGTGTAAAGTCTTGAAGGAATGGACGAGTGAGAGAGTGATAAAGTGTAAAGTAGTGAAGGAATGGACGAGTGAGAGAGTGATAAAGTGTAAAGTAGTGAAGCAATGGACGAGTGAGAGAGTGATAAAGTGTAAAGTAGTGAAGGAATGGACGAGTGAGAGAGTGATAAAGTGTAAAGTAGTGAAGGAATGGACGAGTGAGAGAGTGATAAAGTGTAAAGTAGGGAAGGAATGGACGAGTGAGAGAGTGATAAAGTGTAAAGTAGTGAAGGAATGGACGAGTGAGAGAGTGATAAAGTGTAAAGTAGTGAAGAAATGGACGAGGGAGAGAGTGATAAAGTGTAAAGTCTTGAAGGAATGGACGAGTGAGAGAGTGATAAAGTGTAAAGTCTTGAAGGAATGGACGAGTGATAAAGTGTAAAGTCTTGAAGGAATTGACGAGTGAGAGAGTGATAAAGTGTAAAGTCTTGAAGGAATGGACGAGTGAGAGAGTGATAAAGTGTAAAGTCTTGAAGGAATGGACGAGTGAGAAAGTGATAAAGTGTAAAGTCTTGAAGGAATGGACGAGTGAGAGAGTGATAAAGTGTAAAGTAGTGAAGGAATGGACGAGTGAGAGAGTGATAAAGTGTAAAGTAGTGAAGCAATGGACGAGTGAGAGAGTGATAAAGTGTAAAGTAGTGAAGGAATGGACGAGTGAGAGAGTGATAAAGTGTAAAGTAGTGAAGGAATGGACGAGTGAGAGAGTGATAAAGTGTAAAGTAGTGAAGGAATGGACGAGTGAGAGAGTGATAAAGTGTAAAGTCTTGAAGGAATGGACGAGTGAGAGAGTGATAAAGTGTAAAGTAGTGAAGGAATGGACGAGTGAGAGAGTGATAAAGTGTAAAGTAGTAAAGGAATGGACGAGTGAGAGAGTGATAACGTGTAAAGTAGTGAAGGAATGGACGAGTGAGAGAGTGATAAAGTGTAAAGTAGTGAAGGAATGGACGAGTGAGAGAGTGATAAAGTGTAAAATAGTGAAGGAATGGACGAGTGAAAGAGTGATAAAGTGTAAAGTAGTGAAGGAATGGACGAGTGAGAGAGTGATAAAGTGTAAAGTAGTGAAGGAATGGACAAGTGATAAAGTGTAAAGTCTTGAAGGAATGGACGAGTGAGAGAGTGATAAAGTGTAAAGTAGTGAAGGAATGGACGAGTGAGAGAGTGATAAAGTGTAAAGTCTTGAAGGAATGGACGAGTGAGAGAGTGATAAAGTGTAAAGTCTTGAAGGAATGGACGAGTGAGAGAGTGATAAAGTGTAAAGTAGTGAAGGAATGGACGAGTGAGAGAGTGATAAAGTGTAAAGTAGTAAAGGAATGGACGAGTGAGAGAGTGATAAAGTGTAAAGTAGTGAAGGAATGGACGAGTGAGAGAGTGATAAAGTGTAAAGTAGTGAAGGAATGGACGAGTGAGAGAGTGATAAAGTGTAAAGTAGTGAAGGAATGGACGAGTGAGAGAGTGATAAAGTGTGAAATAGTGAAGGAATGGACGAGTGAGAGAGTGATAAAGTGTAAAGTCTTGAAGGAATGGACGAGTGAGAGAGTGATAAAGTGTAAAGTCTTGAAGGAATGGACGAGTGAGAGAGTGATAAAGTGTAAAGTAGTGAAGGATTGGACGAGTGAGAGAGTGATAAAGTGTAAAGTAGTGAAGGAATGGACGAGTGAGAGAGTGATAAAGTGTAAAGTAGTGAAGGATTGGACGAGTGAGAGAGTGATAAAGTGTAAAGTAGTGAAGGAATGGACGAGTGAGAGAGTGATAAAGTGTAAAGTAGTGAAGGAATGGACGAGTGAGAGAGTGATAAAGTGTAAAGTCTTGAAGGAATGGACGAGTGAGAGAGTGATAAAGTGTAAAGTCTTGAAGGAATGGACGAGTGAGAGAGTGATAAAGTGTAAAGTAGTGAAGGAATGGACGAGTGAGAGAGTGATAAAGTGTAAAGTAGTAAAGGAATGGACGAGTGAGAGAGTGATAAAGTGTAAAGTAGTGAAGGAATGGACGAGTGAGAGAGTGATAAAGTGTAAAGTAGTGAAGGAATGGACGAGTGAGAGAGTGATAAAGTGTAAAGTAGTGAAGGAATGGACGAGTGAGAGAGTGATAAAGTGTGAAATAGTGAAGGAATGGACGAGTGAGAGAGTGATAAAGTGTAAAGTCTTGAAGGAATGGACGAGTGAGAGAGTGATAAAGTGTAAAGTCTTGAAGGAATGGACGAGTGAGAGAGTGATAAAGTGTAAAGTAGTGAAGGATTGGACGAGTGAGAGAGTGATAAAGTGTAAAGTAGTGAAGGAATGGACGAGTGAGAGAGTGATAAAGTGTAAAGTAGTGAAGGATTGGACGAGTGAGAGAGTGATAAAGTGTAAAGTAGTGAAGGAATGGACGAGTGAGAGAGTGATAAAGTGTAAAGTAGTGAAGGAATGGACGAGTGAGAGAGTGATAAAGTGTAAAGTAGTGAAGGATTGGACGAGTGAGAGAGTGATAAAGTGTAAAGTAGTGAAGGAATGGACGAGTGAGAGAGTGATAAAGTGTGAAATAGTGAAGGAATGGACGAGTGAGAGAGTGATAAAGTGTAAAGTCTTGAAGGAATGGACGAGTGAGAGAGTGATAAAGTGTAAAGTCTTGAAGGAATGGACGAGTGAGAGAGTGATAAAGTGTAAAGTCTTGAAGGAATGGACGAGTGAGAGAGTGATAAAGTGTAAAGTAGTAAAGAAATGGACGAGTGAGAGAGTGATAAAGTGTAAAGTCTTGAAGGAATGGACGAGTGAGAGAGTGATAAAGTGTAAAGTAGTGAAGGAATGGACGAGTGAGAGAGTGATAAAGTGTAAAGTAGTGAAGGAATGGACGAGTGAGAGAGTGATAAAGTGTAAAGTAGTGAAGGAATGGACGAGTGAGAGAGTGATAAAGTGTAAAGTAGTGAAGGAATGGACGAGTGAGAGAGTGATAAAGTGTAAAATAGTGAAGGAATGGACGAGTGAAAGAGTGATAAAGTGTAAAGTAGTGAAGGAATGGACGAGTGAGAGAGTGATAAAGTGTAAAGTAGTGAAGGAATGGACGAGTGATAAAGTGTAAAGTCTTGAAGGAATGGACGAGTGAGAGAGTGATAAAGTGTAAAGTAGTGAAGGAATGGACGAGTGAGAGAGTGATAAAGTGTAAAGTCTTGAAGGAATGGACGAGTGAGAGAGTGATAAAGTGTAAAGTCTTGAAGGAATGGACGAGTGAGAGAGTGATAAAGTGTAAAGTAGTGAAGGAATGGACGAGTGAGAGAGTGATAAAGTGTAAAGTAGTGAAGGAATGGACGAGTGAGAGAGTGATAAAGTGTAAAGTAGTGAAGGAATGGACGAGTGAGAGAGTGATAAAGTAGTGAAGGAATGGACGAGTGAGAGAGTGATAAAGTGTGAAATAGTGAAGGAATGGACGAGTGAGAGAGTGATAAAGTGTAAAGTAGTGAAGGAATGGACGAGTGAGAGAGTGATAAAGTGTAAAGTAGTGAAGGAATGGACGAGTGATAGAGTGATAAAGTGTAAAGTAGTGAAGGAATGGACGAGTGAGAGAGTGATAAAGTGTGAAATAGTGAAGGAATGGACGAGTGAGAGAGTGATAAAGTGTAAAGTCTTGAAGGAATGGACGAGTGAGAGAGTGATAAAGTGTAAAGTCTTGAAGGAATGGACGAGTGAGAGAGTGATAAAGTGTAAAGTCTTGAAGGAATGGACGAGTGAGAGAGTGATAAAGTGTGAAGTAGTGAAGGAATGGACGAGTGAGAGAGTGATAAAGTGTAAAGTCTTGAAGGAATGGACGAGTGAGAGAGTGATAAAGTGTGAAGTAGTGAAGGAATGGACGAGTGAGAGAGTGATAAAGTGTAAAGTCTTGAAGGAATGGAAGAGTGAGAGAGTGATAAAGTGTAAAGTCTTGAAGGAATGGACGAGTGAGAGAGTGATAAAGTGTAAAGTAGTGAAGGAATGGACGAGTGAGAGAGTGATAAAGTGTAAAGTAGTGAAGGAATGGACGAGTGAGAGAGTGATAAAGTGTAAAGTAGTGAAGGAATGGACGAGTGAGAGAGTGATAAAGTGTAAAGTAGTGAAGGAATAGACGAGTGAGAGAGTGATAAAGTGTGAAATAGTGAAGGAATGGACGAGTGAGGGAGTGATAAAGTGTAAAGTCTTGAAGGAATGGACGAGTGAGAGAGTGATAAAGTGTAAAGTCTTGAAGGAATGGACGAGTGAGAGAGTGATAAAGTGTAAAGTAGTAAAGGAATGGACGAGTGAGAGAGTGATAAAGTGTAAAGTCTTGAAGGAATGGACGAGTGAGAGAGTGATAAAGTGTAAAGTCTTGAAGGAATGGACGAGTGAGAGAGTGATAAAGTGTAAAGTAGTGAAGGAATGGACGAGTGAGAGAGTGATAAAGTGTAAAATAGTGAAGGAATGGACGAGTGAAAGAGTGATAAAGTGTAAAGTAGTGAAGGAATGGACGAGTGAGAGAGTGATAAAGTGTAAAGTAGTGAAGGAATGGACGAGTGATAAAGTGTAAAGTCTTGAAGGAATGGACGAGTGAGAGAGTGATAACGTGTAAAGTAGTGAAGGAATGGACGAGTGAGAGAGTGATAAAGTGTAAAGTCTTGAAGGAATGGACGAGTGAGAGAGTGATAAAGTGTAAAGTCTTGAAGGAATGGACGAGTGAGAGAGTGATAAAGTGTAAAGTAGTGAAGGAATGGACGAGTGAGAGAGTGATAAAGTGTAAAGTAGTGAAGGAATGGACGAGTGAGAGAGTGATAAAGTGTGAAATAGTGAAGGAATGGACGAGTGAGAGAGTAATAAAGTGTAAAGTAGTGAAGGAATGGACGAGTGAGAGAGTGATAAAGTGTAAAGTAGTGAAGGAATGGATGAGTGAGAGAGTGATAAAGTGTAAAGTAGTGAAGGAATGGACGAGTGAGAGAGTGATAAAGTGTAAAGTAGTGAAGGAATGGACGAGTGAGAGAGTGATAAAGTGTAAAGTAGTGAAGGAATGCGGGCGATATGTTTGTCGTATGTGTAGGTGTGTGCATATATATCTTCTTCTTCTATCTTTTTAGTTCCCTGTGGAGCATAGGTCTTCAACAAACCTTTACAAGTCGTTCTGTTTGTTGCCATTCTTTTAAGATCATTCCATGTCTCCCCTATCATCTTCATCTTTGCTTCTATCTGTCCTCTCCAAGAATTTCTTGGTTTTCCTCTTTGACTTTTCCCCTGGGGATTCCAAAAAGGACCTGTTGTGTAATACTCTCAGTTGACTTCCGCAGTGTGTGTCCTATCCAACGCCATCGTCTTCGCTGTATCTCTTTATCCACTGGTATTTGACTGGTACATTTCCATAATTCTATGTTAGTGATTTTGTCCTGCCATTTCCATCCTTTTATTCTGCGTAAGCATCCATTAATGAAAGTCTGTATCTTCATGATTGTCAATTGTGTTGTTCTCCATGTTTCACAGTCATATAATCATCATCAAGTACCACGTCTGCTGGCATAGGCGATCATGTATCTCCCTCCACAACTTTCGATCTCAGCAGTTATTTATCATTTCTGTTGATGACCTGCCAAGCCATTCTCTTAAGCATATGCATATATATGCAGAGGAATAAATAGGGGGGGGGGGGAGATAGCAGGATAAATGTATAACGAAGAGAGACGCAAGAAATACTTATCCCACGGTTCTTTACACTGATCAGTTTTATAGTTTATACTTAAGCCTTCTAGGCATGTCATATATTGATTGGCCATGACTGCAGCACGAATATATGCAGATTGGTAAGTACTGTTGTCCTAGGCATAGTGAATGAATTAAATGAAGACCTAGGCTTGGAGATATGCTTATTAGTGAGAGTCATAGGCATCTCTCCAAGCCTCATCATCATCACCGGGTGCCGTCTTCGCAACAAAGGTTGGCTACCATGGATCGCCATTCCACTCGGTTTCTTGCTATGATGGTGCAGGTTGTCTTAGATTGACTTGTCCATCTTTTGATGTTACTCGTCCATGTTAGTCTTGGTCTGCCTCTCTTCCAATATTACTTTTATTAGGCTGCTGTGTCTTTAAACATGCCCCAAACATTTCATTTGTCTTGTTCTAATTGTGTTTAGTAGTTCTCTTTTTATTTTTAGTTGTTTTAAAACTTCATCGTTAGTTTTCTTTCCTTTCCATCCAATTCTACCTATTCTTCTATAAAACCACATTTCAAAGGCTTCAATTTTCTGTTCTGTTTTCTTGTCTAATGTCCATGTTTCTGCACCATATAGGAATATTGAGAAGATGTAACATTTTGCTATTCTTAGTTTCAGCCTTCTGTTATTTGTTTTGTTGTTAGTATATTTTTCCATGGCATCTCTCCAAGCCTATCACTTCAGTTAATCCATTATTAGCTAGAGTCACTTAACTATCGTCCTAGTCATAGAAAGTTGTAGACTGACTAAAGTCATAGTAATAGGGAGTTGTAGACTGACTTAAGTCATAGTCATATGGATATGTAGACTGAATAAAGGCATAGTTATAGGAAAATGTAGACAAAATAAAGACCTAGTCATAGGAAAATGTAGACAAAATAAAGACCTAGTCATAGAAAAATGTAGACAAAATAAAGACCTAGTCATAGGAAAATGTAGACAAAATAAAGACCTAGTCATAGGAAAATGTAGACAAAATAAAGACCTAGTCATAGGAAAATGTAGACAAAATAAAGACCTAGTCATAGGAAAATGTAGACAAAATAAAGACCTAGCCATAGGAAAATGTAGACAAAATAAAGACCTAGTCATAGGAAAATGTAGACAGAATAAAGACCTAGTCATAGGAAAATGTAGACAAAATAGAGACCTAGTCATAGGAAAATATAGACAAAACAATGACCTAGTCATAAGAAAATGTAGACAGAATAAAGACCTAGTCATAAGAAAATGTAGACAGAATAAAGACCTAGTCATAAGAAAATGTAGACAAAATAAAGACCTAGTCATAGGAAAATGAAGACAAAATAAAGACCTAGTCATAGGAAAATGTAGACAGAATAAAGACCTAGTCATAGGAAAATGTAGACAAAATAAACACCTAGTCATATGAAAATGTAGACAAAATAAAGACCTAGTCATAGGAAAATGTAGACAGAATAAACACCTAGTCATATGAAAATGTAGACAAAATAAAGACCTAGTCAGGAAAATGTTGACAAAATAAAGACCTAGTCATAGGAAAATGTAGACAAAATAAAGACCTAGTCAGGAAAATGTAGACATAATAAAGACCTGGTCATAGGAAAATGTAGACAAAATAAAGACCTAGTCATAGGAAGTTGAAGACTGACTTAAGTCATAGTAAGTTCTAGACTGACTAAAGTCATAGTCATAGGAAGTTGTAGACTGACTAAAGTCAAAGTCATAGGAAGTTGTAGACTGACTTAAGTTATAGTAAGTTGTAGACTGACTTAAGTCATAGTCATAGGAAGTTGTAGACTAAATAAAGTCATAGTCATAGGAAAATATAGACTGAATAAAGTCATAGGAAAATGTAGACAAAATAAAGACCTAGTCATAGGAATTTGTAGACTGACTAAAGTCATAGTCATAGGAAGTTATAGACTGAATAAAGTCATAGTCATAGGAAGTTGTAGACTGACTAAAGTCATAGTCATAGGAAGTTGTAGACTGAATAAAGTCATAGTCATAGGAAGTTGTAGACTGACTAAAGTCATAGTCATAGTAAGTTATAGACTGACTAAAGTCATAGTCATAGTAAGTTGTAGACTGACTAAAGTCATAGTCATAGGAAGTTGTAGACTGACTTAAGTCATAGTCATAGGAAGTTGTAGACTGAATAAAGTCATAGTCATAGGAAGTTGTAGACTGAATAAAGTCATAGTCATAGGAAGTTGTAGACTGACTTAAGTCATAGTCATAGGAAGTTGTAGACTGAATAAAGTCATAGTCATAGGAAGTTGTAGACTGAATAAAGTCATAGTCATAGGAAGTTGTAGACTGAATAAAGTCATAGTCATAGGAAGTTGTAGACTGAATAAAGTCATAGTCATAGGAAGTTGTAGACTGAATAAAGTCATAATCATAGTAAGTTGTAGACTGATTAAAGTTCTAAGCATGGAGAGGTGTAGACTGACTAAAATCCTTGGCGAGGTGAGGTGTAGACTGACTAAAATCCTTGGCGAGGTGAGGTGTAGACTGACTAAAGTTTAAGCATGAAGAGATGTACACTGACTAAAGTTCTAGGCATGAAGTGATGTAGACTGACTAAAGTTCTAGGCATGAAGTGATGTAGACTGACTAAAATCCTTGGCGAGGAGAGGTGTAGACTGACTAAAGTTCTAGGCATGAAGAAATGTAGACTGACTAAAATCCTTGGCGAGGAGAGGTGTAGACTGACTAAAGTTCTAAGCATGCAGAGATGTACACTGACTAAAGTTCTAGGCATGAAGTGATGTAGACTGACTAAAGTTCTAGGCATGAAGTGATGTAGACTGACTAAAGTTCTAGGCATGAAGTGATGTAGACTGACTAAAGTTCTAGGCATGAAGTGATGTAGACTGACTAAAGTTCTAGGCATAAAGTGATGTAGACTGACTAAAGTTCTAAGCATGGAGAGGTGTAGACTGACTTAAATCCTTGGCGAGGAGAGGTGTAGACTGACTAAAGTTTAAGCATGAAGAGATGTCCACTGACTAAAGTTCTAGGCATGAAGTGATGTAGACTGACTAAAGTTCTAGGCATGAAGTGATGTAGACTGACTAAAGTTCTAGGCATGAAGAGATGTTGACTGACTAAAGTTCTAGGCATGGAGTGATGTAGACTGACTAAAGTTCTAGGCATGAAGTGATGTAGACTGACTAAAGTTCTAGGCATGAAGAGATGTTGACTGACTAAAGTTTAAGCATGAAGAGATGTACACTGACTAAAGTTCTAGACATGAATGTGTAGCAATGAGGTATCTTCTTGACTTTCCAACCATGGATGACAGAATCAAGATCTGGAGAGCACGAGCATGCCTGAAGATTAGTACAGATACAGAGCATCCATTGCACCACGTGCTCAACACAGTGAAAGGTGCCAGGCTAAAAAGAGGCAAATCATGGGTGGGCCGAGCAGAAGATGTCATCAAACAGGTCTGTGGGCTTAATAATATCTGCGTTGGTGAGGAGTGTATGCCGGTGCCTACGTCATTCAAGGGGACTTTCTCGTGTATTTTCACACTCAACAGGAAAAGTAGGGAACAGAACCCGGTCGTGGTTAATGCCGAGGTCAACGGCCTCATCTGCGATAACACCGATGAGGAAGATGCAGTCATCTATACAGACGGATCTGTAAGACGACACCTAAGAAGTGCATGGGCATTTACAGCACGCTCGGCAGGCAGAATAGTCAAAGAAGACAGTGGTGCAGACGTCATGACCACGAGTAGCATGACAATGGAGGCGATGGCAGTGACCAAGGCATTCAAATGGTTAGAGTCACAAGACTACACCCACGCATGTATACTGAGTGATTCGATGAGCATGATAAAAAAAGTGGAGGCGGGCTCTGTACGCATGCAATGGGTAGAGTCGTTGCAGAAATCCAAAATACGTAAGGTCACCTTTGTCTATGTCCCTGGGCATGCGGGAGTACGGGGAAATGAAAGGGCGGACAGGTTGGCTAGCTGCGCTGTCGTTGAGGACGGGCAACCAATGGATCGGGCGGACATCATCAATGCCCTCCGAGATGTGGGAAGAGCACAGGACTTCGACAAACACAGATCCACGTCACTTCTTCGGATGATGGAAATGGGAGTTAAGATGGGCACAGGCAGAAATGAGAAGCTTAGTGGCCGTGTGAGAAGACTTATCAACCAACATAGAACTGGAGTCGTCAGTCGCTGGACACTGAGGGAATTGCTGAGGAGGGGATCTGAGCACCTATGGACATGTTCGGAGTGCAATGATGATGACCCGCAAATAACTCAATAACTCAATAAGTTCTAGGCATGAAGAGATGTACACCGACTAAAGTTCTAGGCATGAAGAGATGTAGACTGACTAAAATCCTAGGCATAGAGAGATGTAGACTGACTAAAATCCTTGTCATAGAGAGATATAGACTGACTAAAATCCTAGGCATAGAGAGATGTAGACTGACTAAAATCCTAGGCATAGAGAGATGTAGACTGACTAAAATCCTAGGCATAGAGATATATATATAAAAAAAAAAAGTAAAGTACCCCTGTCACGCCAAGTGGCGCATAGGGAAATATGGTGTTAGTGACCCTATATTTTACAGACCTTCAGCACATGATTTTTGGGGTAATGTGGTCGGTATTACGCCCGTGCTGCTTTACTTTCCCAGAAAAATATCCGGTACCCATTTAAGGCTGGGTGAACCGGGAAGCCGTCGGTTGGGATCGAACCCTACCCCTTGTATAGAGAGATATAGACTGACTAAATTCTAGGCATGAAGAGATGTACACTGACTAAAGTTCTAGGCACATTGAGATGTAGACTGGCTAAAGTGCTAGGCATGAAGAAATGTAGACTGACTAAAATCCTTGGCGAGGAGAGGTATAGACTGACTAAAGTTTAAGCATGAAGAGATGTACACTGACTAAAGTTCTAGGCATAGAGAGATATAGACTGACTAAAATCTTAGGCATGGAGAGATATAGACTGACTAAAATCCTAGAGATAGAGAGATGTAGACTGACTAAAATTCTAGGGATAGAGAGATATAGACTGACTAAAATCCTAGGCATAGTGAGATGGAGACTAACTAAAATCCTTGTCATGGAGAGATATAGACTGACTAAAATCCTTGTCATGGAGAGATGTAGACTGACTAAAATCCTTGTCATGGAGAGATGTAGACTGACAAAAATCCTTGTCATGGAGAGATGTAGACTGACTAAAATCCTTGTCATGGAGAGATTTAGTGATTACAGTCTTGAATCTGACGAAAGAAAATGTAGTGTTTGACATTATCTTGTAGACCGATGCGTAGCTCCAATAGTAGGCAGTAAAAAAATTCGATGGCCTGTTAAACTAGTGCCGATGGTGTAGTAAAGTTAGATCAAACAGATAATGTAAATATTAAAACTGATACATTACTTAAACAGTAGGGAAAGTAAGATATATAGAGCTGTCTGTTCCTCTAAATCAGCGGTTCTGAAATTTCCCTTTACCGCGGACCCCATTAAATACGTTTTGTAGTCGCGGAACCACATTAAATATGTTTTATAGTCGCAGACTTCCATTAAATATGCTTTGTAGTCGCGGACCTCCATTAAATACGTTTTGTAGTCACGGACCCCTATTAAATACGTTTTGTAGTCGCAGACTTCCATTAAATATGATTTGTAGTCGCGGACCCCCATTAAATACGTTTTGTAGTCGCGGACCTCCATTAAATGTTTTGTAGTCGCGGACCCCCATTAAATACGTCTTACAGTCGTGGATCCCCATTAAGTACGTTTTGTTGTCGCGGATCCCCATTAAATATGTTTTGTTGTCGCGGACCTCCAGGATTCAACTTCAACTCAAGACATCTAATTTTTTTACGATTTATTTTATGGTGTGCTTTAATTCATTCTCTCTTTCCATTTAGCTGCAAAATCCCGTACTATTCTTCAAACCTTAGCGGACCTCTTGTCACGACATTGCGGACTACAGTTTGAGAAACGCTGATCTAAATGGTACGCTCTAACTCCATAAATAGTTAGACTATGTGGCTGCTGAAGAATTCTTCAAAGAATGCAAATTCATCTCTAATATGGTAATTGTATGTACTTAAACGCTACAACGACACATTTCACGTACTCTGGTACTGACGCAGTACTTCCTAATGAGTGATGCGTTCTTACTTTTCTGCACCGAGGATTGTACGTGTTTTTTAAACGCTCGCCGAGTGTTTGTGTCTATGTTGCTTCTCTGTTGTAAGTGTCTCGAGGACACCACATCTTTTGTTAGGTTTATTTAGTTAGAGACGAATTTTGAGTGCGAGCCATATCGAATGACAGTCTGTAGCTGGAAGGGGCTTACATTTTAATGTTGCTTGTGTTAAATGATGTAAGAAGCCGAACATATCCTCAACTCTGTGTCACATATATTGTTTATGCTAACTGGCGCAGGCGATCAGATATATCCACAAGTCTGTGCCACTGTTGTCCATGCGGGCTTCGAATACATGTATATGTACACAGTATCACATCTCAATAAATTTGTGTACATTTTAGGATTTTGCGTTTTTTTTTGTTTTTTTGTTTGTTTGGGTTGATGAAGAACATACACACACACACACACACACAAAAGAAGGAAAATAAAGTATTTTGGTAATGTAAAAATGACATAATGTCATATAGAAGTTAAGTATGGATAACATAGTTTCTGGTAAGCGAGAGAGAGGAAGAGCAGTAAGAAAAATGAGGGGCGTGGTTGTTTGCAAGATATCTCAGACGAGCTGGGATTGATTGCAGCACACGTTGGACATCTCGCGCAGGACAGAGTCAACTTCAGAATAACTGAAAATTAAAACAAAAAAGGAAAAAGCGGCATGGTAACAGCTTTACGTAAGTGAGAAACAAAACAAAAGTAGAACGACGTTTCGGCGATAAGGCCTTCAGCAGGAACAACAAACCACAACACAAAATCATCAGGTTGTTCTGGTCCTGCCTTTCTTGTGTCCCAGCAATACCTGTTTTCCTGTTGTCCACACAAATATAACAAAATATGCCGCTTCTATTGCTACAATGAAGAACCAGCATCTCAGTCAACATATCATCATCATCATCACACATCATCATCACACATCATCATCATCACACATCATCATCATCATCACAACCATCACCCCTATCACCATTATCATCATCACCCCCGTCATCACCATCATCTTCACCATTATCACCACCTCCATAACCACCATCATTATCACACCCATCATCGGATGCAAAGTCGCCTCCCAGCACCAGAGCTGGAAGTTGTCAGCGACCCACAGCTGATGGCTTGCGACAGGATCGGTGAACCAGAACCATCCAGACCCTACTCTACCTCTCCGTGGTGCCTCAAGTAACAGACTAACATGTTTAGTCTAGCCAAGCGAGTAGTGATCGAAGAGGGAAGACAACCCACTACTCAAAAAATAACATAATGAAGTCGGATGTGTTGGGCCGAAATGCGCAAATATTACAGTTTTACTACAAACCACAAAACAACGCAGACACGCCTACTTATCGTCCTTTTAAGGGCGGATGATGAGGAGGTGTATTCCTTTAGTCATTGGGCGAACGCAAGCAAGCACCCCATCACTCCCATCAGCATCATCGTCACCATTATTATCATCATCACCATCACTTCCATCATCATCTTCCCCATCATCACCACCATTATCACCACTCCCATCATCATCACTATAGCCCCGATCATCATCTTCCCCATCATCACCACTCCCATCATCGTTTCCACCATAACTTCCATCATCATCTTCCCCATCATCACCACCATTATCACCACTCCCATCATCGTCTCCACCATCACTTCCATCATCATCTTTCCCAATCATCACCACCATTATCACCACTCCCATCATCGTCTCCACCATCACTTCCATCATCATCTTCCCCATCATCACCACCACTATCATCACTTCCATCATCATCACCATCGCCCCGATCATCATCCCAATTACCTTCACACCCAGTCCCACCACAATCATCACCACGACATCACCAACATTTGCTACAATGTTTTCAGCCCACGCCTTCTAGACCTTGGTCCGCTATGTAAAACATACCACCAGTAAAGCCAAGAGCAGACTTTTAACAACGGAAGAAATGTAGATTGATCTACCAACGTTACCACAACTACAACCACAAACTAGCCACCATCTACCACTAACTTTTGCTGTGAACTATTTACACAATGTTAGTTTTGGGGATTATTTTGATCAAGTAAGTTTTTTGTCTGTGTTCTCGCTTTCCCTCCCTCTCTCTCTAAATTTCTCTCCCTCTCTGCAAATCTCACTCGCCCCAAAACTCACTATTTCTAAATCTTTCTCTCCAAATCTCACTTTCTCCACATCTCTCTATCAAAATCTCTCTCTCAAAATATCACTTTCCCTGTCTCTCCTCTCTTCCCTCTTCGAATCTCATTCTCCCCCCTTCTCTCTCTCTCCTCTCTCTCTCTCTCTCTTTACCACTTTCACTTCCTCTTATCCCCTCTTCAGGTGTCTAGGAAGATATAAAGTTATTGCTGTTCTGCTAGTCTCAGCTATTGACACTTGAAGTTGTAGCGTTTCTCGGTTGATGTAAGTCCATCTTTTTCTGGGTCTACCACAGGCTCTTCATATATCTCCTCTTTAGAAGTGTATACAAAAATATGCTGTGTGTGTTGAGAGAGAGCACAATCAGCTGTTTACAGACATCAGCTCAATGTTCTGTTCTTATTAATGTATATAGAACATTATTCTGTACTTGGACTATGTTCATCAGTTGTTACATCTCTTTCATATGCACATGGGAAGATTTCTACATCGTGTACCATACTAGAAGGCAACGACCAGGATACAACTCTTCTTTCCTCCTCTCATATTCTATTCTATTCTATTCTATTCTATTCTATTCTATTCTATTCTATTCTATTCTATTCTATTCTATTCTATTCTATTCTATTCTATAAGAGCGGCTAGCAAAATGTATCGCCACATGACAGGCAATTCAAATTTTAATCCACGAGCTAACCCAGTAGTTTTATTAAAAAAAAAAAAAACTCTTGTGGTTCACCCAGCCTCCAGGTAAAAATAGGGACCAGAGTCCATGTTCTAGGAAATAGTGCCATTGCTACTGATTCGTACTGATGATACATGTCGGAAATTTTCGATCAACTACCATTTGGGCGAATGAGTACGATATGATATCGCTACAGCTACTATGACGCTGATCCATATTTCATCCCTTGTTCTATTCTATTCTATTCTATTCTATTCTATTCTATTCTATTCTATTCTATTCTATTCTGTTCTATTCTATTCTATTCTATTCTATTCTTGATTTTTACAATCGTTCTACAGTTACTTCTGTTCTTCGTCCGCCATTAAAAAAAAAACGTTCAATGGTCGTTGGTTGCGTTGTCTCGTACTTCACAGCAAACGGCGATACCTGCGTCAGTAGTATGTAAATGTTCCCTACGTACCTATTTTTGATTTTATAGGGAATATATAAGAAAAATAGGGTGGTGGAGAGTGGTGGAGACTGGTGGAGACTGGTGGAGACTGGTGTAATGGTGAACCGCTATATAGGGAATATATAATAAAAATAGACTAGTGAAGGGAATCGCCTCTCTCTCTCTCTTTCGACAGCAGCAGCGGCACCCGTGACCCTGCCGTTGACCTTTGACCTTGCAGCTATGGTCAACATGGTCATCCTGTATACAAATGATAGAGATAATCATCATCGGCAGCCAACAACGGCAGCCTATACTTTGCCGCTATGACATCATCAAGGTCATCTGATGTCATCATCAAGGGGGAGACAATAGAGAGCTGTCTCTCTTGTTTTTAGTAACAATATATACAGACGAGTTATCTAACCCTGTGTTTTACTACGGAAAGTTACATTTGATGGGTCGGGGTAGACAATAATAGTGGGTGCATAAGACCCTCGCACCGGCTCGATATATCTACTGGACTTTACCCAATCAGAATGCGTATATTTGTAAATTTGAAAAAGCTAGGAACGGTGACAGCAGTCAGAATGTCACTGTCTATCAGTCATAAAGAACCCGCCTAAATTCGGAGACGCTGTATCATCGATTTAGAATCAGTCAGGCGGTGTGCAGGAAACATAGTTAGGAATCATCGCGCGGTTGGAAACTGATGGAGACTGGTATAATGCACCAATATATAGGGAATATGTAAGAAAAATAGACTAGTAGAGACTGGTGAAGGGAATCGACCCCTCTCTGTCTCTCTAATTCATAAACAAATCTCTCTCTCTCTCTCTCTCTCTAGACAACAAGGAAGGTTAAACATAAAAAAATAGTATCACAATATATGTATATGACTCATTTTTTTCTTCAAAAAATGAGAGATGATAGTACAACACGGAGTAGTGTCAATATAAGTTATTACAAGAATGCATATACATACAAAATATTAGATAGACAGTGGCGATGTGGTCAGCTGGGTTTGATGGAGAGGTGTGTGTGTGTGTGGTGTTGGTATAACAGGTGGACAGGTGGGTGTGCGTGTGTGTGCGTGTGTGTGTGGTTCGTAGTGCAGGTGGACGGGTGTGTTGCTATGGATAGATGAGTGTGGATGGACAGGATAGATGCTTGGTGGATGAATGTATATGAGTTTGTGTGCATGTATGTGTGTGAGTGTGTGTGTGGATGCTCTCTCTCTCTCTCTCTCTCTCTCTCTCTAACTTTCAATATATCGATCTATAGTTGAGTTTTATCTCCAATGTCTTATACTCCTGTTAGGAATAAGTCTTATGGTTTTCTCGCTCTCATTTTCGGTTCTAGTGCGTGCTAACTCTTATATTATGACAAATACACTCCTTGTCTTCTGAGTCTTCTTCCTTTCTCTTCCTTCTCTGGATCTCTCTCGGCCGCAGAATGAACAAGTTGTATTCGTGGTACCTGACCTCATCTCCATTCTCCGGCGCCTTCTGTCCTCTTAATTTATGGACATCACTGTCTTATAGGTGGTGTGCCAATTTTTTAATTTATATTCTCCCTACGCTACGATCTGCAACCAAATTTTCCCAGTTTCCTTCCCTCTTAGATAAATCACCCAACGAAGCAGTGCAACCATCCTTATATCTCACTACTATCGAAATAACTTTCAAAATCATAAGTTAACCGAAGAGGGTATATGAAATTATTGGGAACATCGATACCGTGAGAGGCCACCGTTTCCCAAATCGTGGGGAGTGGTGTGTAGAAACAAAGCCTTGTTAACATTTTTTCTTGTCCTCCCTTGCACATTTTCTGGTGTTTGCTCATAAGATTGGAAAACTTCTATAACTTCCCCATTTTCGACAACTAGAAGAGTGAGAGGCCGCGTCAATGTCAGAAATATACATGCATTGGTCTTTAAAATACAACAACCGTAAAATGTCCTTATAACTATTACTACCACTGAGTTGTAGCGTGAGAACGTCTTGTGGGCACATTCGAGATGCCAATGTTTATACTAGAACAATTTTCTAATGCTGGGATCTGGTGTCAACTAACACCTGTGAAATCTTCTATTGCCCATAATCCCTGATAATCTAACTACTGTTTCAGGAGAGACTGCGCGGGTTTCCTTAACATATTTCATATCGGTGGAAGTAAGTTTTCTCACTGCTTTGCCTCTAGAAACATGTCAATGATAATCACAACTCAAAGATCGAACGAAGAATTTAACGTAGAGTGAACAGTTGGACGTCAGTTGTGATATATATTTGAGGCTGCGACACATTTTGCTGCATCATGAGTCTATGTCGGAAACCGATTCGATCTCGTGTCTTATTAGACTTCCTAAGTAGTTCATTTTAATCAGAGGTGAGCATATGGAAAAAAAAAACTACATAATCAGTTGCGTCATGACACACGGGTGGTAGCAAGCAGTCATAGTATGTCGGTAGTTTAGTAACATATTAGTGTCATATGCTGGAGGCTGTTTTAATGAACAGCTTCTCTTGTGGTTGAGCCAATATTTGATAGACAGATCCGACTGTAGAATGAACAAGATGTATTCGTGGTTTCTGGCCTCATCTCCATTCTCCTGCGCCTTTTGGTTTCTGAATTTAATAGCAGCACTGCCTCGAATGTTGGTGTGCCGTCTTTTTCATGTTCTCCGTGTGCTACGATCTGCAGCCATATTGCCGCTGTTTCGGTCACCCTTAGATATTCACCCAGATAAGCACTGCAAACATCCTTATATCTCATCACTGGTCTGGTCCCTCGTCTCTTTCCATCTCTACGTTCTCCTTACGAAATTTGTGTGGGAATGCAATTGTTTGCATTCTTCTCGCATGACCAAGTCACAGTAGTCTCCAACTTCTAAGAGTTACCAGGATGGATGGGAATTTTGCTCTTCATGGAACGTTAGAGGTGGTTACATTGTCCCGTCATATGATGTTCATAAGCGGCGAAGACGGCGCATATAACAACTGTGTAATCTGATATCCTTCACGCACATAGGTAGTCCAAGTATCTGATCCATATAAACGTGTACCATGTACACAGCTGTGATCAATTACATCCTCATGGTCTAAATGTTAGTGTTGTGTTAACCCATGCTCTATGTTTAAGTTTACCATATCTCGAAGCTGCTTTTTAGAGTCGCATTTAACTCTTCATCAAGTGAGATGGCGGTTGTGAACATGAAAAGTTATGCCATCGATGATAAGTTTATGTTAAAAAATAACGTTAATTTTCAAAATGTTTGAATACGTAAAACACTACCCGACTGCTGACAACGTGTATATTTGTTATGATTTCTTGAATAGTACTGACAACGAGAAAACTGTATAACTAGTAACACGTCATGCTAGTTATTATCTTGTGGTTTCTTGGTAAGTGATTTTGCATATGTGAAATAAGCAGACATCGCTTATGTTATGTGACTAATATGTGACCACTTCGCGTTTTTTTTTCAATTATAACTTGGTTAAAAACAATCACACATAAATATTATAACCAATCTGTGCTAGAGCTTAAAATCTGCGATAATGAACGATGTGCCAGCTACTTGTTGTCGAAAAATAATCCATGAAAATTCCCCTCCCAAATCATTCAAGAATGTTCGCGATGGTAACACTTAGACACTGACTGTCATCATTCCGAGTGCACAGCGAGTAGTAGCTTTCAGCGTTGTGAGAACATGATTTTCTTTCAGAACATTGCATTGTTGGAAATCTTGAAATTTGACTTGAGAAAGCTTGCAGTATTCACAAACTCCATATACCAAAATACAACGCTTCAACCTCAATGTACTGCGTAATAAAGGTTTCCTGGAACTAAATTCAGAGTCCACGGATCTTCGTGACCAACTATTGTAGACTTTTGAAACCCTGGTAGACCCTAGCACATTCAAATTCGTTCCCTGATACCCACATAGCCCCAAGGAACTCATCGTTTCGGGTGTTGAGCGGAAAGTTGCTTCGCCGTTATGAAGATGTGACTCGCTCTCCGAAGAAAGTTTTTGGGAAGTTTAAAGAAGTCTACTGAAATATGTCTTTATCAAAGCTCGATGTGCGGTGTTCAAATCTAGAGAGAAACTTAAAGAGTGTCATGATACCAACGGGTAGCTATAATCACATAAACAGAAACGCGAAACAGAAAGACCATGCAAAAATGTGCTAGCGCTAGAGATTTGCGATAATGGACGAGGTATCTCTAATTGTTGTCGAAAAGTAATTTCTGAAACGTTTCCCTAGATCATTCAAGAATGTTTACTCGTACTCACTTAGACACAAAACATGAACATCATGTGTTTTAGCAAGTAGTCGCTTTCGGCGTTGTGGGGATGTGATTTGCTTACCGAAGATCTCCGTGTAAGGCGTGCTCTGTGATATTTCATAGATGGCTTTATATTTTAGCATACCAAAGTAATTGAGGTGCAGAATTTTCTAAAAATGTTGTGTCTAAGTGTAACTAACATCTCACTTTGAATGTAGGTGCTCTCCTCATTCTGTAACCCTCTTTTATTTGTCTCTCAGGTGACGGGAACATATTTCAGTTCCACCTACTTAAATTTTTATCAATAAAATGTTAGTTCTATTGCATATAAACACACGGTAAAAAGATCATTTGTAAGGAAAACGTCTTTTGTAAACTAAAATGTACTACAAGAGATATAGATTTTTAAAAAATATAATCAGGGTCCATAATAAAGCCAACATGTCTATCTGGACTTTTTACATACATTATACATTTGTCGTGATAGAAACCAATCGATTCGCTTCGTACGCCAGTTTTCTTGTACACATTTCGCAGAAACAAGACCATCAGGTCCATCCAGTGAGCTGTGAGCTAAATGTTCTCAAAATTGCCGCCGGTTAGCACACAACAACAACAAAGGATTGTTCTTATATTTAAACAAACTTTCGGTATCACGAATCGTTTCTTATATTTTCATTAGCCGAAATTCATCAAAGAATGTCCCCCACCCCCTACCCCCACCCGCAGGCCCTCTAATGCTTTGCCTATCCCGGAAGTAGTTGCCTGTCATATTTGTAGTATAGGTGACTTCAAATCTCTAAGTGCAATTTCCGTGATGGACAGTTTAAGTATGGTTGAACTTGGACTCTTTTCAATATTGGATATCCAGAGAAGCCCAGAATCAAGCGTGACACCACCATGACAGGTCAAGTCGAAACACTAGGATGTGCTGTCGGTGACACATGTGACAATGATGGTGGTGATTTGTTTTCGAAACATTGTGAAGTCTGTGTGAGCATGTTATCGACATGACAGATACTGTTGTCTTTATTGTTGTTGACAACAAAGTTTGTGCTGATAAGCATGTGAAAGACCACGACGTCGACCTGAAAGAGCTAGTACACTGCATTATAATGTCAGTGAACCATTTAAAAAAAAAAAGATGTGTTCTTGTAGTCGATACTTTTTCTTGTTGTGAGAGATCAAAATGTCGAAGATCCGACACACTAGACTGTAATGTCGGTGACACATGTAAACACTTTGTGATGTATTTATTGGTATCGAGATAATGTCATTTGCAATATCGATATGCAACGACCTCTGAAACTTCTGTAATGTGGAGATAGTTTGTACTCTTGGTCGGGACAGAATAACCAGATCACCGTCACTGAGACCGGTGTCGTTTTTTTGTGAGATATGTCATCTGAAATTATTATTTTTTTTCTATCGTATGTGTGGAGTGAGTTGGTTTTAATTTTCCAGATAAACCTTATATTCGCCATCTTCTCCAGCAGTTGTCCTACACAATGGAAGAGGTCGATAGACCTGTATATCTTGGGAGCCTTTTTGTCATTTTCTGGGTATAGTTATGGCATGTAGAGATCTCATTCTAGATAGATGATACATGTGCTGAATGTCATAATTGGTTAACGATCCTGAAAACAGACATGACGACGGAATCCTAGGGTTATGTGGATATCAGTGATAAGACCATGATTATCATATACAATACCAACTGGCGTAGGTAATCATCAACCCCGGTCACATTTGTCTGTCTACAATGAAACTTATCACTTCAGTTGTTGAGTGTTTTCCAAACCAAAACACAAAGCTATCTAGCATCTTCTCTCTTTATCGCACGGGATCTCACCTTCCATAAACTTTGCCAGTTGTACCCAAGTATTCAAACTTTATTTTTTTCATAATGTGCCCTAAAAATGTAGATTGTTTCTTTTGACTGTTAATTAAGAGCTCTTTTTCTGTGTGTGGACTCCTTACGCAAACAAGACATGAGAATCTGATGGGAAACCAATATAGCCACGGGTCTAATGGTGACATCTGTCGAATAATTTGACATGAACCCGCTACCTTTCAACATCTACACTTTTAAAAGTAACAGGTGAGTCGACTGAGGGTATAGATAGCGTACTGTCCTTCACTGACGCTTTTTGTTCTACCGCGAAGGTAGATATAGGGGACATGATATACGTGAACACCAGACTGAATTTGCTCGATTGTTTAGACGAAGCAATGAGAAGGGAGCACTGATGTACCAGACGAAGACAACTGCAAATTGGATTTCTCTGAAAAAAAAAAAAACATATTGTCAAGACATCTACAACAGTTGTATAAGTGGGTTCAGAAACTATCGCGAGGACACATACAATACGATGCTTCGGAACAAAATTTGATTCAAGTCTTGCTTTCAACCAACACATAGATCAAGTTTTAAGACTTACAACACTTGCAAAAGTTGGTTACGAAACTATTCTGAGGACCCACAAACACGGCGAGACGTAAAGAACAAACCATAATACGACCACCATCCAACGCATCCGTTCCAACCAAGCTAGGAGCACGTTCATTTTCCCGGCACAAGCGAATGACCACTGACACAAATTGACCACTAAGCTGACCCACTGAGAATAGGTGACACATAAGTTTCCTGTCGGTGTCAGTGGTCAGTTTGTGTCAGTGGTCTTTTTGGGTCATCTATGTGCAATCTCACACTAAGGCAGTGGCGCTGGAGTAAGGGTGTTGCAAAGATATGTTTACGATTCGTCTCTGGACATTCGCTTGTGCCGGGAAAATGAACGTGCTCCTAGCTTGGTTGGAACGGATGCGTTGGATGGTGGTCGTATTATGGTTTGTTCTTTACGTCTCGCCGTGTTTGTGGGTCCTCAGAATAGTTTCGTAACCAACTTTTGCAAGTGTTGTAAGTCTTAAAACTTGATCTATGTGTTGATTGAAAGCAAGACTTCAATCAAATTGTGTTCCGAAGCATCGTATTGTATGTGTCCTCGCGATAGTTTCTGAACCCACTTATACAACTGTTGTAGATGTCTTGACAATATGTTTTTTTTTTTTCAGAGAAATCCAATTTGCAGTTGTCTTCGTCTGGTACATCAGTGCTCCCTTCTCATTGCTTCGTCTAAACAATCGAGCAAATTCAGTCTGGTGTTCACGTATATCATGTCCCCTATATCTACCTTCGCGGTAGAACAAAAAGCGTCAGTGAAGGACAGTACGCTATCTATACCCTCAGTCGACTCACCTGTTACTTTTAAAAGTGTAGATGTTGAAAGGTAGCGGGTTCATGTCAAATTATTCGACAGATGTCACCATTAGACCCGTGGCTATATTGGTTTCCCATCAGATTCTCATGTCTTGTTTGCGTAAGGAGTCCACACACAGAAAAAGAGCTCTTAATTAACAGTCAAAAGAAACAATCTACATTTTTAGGGCACATTATGAAAAAAATAAAGTTTGAATACTTGGGTACAACTGGCAAAGTTTATGGAAGGTGAGATCCCGTGCGATAAAGAGAGAAGATGCTAGATAGCTTTGTGTTTTGGTTTGGAAAACACTCAACAACTGAAGTGATAAGTTTCATTGTAGACAGACAAATGTGACCGGGGTTGATGATTACCTACGCCAGTTGGTATTGTATATGATAATCATGGTCTTATCACTGATATCCACATAACCCTAGGATTCCGTCGTCATGTCTGTTTTCAGGATCGTTAACCAATTATGACATTCAGCACATGTATCATCTATCTAGAATGAGATCTCTACATGCCATAACTATACCCAGAAAATGACAAAAAGGCTCCCAAGATATACAGGTCTATCGACCTCTTCCATTGTGTAGGACAACTGCTGGAGAAGATGGCGAATATAAGGTTTATCTGGAAAATTAAAACCAACTCACTCCACACATACGATAGAAAAAAAATAATAATTTCAGATGACATATCTCACAAAAAAACGACACCGGTCTCAGTGACGGTGATCTGGTTATTCTGTCCCGACCAAGAGTACAAACTATCTCCACATTACAGAAGTTTCAGAGGTCGTTGCATATCGATATTGCAAATGACATTATCTCGATACCAATAAATACATCACAAAGTGTTTACATGTGTCACCGACATTACAGTCTAGTGTGTCGGATCTTCGACATTTTGATCTCTCACAACAAGAAAAAGTATCGACTACAAGAACACATCTTTTTTTTTTTAAATGGTTCACTGACATTATAATGCAGTGTACTAGCTCTTTCAGGTCGACGTCGTGGTCTTTCACATGCTTATCAGCACAAACTTTGTTGTCAACAACAATAAAGACAACAGTATCTGTCATGTCGATAACATGCTCACACAGACTTCACAATGTTTCGAAAACAAATCACCACCATCATTGTCACATGTGTCACCGACAGCACATCCTAGTGTTTCGACTTGACCTGTCATGGTGGTGTCACGCTTGATTCTGGGCTTCTCTGGATATCCAATATTGAAAAGAGTCCAAGTTCAACCATACTTAAACTGTCCATCACGGAAATTGCACTTAGAGATTTGAAGTCACCTATACTACAAATATGACAGGCAACTACTTCCGGGATAGGCAAAGCATTAGAGGGCCTGCGGGTGGGGGTAGGGGGTGGGGGACATTCTTTGATGAATTTCGGCTAATGAAAATATAAGAAACGATTCGTGATACCGAAAGTTTGTTTAAATATAAGAACAATCCTTTGTTGTTGTTGTGTGCTAACCGGCGGCAATTTTGAGAACATTTAGCTCACAGCTCACTGGATGGACCTGATGGTCTTGTTTCTGCGAAATGTGTACAAGAAAACTGGCGTACGAAGCGAATCGATTGGTTTCTATCACGACAAATGTATAATGTATGTAAAAAGTCCAGATAGACATGTTGGCTTTATTATGGACCCTGATTATATTTTTTAAAAATCTATATCTCTTGTAGTACATTTTAGTTTACAAAAGACGTTTTCCTTACAAATGATCTTTTTACCGTGTGTTTATATGCAATAGAACTAACATTTTATTGATAAAAATTTAAGTAGGTGGAACTGAAATATGTTCCCGTCACCTGAGAGACAAATAAAAGAGGGTTACAGAATGAGGAGAGCACCTACATTCAAAGTGAGATGTTAGTTACACTTAGACACAACATTTTTAGAAAATTCTGCACCTCAATTACTTTGGTATGCTAAAATATAAAGCCATCTATGAAATATCACAGAGCACGCCTTACACGGAGATCTTCGGTAAGCAAATCACATCCCCACAACGCCGAAAGCGACTACTTGCTAAAACACATGATGTTCATGTTTTGTGTCTAAGTGAGTACGAGTAAACATTCTTGAATGATCTAGGGAAACGTTTCAGAAATTACTTTTCGACAACAATTAGAGATACCTCGTCCATTATCGCAAATCTCTAGCGCTAGCACATTTTTGCATGGTCTTTCTGTTTCGCGTTTCTGTTTATGTGATTATAGCTACCCGTTGGTATCATGACACTCTTTAAGTTTCTCTCTAGATTTGAACACCGCACATCGAGCTTTGATAAAGACATATTTCAGTAGACTTCTTTAAACTTCCCAAAAACTTTCTTCGGAGAGCGAGTCACATCTTCATAACGGCGAAGCAACTTTCCGCTCAACACCCGAAACGATGAGTTCCTTGGGGCTATGTGGGTATCAGGGAACGAATTTGAATGTGCTAGGGTCTACCAGGGTTTCAAAAGTCTACAATAGTTGGTCACGAAGATCCGTGGACTCTGAATTTAGTTCCAGGAAACCTTTATTACGCAGTACATTGAGGTTGAAGCGTTGTATTTTGGTATATGGAGTTTGTGAATACTGCAAGCTTTCTCAAGTCAAATTTCAAGATTTCCAACAATGCAATGTTCTGAAAGAAAATCATGTTCTCACAACGCTGAAAGCTACTACTCGCTGTGCACTCGGAATGATGACAGTCAGTGTCTAAGTGTTACCATCGCGAACATTCTTGAATGATTTGGGAGGGGAATTTTCATGGATTATTTTTCGACAACAAGTAGCTGGCACATCGTTCATTATCGCAGATTTTAAGCTCTAGCACAGATTGGTTATAATATTTATGTGTGATTGTTTTTAACCAAGTTATAATTGAAAAAAAAAACGCGAAGTGGTCACATATTAGTCACATAACATAAGCGATGTCTGCTTATTTCACATATGCAAAATCACTTACCAAGAAACCACAAGATAATAACTAGCATGACGTGTTACTAGTTATACAGTTTTCTCGTTGTCAGTACTATTCAAGAAATCATAACAAATATACACGTTGTCAGCAGTCGGGTAGTGTTTTACGTATTCAAACATTTTGAAAATTAACGTTATTTTTTAACATAAACTTATCATCGATGGCATAACTTTTCATGTTCACAACCGCCATCTCACTTGATGAAGAGTTAAATGCGACTCTAAAAAGCAGCTTCGAGATATGGTAAACTTAAACATAGAGCATGGGTTAACACAACACTAACATTTAGACCATGAGGATGTAATTGATCACAGCTGTGTACATGGTACACGTTTATATGGATCAGATACTTGGACTACCTATGTGCGTGAAGGATATCAGATTACACAGTTGTTATATGCGCCGTCTTCGCCGCTTATGAACATCATATGACGGGACAATGTAACCACCTCTAACGTTCCATGAAGAGCAAAATTCCCATCCATCCTGGTAACTCTTAGAAGTTGGAGACTACTGTGACTTGGTCATGCGAGAAGAATGCAAACAATTGCATTCCCACACAAATTTCGTAAGGAGAACGTAGAGATGGAAAGAGACGAGGGACCAGACCAGTGATGAGATATAAGGATGTTTGCAGTGCTTATCTGGGTGAATATCTAAGGGTGACCGAAACAGCGGCAATATGGCTGCAGATCGTAGCACACGGAGAACATGAAAAAGACGGCACACCAACATTCGAGGCAGTGCTGCTATTAAATTCAGAAACCAAAAGGCGCAGGAGAATGGAGATGAGGCCAGAAACCACGAATACATCTTGTTCATTCTACAGTCGGATCTGTCTATCAAATATTGGCTCAACCACAAGAGAAGCTGTTCATTAAAACAGCCTCCAGCATATGACACTAATATGTTACTAAACTACCGACATACTATGACTGCTTGCTACCACCCGTGTGTCATGACGCAACTGATTATGTAGTTTTTTTTTTCCATATGCTCACCTCTGATTAAAATGAACTACTTAGGAAGTCTAATAAGACACGAGATCGAATCGGTTTCCGACATAGACTCATGATGCAGCAAAATGTGTCGCAGCCTCAAATATATATCACAACTGACGTCCAACTGTTCACTCTACGTTAAATTCTTCGTTCGATCTTTGAGTTGTGATTATCATTGACATGTTTCTAGAGGCAAAGCAGTGAGAAAACTTACTTCCACCGATATGAAATATGTTAAGGAAACCCGCGCAGTCTCTCCTGAAACAGTAGTTAGATTATCAGGGATTATGGGCAATAGAAGATTTCACAGGTGTTAGTTGACACCAGATCCCAGCATTAGAAAATTGTTCTAGTATAAACATTGGCATCTCGAATGTGCCCACAAGACGTTCTCACGCTACAACTCAGTGGTAGTAATAGTTATAAGGACATTTTACGGTTGTTGTATTTTAAAGACCAATGCATGTATATTTCTGACATTGACGCGGCCTCTCACTCTTCTAGTTGTCGAAAATGGGGAAGTTATAGAAGTTTTCCAATCTTATGAGCAAACACCAGAAAATGTGCAAGGGAGGACAAGAAAAAATGTTAACAAGGCTTTGTTTCTACACACCACTCCCCACGATTTGGGAAACGGTGGCCTCTCACGGTATCGATGTTCCCAATAATTTCATATACCCTCTTCGGTTAACTTATGATTTTGAAAGTTATTTCGATAGTAGTGAGATATAAGGATGGTTGCACTGCTTCGTTGGGTGATTTATCTAAGAGGGAAGGAAACTGGGAAAATTTGGTTGCAGATCGTAGCGTAGGGAGAATATAAATTAAAAAATTGGCACACCACCTATAAGACAGTGATGTCCATAAATTAAGAGGACAGAAGGCGCCGGAGAATGGAGATGAGGTCAGGTACCACGAATACAACTTGTTCATTCTGCGGCCGAGAGAGATCCAGAGAAGGAAGAGAAAGGAAGAAGACTCAGAAGACAAGGAGTGTATTTGTCATAATATAAGAGTTAGCACGCACTAGAACCGAAAATGAGAGCGAGAAAACCATAAGACTTATTCCTAACAGGAGTATAAGACATTGGAGATAAAACTCAACTATAGATCGATATATTGAAAGTTAGAGAGAGAGAGAGAGAGAGAGAGAGCATCCACACACACACTCACACACATACATGCACACAAACTCATATACATTCATCCACCAAGCATCTATCCTGTCCATCCACACTCATCTATCCATAGCAACACACCCGTCCACCTGCACTACGAACCACACACACACGCACACACACGCACACCCACCTGTCCACCTGTTATACCAACACCACACACACACACACCTCTCCATCAAACCCAGCTGACCACATCGCCACTGTCTATCTAATATTTTGTATGTATATGCATTCTTGTAATAACTTATATTGACACTACTCCGTGTTGTACTATCATCTCTCATTTTTTGAAGAAAAAAATGTGTCATATACATATATTGTGATACTATTTTTTTATGTTTAACCTTCCTTGTTGTCTAGAGAGAGAGAGAGAGAGAGAGAGATTTGTTTATGAATTAGAGAGACAGAGAGGGGTCGATTCCCTTCACCAGTCTCTACTAGTCTATTTTTCTTACATATTCCCTATATATTGGTGCATTATACCAGTCTCCATCAGTTTCCAACCGCGCGATGATTCCTAACTATGTTTCCTGCACACCGCCTGACTGATTCTAAATCGATGATACAGCGTCTCCGAATTTAGGCGGGTTCTTTATGACTGATAGACAGTGACATTCTGACTGCTGTCACCGTTCCTAGCTTTTTTCAAATTTACAAATATACGCATTCTGATTGGGTAAAGTCCAGTAGATATATCGAGCCGGTGCGAGGGTCTTATGCACCCACTATTATTGTCTACCCCGACCCATCAAATGTAACTTTCCGTAGTAAAACACAGGGTTAGATAACTCGTCTGTATATATTGTTACTAAAAACAAGAGAGACAGCTCTCTATTGTCTCCCCCTTGATGATGACATCAGATGACCTTGATGATGTCATAGCGGCAAAGTATAGGCTGCCGTTGTTGGCTGCCGATGATGATTATCTCTATCATTTGTATACAGGATGACCATGTTGACCATAGCTGCAAGGTCAAAGGTCAACGGCAGGGTCACGGGTGCCGCTGCTGCTGTCGAAAGAGAGAGAGAGGCGATTCCCTTCACTAGTCTATTTTTATTATATATTCCCTATATAGCGGTTCACCATTACACCAGTCTCCACCAGTCTCCACCAGTCTCCACCAGTCTCCACCAGTCTCCACCACTCTCCACCACCCTATTTTTCTTATATATTCCCTATAAAATCAAAAATAGGTACGTAGGGAACATTTACATACTACTTGCGTCTATCTGTCCAATACATCCGGCTTCATTACATTTTTTTTTTTACTGCCAGGTGTGTTCTCCTCCTCATGATCGGCCAGAATTGTTTGGTTCCGGTATAAGATTAATGAGATTTAGTCACTGATTCCAATAGTCAGCTTTGAGTCGCAGATCACTTTCAGATTATTCACAGAGCAGTGTCTTTGGTCTCCAAATGAGTTTTCAAGAAAAATGTATAATAAATTTGAGTAAAAATAAGATATTTATCAACCGATAAAGGGATAGGAGAATTGAATGAGTTTTCTTTGTAGCGAGGTGGGGAGATGAGGCTTAGGCTGAGGTTAGTACTAGGTTAAGGTTTAAACTGTGGTAGAGTTGCAATGTCAGCCTGTGTGGTTGGGGCTGTGGTCTTGGTTGTATATAGGGTTGGATGTGAAGTTAAGTCTGTTGTATATAGGGTTGGATGTGAAGTTAAGTCTGTTGTATATAGTTTTGGATGTGAAGTTGAGTCATATATATACATGAGTTGACTGTGAAGTTTAATATGTTACATGGGTTGGCTGTGAAGTTTAATCTGTTACATGGGTTGGCTGTGAAGTTTAATCTGTTACGTGAGTTGGCTGTGAAGTTTAATATGTTGCATGAGTTGACTGTGAAGTTTAATATGTTGCATGGGTTGGCTGTGAAGTTTAATCTGTTGCATGAGTTGGCTGTGAAGTTTAATATGTTGCGTGAGTTGGCTGTGAAGTTTAATATGTTGCATGAGTTGGCTGTGAAGTTTTATCTGTTGCATGGGTTGGCTGTGAAGTTTAACCTGTTACATGGGTTGGCTGTGAAGTTTAATCTGTTGCATGGGTTGGCTGTGAAGTTTAATCTGTTGCATGGGTTAGCTGTGAAGTTTAACCTGTTGCATGGGTTAGCTGTGAAGTTTAATCTGTTACATGAGATGGCTATGAAGTTTAATATGTTGCATGGGTTTGCTGTGAAGTTTAATCTCTTACATGGGTTGGCTGTGAAGTTTAATATGTTGCATAAGTTGGCTGTGAAGTTTAATATGTTGCATGGATTGGCTGTGAAGTTCAATATGTTGCATGAGTTGGCTGTGTAGTTTAATATGTTGCGTGGGTTGGCTGTGAAGTTTAATCTCTTACATGGGTTAGCTGTGAAGTTTAATCTGTTACATGAGATGGCTATGAAGTTTAATATGTTGCATGGGTTTGCTGTGAAGTTTAATCTCTTACATGGGTTGGCTGTGAAGTTTAATATGTTGCATAAGTTGGCTGTGAAGTTTAATATGTTGCATGGATTGGCTGTGAAGTTCAATATGTTGCATGAGTTGGCTGTGTAGTTTAATATGTTGCGTGGGTTGGCTGTGAAGTTTAATCTCTTACATGGGTTGGCTGTGAAGTTTAATATGTTGCATTAGTTGGCTGTGAAGTTTAATATGTTGCGTGAGTTGGCTGTGAAGTTTAATATGTTGCATGAGTTGGCTGTGAAGTTTAATATGTTGCATGGATTGGCTGTGAAGTTTAATCTGTTACATGAGTTGGCTGTGAAGTTTAATCTGTTACATGAGTTGACTGTGAAGTTTAATCTGTTACATGAGTTGGCTGTGAAGTTTAATATGTTGCATTGTTGGCTGTGAAGTTTAATATGTTGCATGAGTTGGTGTGAAGTTTAATCTCTTACATGGGTTGGCTGTGAAGTTTAATATGTTGCATAAGTTGGCTGTGAAGTTTAATATGTTGCGTGAGTTGGCTGTGAAGTTTAATATGTTGCGTGAGTTGGCTGTGAAGTTTAATATGTTGCGTGAGTTGGCTGTGAAGTTTAATATGTTGCATGGATTGGCTGTGAAGTTTAATATGTTGCATGAGTTGGCTGTGAAGTTTAATCTGTTACATGAGTTGACTGTGAAGTTTAATCTGTTACATGAGTTGGCTGTGAAGTTAAATATGTTACATGAGTTGGCTGTGAAGTTTAATATGTTGCATTGTTGGCTGTGAAGTTTAATATGTTGCATGAGTTGGCTGTTAAGTTTAATATGTTGCATGAGTTGGTGTGAAGTTTAATATGTTACATGAGTTGGCTGTGAAGTGTAATCTGATACATGGGTTGGCTGTGAAGTTTATTATGTTGCATGGGTTAGCTGTGAAGTTTAACCTGTTACATGGGCTGGCTGTGAAGTTTAACCTCTTACATGGGTTGGCTGTGAAGTTTAATCTCGTACATAGGTTGGCTGTGAAGTTTAATCTCTTACATGGGTTGGCTGTGAAGTTTCATCTCTTACATGGGTTGGCTGTGAAGTTTAATCTGTTGCATGGGTTGGCTGTGAAGTTTAATCTCTTACATGGGTTGGCTGTGAAGTTTTATCTGTTGTTTGGAATGAGCTGAGTTTTATTTTATTGCGGAATTCAAATGTGAAGTTCAGGCGTCCCTATGGGATGAAGAGCAATCATCGACAAAAATGGACAGACTAGATACGGACTTTGAGTTGTAGAGACAATCAATCCCTACATTAGTAATGGCATCGCTTGAGTGTACAATTCGTGTACCAAATGTATATATGTGCACAAAGTGACATGAGTTCATGAATTGTGGGGAAGTAAGAGAAATGACAAAGCATTCAACGATTTCATCTATAATCAAGAGAAGAACGTGGTCATATGCTGGCCATGTTGTGAGAAGAAACAACAAGAGAATCTTAAAGGAGAACCAGAGGGTGAAAGATAAAGAGTCTGACCTAGAGAAATACAAAAGGGAACACTGTGTCGAGAGGTAAGGTAACAACAGCAGGCACTAGCTCCCTCGACGATATTGAACAACTCGTCCTGAACAGAAACGGTGGCGAGATACAGTGCGGATCCTGTGTAAGGGCTGGTAGTAAAAGACAGGAAAGTACCCACGCCAAGTGGCGTATAGGGAATATGGTGTTAGTGACCATAAATTTTACAGACCTTCAGCACATGATTTTTGGGGTAATGTGGTCGGTATTACGCCCGTGCCGCTTTTCTTTCCCAGAATAAAAAATCCGGTACCCATTAAAGGCTGGATGAACCCGGAAGCCGTCGGTTGGGGATCGAACCCTACCTCTTGTTCTTTGTAGTCCAGTTCACTAACCACTGAGCTATCGCGGCTCCCTGTAAGGGCTGGTGCTTGATAACAAATATAATCGGAGACGAATCAAGAATTACTATCTCTGTGCCGCCTTCAACTCGAAAAGACGATAGTTAGATTAAGTTAGAATCATCATTTTCTTTTTTAATGCAATAAAAGTCATAATTAAAATGAAAACACCAATAGATTTTTTTTACGTTCGCCAGCTTTTACATCTGACGAAGTCCCTATAGACTAGGAACTGAAATTTCCGTGTTAATCCGTTTTTCCCTGGCAGCCGTGTGCACTGGGGACCTTCGCCGCACAGGCAGATAACTCCGTCTTCGGAGGTACTCATTTTGTTTCCGTCCATGAGTAATTGACGTTTCAAGACAGGGTTCGCTGCTGAGACCAGGGGTTGTTGCCGCAGAGAGAAATCATAAATAAAAATCCCAACTGATGCGGCCGGGATTTGAACCCTCGACCTCTCTGTTTCGAGGCCGGCGTCTTGCCTCGAGACCAACCAGTCCCGAAATAGGTTTTAAAGTTAAAAACACATTATTCAAATATTTGAGATCAGAATCTACCAGTGTTGAATTACGGCTAACGAGGCCAACGACTTGTAAATAAGAGAACGCGAAACGCTGAATGCGATTGTGTGTGTGGGTCTGTGTTTGTGGTCTGTGTGCAACCGACGATTCGAAACGAGTGGTTCTACCTGGTCTGTTTTGACAGTCACCGGAGGCAAAGTTTCAATTGTCACGTCATGTGCGATTCACTGAAATTGTTAACAGGCACGAACCGCCCCAGTTACGTCGAGTGATGGGTTATTCAACATATTCAAGTATCTGATTTAGATTTGTAACATGATGAAAGTTTCAAGATGACGTTATTTTATTAATAGTTCACAGAATCAGGATTTCTCAATACCAGTAGTATATCAATAGTTCACAGATTCAGGGTTTCTCAATATTACTATTTTATCAATAGTTTACAGAATCAGGGTTTCTCAATACCAGTAGTTTATCAATAGTTTAGAATCAGGGTTTCTCAATACCAGTAGTTTATCAATAGTTTAGAATCAGGGTTTCTCAATACCAGTAGTTTATCAATAGTTTAGAATCAGGGTTTCTCAAAACCAGTAGTTTATCAATAGTTTACAGAATCAGGGTTTCTCAATACCAGTAGTTTATCAATAGTTTATAGAATCAGGGTTTCTCAATACCAGTAGTTTATCAATAGCTTACAGAATCAAGGTTTAAAAATATATATACGTGCTATAAAAGAAAGCTAATAAAAGTGTTATAAAAATGAGTTTAAAAATATGTTATAAAAGTGAGTTAACAAAAATGTATTATGAAAAGTTTTTCTTTTCCATAGAACTATATTATACAAAGCGAGTTAACAGACATGTTGCTATACAACTTGTGTTAATTAAGGTATATAACAAAACATTAATAACACACCATCACTAATTGTGCATTAAATTTCCTGTAACAAACGACACGTGAAGCATGAATAGTGAACCCCTACTGCATATAAATTGACGGTCAATACAAATACTTGTCGGACGAGACATTGTTTATATTAGTCTCTGTAACTAATCACTTTTTACTTATGTTTTGCCGTAGTACAGTTTGACGTGGGCGACAATCTCACTCTGAGATGCTATAAATCTCTGGGCGGGAAAACATGATTGTTGTATAATCATGTAGTTTTATAATGAGCCATGTCGAAATACACCAGTAGTGTTATAATGAGCCGTGCCGAAATACACCAGTGGTGTTGTAATGAGCCTGTTATAGAACCACACGGACTCTTTATTGTATTAGTTCATAAGGCATATTGCATTTAATTAATCATCAGACATTTGTTTACTTACGAACTTGTAAGAACATATTGAAGCACAATTCTTGGAATTCTCACAATCACTTCACAATTTAAGTTCATATTCTCATTGCTAGACTCACTACTCTCTATCAACTTGCTTAATAACTTCTCAACTGACTTGCACTACAACTTGAAGATTCTAACTTCCTAACTAACTGGCTCAACTTTCTAATCTTAACTTTTCTAACTATGTGTCTAATTTCCTAACTGTCTACTTCTCTTTCCTGACTAACTCTTAACTTAACTTCTACTAACTGCCTTGGGCAGTTCGGCCGAAGTCGGACTAAGCTTACTTAGTCTACATTCTGACTTCGTCTAGTCTCTCACTCTCTAACTAACTAATCCTATTGTGTTGAAGTTTAAATACTCCAACTACAACTCCTCGTCTGAAATTCAGCAGCCAATCAAAACTGTTGCCAAGTGACAATTTGCGCTCTTCTGGTCACTTGAGTTGGTCGCTGCTCACCATTCTGTGACCGATACTTGAACTATCTCATGGTTTGATGAAAACACCTTGTTTTCGTGAATCTCTATGCCCTATTTAAATAATGGTTACCGCATGACAATGACCTTTCCTGGTAGTTGGATGCCAACTTATTTATCAGACGGGCCAAAATCATGGGGTCAACGCATACTATATTGTTATTTCCCCAACCTGCTGTTGTGGAAATCTGCGTCTACTCTCACTCACAAACTCGATTGAAGTGGAAATTTCCATGGAACTAAACTATTATGTGTCGTCCAACAATTCTGGACATTACCTCCTTCCCACTTTCTGTGTATCCACTACCCCCTATGTGAACTTCTATTTCTGGCTGGAAATTTTCCATACTTAAATTTTGTGTCTGAACACTGATGGTCGCTACCATTTGTTACTGCTATTATCTATTGAGAAGCGGGTAACGACTACCATACCCGCCCCCATGCTTACTGACACAGAGCTATGCCGAAATACACCAGTGGTGTTGTAATGAGCCATGCCGAAATACACAAGTGGTGTTGTAATGAGCCATGCCGAAATACACCAGTGGTGTTGTATTGAGCCATGGCCGAAATACACCAGTGGTGTTTTAATGAGCCATGCCGAAATACACCAGTGGTGTTGTAATGAGCCATGCCGAAATACACCAGCAGTGTTCAAATGAGCCATGCCGAAATACACCAGTCGTTATATAATGAGTCGTGCCGAAATACACCAGTAGTGTTATAATGAGCCATGCCGAAATACACTAGACGTTATATAATGAGTCATGCCGAAAGACACCAGTGGTGTTGTAATGAGTCATGCGAAACACACCAGTAGTGTTATAATGAGCCGTGCCGAAATACACTATACGTTATATAATGAGTCATGCCGAAATACACCAGTAGTGTTAAAATGAGTCATGCCGAAATACACCAGTAGTGTTATAATGAGTCATGCCGAAATACACCAGTAGTGTTATAATGAGCCATGCCGAAATACACTAGACGTTATATAATGAGTCATGCCGAAATACACCTGTAGTGTTATAATGAGTCATGCCGAAATACACCAGTGGTGTTGTAATGACTCATGCCGAAATACACCAGTAGTGTTGTAATGAGTCATGCCGAAATACACCAGTAGTGTTATAATGAGTCATGCCGAAATACACCAGTAGTGATGAAATGAGCCATGCCGAAATACACCAGTGGTGTTGTAATGAGTCATGGCGAAATACACCAGTAGTGTTATAATGAGTCTTGCCGAAATACACCAATAGTGTTATAATGAGTCATGCTGATCGACACCAATAGTGTTATAATGAGTCATGCCGAAATACACCAGTAATGTTATAATGAGTCATGTCGAAATACACCAGTAGTGGTATAATGAGTCATGCCGAAATACACCAGTAATGTTATAATGAGTCATGCCGAAATGCATCCGTAGTGGTATAATGAGTAATGCTGAAATACACCAATAGTGTTATATTGAGTCATGCCGAAATACACCAATAGTGTTATAATGAGTCATGCCGAAATACACCAATAGTGTTATATTGAGTCATGCCGACATACACCAATAGTTTTATAATGAGTCATGCCGAAATACACCAATAGTGTTATAATGAGTCATGCCGAAATACACCAATAGTGTTATATTGAGTCCTGCCGAAATACACCAATAGTGTTATAATGAGCCATGCCGAAAAACACCAATGGTGTTGTAATGAGCCATGCCAAAATACACCAGTGGTGTTGTAATGAGCCATGCCGAAATACACCAATAGTGTTATAATGAGTCATGCCGAAATACACCAATAGTGTTATTATGAGTCATGCCGAAATACACCAGTAGTGTTATAGTGAGTCATGCCGAAATACACCAGTAGTAGTATAATGAGCCATGCCGAATTATGCCAGAGGGCTTAATTTATATATATATTATCAGACATTTGAAAGACTTATAGACCACTATGTGTATCTTGCTAGTAATATAGATCAAGATGGTGAAACAAAGGAAAGAAATCAGAAGCAGAATAGCATAAGTAACAGCAAATTTTAAAAACCTGACAAAATATGGAAATAAAAAAAAATACTAAGCAAGAAAACTAAACTTAGAATATCCAACTCAAACGTACCATCAACTCATACCTACGCATGTATGTGAAAGCTAGAAAACAACAAAAGAGACATAGAGAACTAACTATACATGCTTTTGAAGACACGTGTCTAAGAAGAATACTCTGTGTAGAATTAAATTAGTTCAAGACAAATATAGAGATAAGAGAAATGGTCATGCAATCAATGATCTCATCTACAATTAGTAAGAAAGGACAGACATATATCGAGTATATGTTGTGAAGTGACAACAAAAGAATTTCAAAACAGACTCTTATATGCGAAACGTCAGGGTACAGAAGAAGAGGAAGACACTAAAAAGAACACTTATAAGAGATGCAAAATTGACAGGCATAGACTAATTAGATACGATCAGCATCTCGCCAAGAAAAGAGATAGATGACGAAAATCACTACGGGTCCTTTGCAATGTCTAATGGCGCTGGGAGGATGAAGATCAAGAACATACAACAGTTAATGGATGGTCAGGCTCGTAATGAGTCTAATTTTTAATTGAGTCCCATTTTGTCAAAGTTCTATTACGTTGATAAAGACAAGTACCGGTTTAAAAGAAGAAGAAAGAAACATAATTGCCAAAGAAGACGTGTTAGAGTACCAACTTCCCATATCTTCTTCTCCTTTCTTCTTTTCTCTTTCACTGATACCTAAAAGGTGTCGTGGTTTCACTGATACCTAAAAGGTGTCATTTGTCGTTCTTGAGCTGCTAGAATTGTCTGAATGAGTGATTTTCCTTTGTTGTTACATGTCTCTGTCACTGCATCTATCCATCTTCTTCTGGATCTTCTTCTTGGTCTTTTTCCATGCATTCTTGAGAAGAACGCCCTTGATGGTGATTGGTAAGGATTCATTCTGACCAGGTGGCCAAACCATTTAAGTTGTTGTTCTATATATTCGTGGCAGGGTTTTGTTCCTATTATTTTTCTTATGGTTTCATTTGGTATTCTATCTCTTCTTGTGTTGTCTGTTACTTTTCTCAAGCAACGCATCTCACATGTATTGATCTTTCTTAAATGTGATTTAGAAAGGATCCATGTTTGACTTTCATAGCACAAAGTTGGTATGAAGATGCTATTTATCATTTGTTGTTTAGCTGGCATAGAAATGTTTGGATGTCTTAGCAATGGTGAAATCTGGTATGTGACAGCATTTGCTTTTTGTATTCTCATGTCAATTTCTCTGTCTAGTTTTCCATCTTATGTGGACATTATGCCTAAATACTTGAATTCCTCTAATTGTTTTATTTCTTTATCTTTGATCTTGATGTTTAATGGGTGTCTTAATTTGCTTATTCTTATAGCCTCTGTTTTTGCTGTGTTAATTTTCATACTGTAACTTCCCATATAACGTCCAGAAATAAGAATACACTCGGGTTAGAGAGTTTACAATTTCCTGTTTGATAAATTGTAGTTTTGTTATGCGAGGTATGACGAGTGACATCGTGGAAGTGTCCACAGTACACACATCTTTCATAAATACGAGGTCAGTATGTTGGTTACGTCTTTTGATTAATTTGCTATAGTGTATTGTTGTCACAAGTTCAGTTATTGATGTTGAATTTGCTATTATGTTATTGATGTGTCCATTACAATTATTACCGTGACAAGTGGCATTATTGATGTGACATTTGATAAAAGTAGTATTGTGGTATCCAGTACAATTATTGCTGTCACAAGTTGCATTATTTATGTGGCATTTGATAAAAGTAGTATTGTGGTATCCATTACAATTATTACCGTGACAAGTGGCATTATTGATGTGACATTTGATAAAAGTAGTATTGTGGTATCCATTACAATTATTGCTGTCACAAGTGGCATTATTGATGTGACATTTGATAAAAGTAGTATTGTGGTATCCATTACAATTATTGCTGTCAGAAGTGAAATTATTGATGTGACATTTGCTATTATATTATTGCTGTGTCTATTACAATTATTATTGTGACAAGTGAAATTATTATTTCAATTAACAATTATTATCATTGATGTGACATTTAAAATTATTGATGTGACATTTCTTTTTCTTCTTCTACCTTTCAGCTCCCTGTGGAGCATAGGTCTTCAACAAACACTTTCCAAGTCGTTCTGTTTCTTGCCATTCTTTTAAGATCCGGACTAGTGGTCTCCGGACTTTTAACAATATAGAATAGCAGCAAGATTCTCATCGGTAGACCAATAGTAATCTATATTATTATTACTATTATTATTTAACATGTTACTGTTATTACTCTAACGTCCCTTCTTAGGAAGGCTTCAAAGAGGAACCCGAAGGGGTCTGTTGTGTTTTTGGCAATATACTATTTCCATAGTATTCGCCCTGGTATATTAATCTATAAACTGGAAAGCATGCAAGATAAGAGACGAATCTAAGCAAGGATACGTGTCGAGCTTTATAAGAAGAAGGCGTTGGAAACACATCCGTCATATGCAACTCCAATGTTAAGTCAGTCCTATTATACGGCTGTGAAACATGGAGAACAACAAAATTGACAATCATGAAGATACAGACTTTTATTATTGGATGCTTACGCAGAATAAAAGGATGGAAATGGCAGGACAAAATCACTAACATAGAATTATGGAAATGTACCAGTCAAATATCGGTGGATAAAGAGATACAGCGAAGACGATGGCGCTGGATAGGACACACACTGCGGGAGCCAACTGAGAGTATTACACAACAGACCCTTTTTTGGAATCCCCAGGGGAAAAGATAAAGAGGAAGACCAAGGAATTCTTGGAGAAGACAGATAGAAGCAGAGATGAAGATGATGGGGAAGACATGGAATGATTTTAAAAGAATGGCAAGAAACAAAGCGGCTTGGAGCGTGTTTGTTGAAGACCTATGCTCCACAGGGAGCTGAAAGGTAGAAGAAGAAGATATGCTGAGAATGAATGAAGAAATACTTTCCTGTAAGGCATTTCTAGGAAACAATTTAATAACAGAAAACAAGGCAGACCAATACAACGGCTACGCAGAACAATTACTAGGGAAGGTAACCATGTGGCTAAGAAACAACAAAGAACTACAATAAATAGCAGTAAATTGCTACCGTTCATAAAGAACTATGACTTCCATCCTATGTGTCGTCTTCAATCCGAAAGGAAAATGAGTAGATTAATAGTAAGCAAAAGGAAATCTCAGTTCCATTCTTGTTAGGTTACAGCATTAGAAAGAAAAAAAAAACTCCATCATATTCGGGAAATGGAACAGTAGGACCCCGTGTGTTGGATTATTCAATATTGATCTCACAAAAGCTGAAAACATAAAAAAAAAAACAGTCCTCTTCGACATTGAACTGCAGGGACTACATGTTGATATTGCTGCCCTTCAGGTAACAAGGTTTGTGGACTGTGGTTCGGTCAGGGAGAAAAATTAAAGCCAGAAGACAAAAGGCGCAGGAGAAAGGAAATATGCTAGCTGGTCACCACAAATGTTCATTCTGTTTGTCGAGTTGGTCTATCAAATCTTGGCAGATTCCGTCTCGAAATAATATCACGCATAATACAATAATTATCAGACTACTGACCAATCACAGTTACTTGCTACCAACCATCTGTGAAGACCTTAAAGGCTATATATATATATATATATATATATATATATATATATATATATATATATATATATATATATATATATATATATATATAATATATATATATGGTTATGAAGGGCCCGGTATAATTTCTAACGCAGTAAAATCCATAATTGCTCAACCGCCCGTGCCAGTGGAATCATCCGAATTACTATCTTATCTCCCAAACAAAGAATGGTAGTTGTAGTCCCCATCATAGCAGTCTTTAGCACACGCCAAAATACATAAGGCGAAACCGCACAGAAAGTGAACACATCCATCTGTTCTCCATCATACGATTTCATCATTCATCGTAAACAATTGGAATATCAAAACATGATCAAAACGGATGAAACGCACAGCTCACGGTGTGCACAGAGCACTTAACTCAGTAGCTCCTGCAACAAGCCGGACTTGGAATATGAGGAAACTGCAACAAGAAACACTTTTTAGACATAGCCTTTAATGGTTCCTGCCGCCTATCCACCATACTGACAGGAAGTTCAGGTCCTTCTGAAAATAATGATCGTCATATTTTTTTTTTTTTATGTATAGCGCTTGATGATGCTAGGACAAATGAAGCACAGTTAGTCATCGGACTATTCCCGTCGCACATCAAACAACAAACTGTAAGATCTCCCTGCAATGTGAATTTGTGAAATTATAAATCCCTCCTGACATGAAGCCTCGGGAGTCACCCCGGTGCTGCTAAGTTATGACGAAACCCCATTCCGCCTTTTATATATATATGAAAGCCTTTCTATATATATATATATATATCAGAGCGGTTGGTGGAATTGAAAACTTGTTGGACTTCGAACCAGCAGAAGGCGGGTTCGAATCCCGGTTAGAGTCATTAGCTTTGTCTGTAGGGGGTGAAATAAAAATTCAGTAGAACACATCTCGGCGACCGCGCTGGAACAGCGGCCTTTATTCTCCACTCCTACAATTCCCCTCAGCAGACCCCAGTAAGGGGAAATGCCTTAAGAACCTTAAGAATAGTTTATATATATATATATATATATATATATATATATATATATATATATATATATAATTAGGAAAATACTATGCAATCCATTTTTGACAATAGAAACAAGAAAAAGAGTTCTTAAGTGTTACGTAGAGCCAGTCTTAACATACAGATGCGAGTCATGGACAATAGGACAACAGACAATAAAATCACTGGAGTCTGTAGAAATGTGGTTTTACAGAAGAATGTTGAGAATACCATGGACAGCTAAGAAGAGTAATGAAGAGGTTCTGAGAGAGCTCAAAGCAAAAAGAGAGCTAATTTCCAATGTTAGGAAGAGACAATCATCATTTTTTGGCCATGTAATGAGAAGAGAACAACTTGAATATATTGTAACAACTGGAAAAATTGAGGGACGAATAAATAGAGGGAAGCAAAGAGAAAAAATAACAGACAGCTTAAGAGAATGGCTTGTCAGAAGGTCAACAAACAGAAATGATAAATAGCTGCCGAGATCGAAAGTTGTGGAGAGACATGATCACCTACGCCACTAGGCCCGGTACTTGATGATGATATATATATATATATATATATATATATATATATATATATATATATATATATATATGTGTGTGTGTGTGTGTGTGTGTGAACGTGCGTGCGTGCGTGCGTGTGTGTGTGTGTCAGTGGCGTGTTCTCTATGTCACCGCAGCTAACGCCAGTAGCCTGAACATATTAACGAAATACAAAATGAAATGATAATTTATTATATTTTTAAATAATTATATTACAAATTTTCGAATATTCTATTACAAATTTCGTAGGCCAATAACTTTTATTATTTCTTGTTCATTACTGTCGATGATATGATGGCAGAGCAAGCATCTACACATAACACAGAGATCTCAACAAATTTTATTGATAAACTTAGAAACCAACCCAACAGTACTTTCAATGACAAAGTCATCGAGACATTTTAGTCCCAAACAAGACGAATAGAATTTACATATAAAAAAGTAAATAATTTAAAATGTAGTGATGTCATTAGCAAATATTACTTCATGTTAGACTACTGAATATAATGTATGTGTTTATTTATTATGTCAGCGGTAGCCCAGACCGCAAAACCAGTATATGCCACTGATGTGTGCGTGTGTGTTTGTATGCGTGTGTGTGTGTGTGTGTGCGTGCGTGTGTGTGCGTATGTGTGTTTCTTGTATTATTATTCTGGTTATTGTTACTGCTAAAGCTGTTACGACTTCAGCTGTTGTTTTTTTTATAATTGCTGTTATTGTTTGGTTTGTTTTAGCTGCTAACCCATTGATTTGCTGATGAACGTAAGCGATGTTTTCTTTCGCTGTTCGTTCTGGTGACAGTTTTAATTCTTCCCCTTTCTAGAGTTTCTGGACTGAGGCACATTTATAAGAGGCATTTTAAAAGAACTATTAATGAAGTGTATTGTTTTTAAAGATTGTTAATGAACATTGTGGCAGTAGAATAGTTGAATTATTTCGTAATATATTATGCTATTATAGTAACACGGTCGATTTTCCCATTTCTATCCTTCTTAAAGTTACACATAACCTCTCCGAGTTGTATTGCTATCTCTCTAATTTTCTTCTTCTTTGTATTTGTCTCATTTTTAACCCTATTTCTGCATTCTTCTCTTTCTCATTTAAAAAAAAAAAAATCTTTCCTTCAATTAATCTGTGCTCTCACTATTCCTATGATTTGTTCTCAATACGCACACGCACACGCACGCACACACACACACACACACACACACACACACACACACACACACACACACACACACACACACACACACACACACACACACACACACACAAAAACAAAGTAAAGGTTTTGTCCATGCCTGTCTAGGTAGTCAAAGTAAAGAGCCCTGTCACGCGAAGTGGCGTATGGGAAATATGGTGTTAATGCCCATAATTTTTATAGACCATCGGCACATGATGTACCTTTCTAGGTGTACGGGGAATAGGATGTTAGTAATCAAATTTCTCCGGATGACATCATACATCTGTTAGACAGAGAACCCTTTTCCTTTCCTGGATGGCAAATTTCCTTTTTTTTTTTTCTTTTCTTTGACATGTCCATGTTTGTGAAGTTTTTGCGACTTATTTTTTTTTGCCAGTACAGGATAACCAGTCCCGTGCCCAAACCTCCTTAGCCACCTCTGACGAACATGCCTGGTAGCGATCTGAGCTACAGTTCTTTACTACCCTTTCGGGCCCTAGCAGTGCACGGAGATACATACTTTAATTAATGGATGCTGGCACAGAATAAATGGATGGAAATGGCGTAACAAAATCACTAACGTAGAATGATGGATACTATTATACACAATTAGAGCACGACAAATGCAATTTTTTGGTCATGTTAAAAGACACAACAGTCTAATAAAAGTAATATTAGAAGGGAAAATACAAGGTAAAAGAGGCAGAGGCAGACCAAGACTAACATGGACTAGTAACATCAAAAGATGGACAAGTCAGCCTATGGCAATCTGCACCATCAAAGCAAGAGACAGAGTGGAATGGCGCTCCATGGTAGCCAACCTTCGATGTGGAGACGGCACTCAGTGATGATGTTGAGAATGATCGAAAGGTATATGGCCCTTTTCGTCTTGTAAGACGGTCTAGTGGAGGTTATTGTGTATTTTTTTGAGGTTTTGTTTTTGTCGAACAGCTTCTCTCGTGGCTAATTCTACAACTGTTTTCTTCCTTTACAGAACCACAGTCTGAGAGTCTTGTTTCTTGTAGGGCAGCAATATCGACATGTAGCCTATTTAGTTTTCTATCTATGAGGGCTGTTGTTCTAATTTGCTCTTCTTTCAGTGTGTTTGCTTTAGCAAGTCCAGGGCACATGGTCCTTACGTTCCATGTGCCAAGTTTAAACATTGGCGCTTTCTTCCTCATTTCGCTTTGCCTACTCTGCCTGGGCACGGAATGTGGAGATAGTGTTTTACAAATGGAAAAGTACCAGTCAAATATCAGTGGACACTGAGATACAACGTAGACGATGGCGCTGGATAGAACACACGCTGCCGAAGCCAACTGATAGTATTATACAACAGGCTTTGCTTTTGTTAATCCCCGGAGGACAGACAAAGAAAAAGACCAATTATTCTTGAAGAAGACAGGTAAAGGCAGAAATGAAGATGATGGGGAAGATATGGAATGATCTTAAAAGAATGGCAAGAAACAGAACGGCCTGGAAAGTGCTTTTTGAAGACTTATGCTCCACAGGGAGTTGAAAAGAAGAAGAATCATATTTTTTCATGAGCTCGGCACATTAAAAAAAAAATAATATTGTGTTAGTATCACGGCAAGGTCACTTCCCAGAAAAAAGCTGTGGAACCCATTTTTAGAGGCTTGGTGAAACCCTGAGGCTCGTTCGTTGGAAAAAAAATCCGCGATTTCTAGGAATTGGATTCGGACCTTTCGGGTCACCCACCGACTAACCGTGCCCGTTTTTTTTAATATTTCTGACATGCTTTCAAAATAACGTGCAGATCTGGCAATGCCAATTTTCACTAAATACTGTCTTTGCCACATTTATCTCACTAGCCCCTGGTCTCAGCAGGGAAAACCGGCCTTGAAACGTCAATTACTCATCGATGAAAAAAAATATGAGTACCTCCGAAGACGGAGTTATCTGCCTGTACGGCGAGGGACCCTGTGCACACGGCTGCCAGAGAAAAATGGATTAACACGCAAAATTCAGTTCCTAGTCTCTAGGGACATTGCTAGAGGTGAAAGCTGGGGAACGCAAAAAAAAAAAAAATATCACTAGTAGTGTCTGTAAGTGGTGAGAGAGAGAGAGAGAGGGGGGGGGGGGAGGGGTTGGACTTATAGGACCGGCGATTAATGACCACTTATTTAGTGCAGTGCCAGCCATAAATAGGTACTGGATTTTTTTCTTGAAAAAGTAAAGCGGCACGGGCGTAATACTGACCACATTACCCCAAAAAATCATGTGCTGAAGGCCTGTAAATTTATGGTCACTAATACCATGTTACCTATACGCCACTTGGCGTGACGGGGGCTCTTTACTTTTACTTTTTTAGTGCAATGGTCACTAGGTGTTCAAGTCTGAATTTTTATTTCACCCCGACATGTTTTCCTTTTCTGTGATTCGAATCCACGGACTGCTATGTGTACCTGTGAGTGTCTCTTTCTCCCTATTTTTCGTTGATTTTTCTCTTCTTTTCTCTTCTTTTCTCTTCCCTCCTCCTTTATCCTTTTCAAATCTTATTTTACTTCCTCTTTCTTTCTTGAAGAAAATATTGTAACTCGTTCTTATCTCTTGATAGTCTCATTCTCCTGTCTCCTTCGCTCGCTCTTTAGTTCTTCCTCCATATGCCGGTGTACTCATCTGAAAAATGCATGCAAATGAAACTTTCAAAGTGAAGATCTCTCCATGGTCCGCTGCCTACCGAGCCTGAAAGAATTAAGAAGTCTTCTGACCCAGACATCAATACCTGTTGAAGCATAGGGCCCATTCATGCGCAATCAGTATTTGTGAGTGAGTGTGTGTGTTTGTGTGTGCGTGTGTTTGTGTGTAAGTGCTTTCTGCTGCTGTGTGAGTGAAGACTCATCGATGCAACTATTAACTCCATTACGACCATGTTCCTTTCAAATATCACCGAGGTTTTTTTGGGAATATTTCTCGATGGTTAAGAGCTTTCTCTTGTGACGAGTAAATTAAAAAAAAAACGCATGACGCAAATATTAATTGCTCTGTGGCCATTGATCTATATTTCCTGTTTGTTCAGTGGTTGTTAAGGAGTTAAATAGGTCTTTCTTTCCAATAAAGTGGGCTTTGGTTCAGCTCCACAAGGGTCAATGATTGTTCTCTTTCCTGTGGTGTTTCGGAGGAGGGCGATATTGAAGGGAATATATTACCTTGTATATTGAAACTAAATTAGTTTGAGTATGGGACCTGGTCTTCACCAGGCAATAATCTAACATCATCATCATCATGTGCCATACCGGTTGACGTAGGTGATCATGTCCCTCCACAATCTTCTATCTACAGTGCATCGTATCAGTTCTGTTGTTAACTGTTTTCCATGCCATGACACCAAGCTATCCAGTATTTTCTCTCTTTGTCGCCCTCGATCTCTCTTTCCTTTTATTTTGCCAGTTGTAACCAAGTATTCCAAATTTTCTTTTCTCATGATGTGCCCGAAAAATGTTGATTGCTTCTTTCTGATGTTTTTTAAGCGCTCCCTTTTTATGTTGGCCTCTTTGAGAACTTCCTCATTGGTCTTTTTAGCTGTCCAGGGAACTTCCAACATTCTTCTGAGAAATCCCATCTCGGTGGCCTCTAATCGTCTTTTCATTTGTTTGTCTACTGTCCATGAATCGCTTCCATAGGTCAGAATTGGTTCTATATAGCACCGATGAACTCTCTTTCTCATTTTTATTGACATAGATTTGTTGCATAAGATATTTTTCATTTTCTGAAATGCTATTTTGGCCTGAGCTATTCTGCTTTTTATTTCTGTGGTGCATCTCCCATCTGATGTTATTATTGTGCCCAAGTATTTGATCTAATACGTGATGAATAATCTAACAAGGGACTTAAATGGGAGAAAGTTGATAGAGAAGACGATTGATTTGTTGGATAAGTAATGCAGGACATACATTTCGATCGAGATAAATCTCAAGGGTTTGGCCCAACATTCTGATTTTGGCTTGCTGCCGGAGCTACTGAGTTAGTGCTCTGTCCACACCGTGAGCTGTGTTTTTCATCTAGATCGTGTTTTCATATTCCGATTGTTTACGATGAATGATGATATCGTATGACGAAGGACAGTTCAGATGCGTTTACTTTCGGCGCCGCTTAGTCTTATGTCTTTTCACGTGTGCTATAGCTGCTATGATGGGGACTGCAGCTGCCTTTCTTTCTTTGGATCATTCAGTGAGATGAGTTTTAATTAGGATGATTCCACTAGCACGGACGATTGAGCAAACACTCAGGTTTCCTTCGACGCTGAAAGGTAAAAGATGAATGAAAGTGAGGGAGTGAGGCAGGCGGGCGGAGAATGCGAGAGATAAGTTAAGATGTCAGGTGAACCAATTCGACTAATTTCAGGCTTAGTTCCGGTCATGTGGCAACTATTTTATATTGTCTTTCTATCTGTTTCTAATTCATTTGATATGGGAGTGAAATACCCGAGCGCTGCTATTCCCATTTACCATGTTTACTGTGTTTGTATGTTTGCATAACAGATGATAATGATAAATGGGTTTGAAGATAGTTTTAAAAAAAAAATGAAGGTATTTTTGGTGTGCTCTCAGAGAGAAAGATAGAGACACAAACACACATAGGCTAATAGAGAGAGGTTAAGAGAAAAAGAAAGAGGCTAAGAGAAAAAAGAGAGAGGCTAAGAGAAAGAGAGAGAGAGAGGCTAAGAAAGAGAAAGAGAAACAGAGAGAGGCTGAGAGAAAAAGAGAGGCTAAGAGAGAAAAATAGACAAAGAGGAAAATAAATAGAGAAAGTTAAGAGCGTGATACAGAGACACAGAGGGGCTAAAAGAGAGAAAGGGAGGCGGCGATTGGTTAAGAGAGAGAAAGAGTAACAGAGCGGGGCTAAGAAAGACAGAGAGGGTAAGAAGAGAGAAAGAGAGAAATAAAATCAGGCTGTAATGCGTAATATAGTGTTATTTCAAACAGCCACTAATTATTGATTATTTCTCCTGTCACATTTTGTGACAAATTCTCTTAATAGTCTGTGACTTCGCCTGAAACACGCCATCGTTTTCCTCTCATGTACTGCGTGCTGCGTCAAACCGTTAGTGTCTCTACTATTACTACAAACAACCCAACCCAACCTCGACACCTTAGAACCACTGTCAACTTTGACTAGCAGGTAACACTTGTTGCGGTTATGCAGAGTGCAAAGCTTCCCAAGTTAGGGCGTGACAAAACACGGATATAAGTCGTAGTACGACATTTTTAAACTGTGTCCGAGCTAGGATATTTAGTTTACAGAAGCAAAGTCCGTGGCTTCTGTTGAGGAATAGTTTGTCATCTCAGTTGTAGTAGAGGAAATGCTAGGCATGTAACACAGGTCCCTTCTTTCTAATCTTCTTCTTCATATATCTTCTTCTGCTTCTTCTTTTCTTCTTCTGCTTCTTCTTTTCCTCTTCTTCATCAAATATATCTTCTTCTTCGTACATCTTCTTCATCATCATATCTTCTTCTTCATCATATCTTCCTCTTCATATACCTTTTTCAGATATCTTCTTAATATATCATCTTCTTCGTATATCTGCTTAATACATCTTCTTTGTATATCTTCTTCAGATATCTTCTTAATATATCATCTTCTTCGTATATCTGCTTAATACATCTTCTTTGTATATCTTCTTCATATATCTTCTTCATATATCTTCTTCATATATCTTCTTCATACATCTTCTTCGTATATGTTCTTTGTATATCTTCTTCATACATCTTCTTCATATATCTCCTTCATACATCTTCTTCATACATCTTCTTCATATATCTTCTTCATACATCTTCTTCATACATCTTCTTTGTATATCCTCTTCATACATCTTCTTCATATATCTTCTTCATACATCTTCTTCATATATCTTCTTCATATATCTTCTTCATACATCTTCTTCTTATATCTTCTTCAAACATCTTGGTATATCTTCTTCATATATCTTCGTATATCTTCTTCATACATCTTCGTATATCTTCTTCGTATATCTTCTTCACACATCTTCGTCTTATCTTACTTTATCACCATCCCATAACTCGGGGGGGGGGGGGGTGTCCACTTAGAAACCACTGACTAACTTAGTCATCCTTCTCTTGTTATTATTATAGCGAAGTTCAGGATGCCAATCTACCTAGTGTTAGCGATCAGCGACTAATAGCTGACTGTATACGTCAGAATCTGCGAACAACAGAACTGATCTTGTTCTTACTCCACCTACAGCCAGTAAAACAGACTAACCAGTCTGACCAAATAGATTGGGATCGAAGGGGGAAGGCAACACGCTAACCAAAAAATGGCACGACGAAGACGGATGTGTTCGGTCGAAAGTCACAAATATCGTTGCTTGTCGCAAACTAGCGACACAGCGCACCCATGCACACTCAGCGGCGTGGTTTTACAAGCGTCGATGAAGAGAAGTCGTGGGGCGGATGCTGAACTATGTTCGTCGATGAAGAGAAGTCGTGGGGCGGATGCTGAACAAGCATCCAATGACTCCATACACATCTGTTTGTCAACTGATACTTTAATTGATCGGAAAAAGGGGTGTGGTGGCTGGGTGGTCTCTAGAAGTATGACGTCAGCTTCAAGACAACAAGGATCTGGGTTCAGAGCCCACCAGAAGCAGCGGTGGTTCTTCTAAAATGGAAAAAGAAAAAAAAATGAATCCGTGGTTTCTTTATGACGTTACCCACCTCTGAGCTCTTGGGTAGTGAGATCCGATGTCTAACACTCTCGGATAACGGCAATAAATAGGGGAGGGGTCCCGTGTGCACTCGCGCACGTTAAATAACCCCTGGCATTTAAAATCTGAAAGAGTAGACCCCATAAATATGGCCGCTGCCAGGGCAAAAAATTGTCAGCAGAAACCACACAGAGGATCCCAGGCCGTGCTACGGAGTTCGTGCACGTGGCCCCACACAGTGGATCCCAGGCCATGCTACGGAGTTCGTGCATGTGGCCCCACACAGTGGATCCCAGGCCGTGCTACGGAGTTCGTGCACGTGGCCCCACACCGTGGATCCCAGGCCATGCTACGGAGTTCGTGCACGTGGACCAGGATCCTCCTCGAACTTTCTCGAGATTCTCGTAGAGGATATTGGAGCACCTACGAATTCGTCCTGTGTGTGCAGTGATAATGATGCTAACAACATACTAACACACTTTCGTTGCTTTTATTCTGTATGCCTACCCATGAAATTAAAATACGCATGCTTCTTCTATTATATATTCAAACTGATTAGATTTTTCTTTATTTATTTAATTTTTTTAAATTTTTCGTTCGCCAGCTTTGACCTCTGACGAAGTCCTTAGAGACTAGGAACAGAATTTTGCATGTTAATCCATTTTTCCCCTGGCAGCCGTGTGCGCAGGAGTCCCTCGCCGCACAGGCAGACAACTCCGAATTCGGAGGTACTCATATTTTTTCCGTCGATGAGTAATTGACGTTTCAAGCCGGGCCTCGCTGCTGAACCTAGGGGTGGTTGCCGCAGAGAGAAATCATAAATAAAAATCCCAACCGGATTTGAACCCACAACCTCTCTGTCTCGAGGCCGGCGTCTTGCCTCGAGACCAACCAGTCCCCAAATAGGTTTTAAAGTTAAAAACACATTCATTAATCAAATATTTAAGCTGTATCTAACATTTTGTGAAATTGTTGTGATTAAAATTGATTCTTGCAGTCTCCGACAAACTCTCAGATTGTCCGGTCTCTGATCTATTTGTTAAGAGCATTCAATTTTAAAAATATCGTTTATACGTCATAAATTATTACTTGAGCTAAGAATTATGTTAATTATATGTGATGTGACAAATTGAAACCACTTCCATAGCATATCAATTGTAAGAATGAGGGGGATGTATTAGGCCTAATACACCCGTAACCATAAATGCTGCGAAATTTCCAAGATCAGAACTAAAAAAAACATTTTGAGATGAGAGCAAACAGCTTGTGCTTTCATGACATGCTTCTGTTTTAATCCTCGAGCAACTGTGGTGGACTGAGATTTAACAAATTGCTTACCTTCGTAATGAGATATCCCGACATAATATATGATCTATACCTCTTCAAGCATGGAATTAAAAGGATGGAAAATGTAAAATACGAGACTTGAATCGGCGTCTTAACACGCGAGTTTCCACCCATATATGCTCGGCCGCCTATCCAGAAGTGTGTCGCTTCAAGTATCGAAACTCACGATGAGAGGCGGCATTCCTCACCTTCCCAGAGTACTACCCAGGTACCCATTTCAACCAGCGGCTGGGTCGACCGCGTTGGTATTTTTTTTTTTAACCACGAGTACAACTCACACTGCTTTCAGCAAGAATCGAACACGGGTTATCCGAACGTCGGTAGTCCAGTTTGGTTTCCTCAACTAGGCTACCGAGGTCTACTTGGATGTAAATTGTATGAGAACCCCACTACCAAAGAGCTCTCCCTATTGTTGTTTGCTGTTTGTTTGCGATCGTCAGCTTTACATCACTATCAAAGTTCAGTGGGACTGACAATTGTTTGAATATACATTTGTGTTTAATGTTTTTCATATCAGCCGCAGTGTGCTCTGGTGTACCATATCATAAAAAAAGTAAAGTACCCCCATCACTCCAAGTGGCGTATATGGAAAATGGTGTTAGTGATCATAAATTTTACAGACCTTCGGCACGTGATTTTTGGGGCAATGTGGTCGGTATTACGCCCGTGCCGCTTTACTTTCCCAGAAAAAAATCCGGTACCCATTAAAGGCTGGATGAACCTGGAAGCCGTTGGTTGGGATCGAACCTAGCCTCTTGTTCTTTGTAGTCCAGTTCACTAACCATTGAGATATCGCGGCTCCCTATGTTCCCTGCCATATATGCTTATAATCTCCGACTTCAGAAGTACTCTTATATTTTTGTCGTCAAGACTTGTTAACATTTTGAGTAGGGTTTTCTTATTAATTTTGACCTGGTTGCGAAATTTCTTTTGGCCTCCTCTTTTTAATTTCCAGCTTCCAGTGGTTCTTTAACGTGCGCAGAATGCACACGGGACCCCCTTTTTCGCCGTTCTTCGAGAGGGTTAGACATCGGATCTCACAACCCAGAGACCCAGAGGAGGGTAAAGCCACGGATTCGATTTTATTATTTTGTTTTCCACCGCTTGTGGTAGGGAATCGAAGCCCGGACCATCTTCTCTAGAGGCCGACGTCTTACCTCTAGGCCACCAAGCTCCTGCTCTAACTAATAAACATCAGTTGACAAGAGATGCGACAAAGATGATGATGCTGGATAGGACACATTCTAAATGAAACATCAGTTGACGAGATGTGACAAAAATTGATGATGCTGGATAGAACACATTCTAAATTAAACAGTTGACGAGATGCGACAAAGATGATGATGCTGGATAGAACACATTCTAAATTAAACATCAGTTGACAAGAGATGCGACAAAGATGATGATGCTGGATAGGACACATTCTAAATGAAACATCAGTTGACGAGATGTGACAAAAATTGATGATGCTGGATAGAACACATTCTAAATTAAACAGTTGACGAGATGCGACAAAGATGATGATGCTGGATAGAACACATTCTAAATTAAACATCAGTTGACAAGAGATGCGACAAAGATGATCATGCTGGATAGGACACATTCAACGAAAGCCAACTGATAGTATTACCCGTCATTCAAGGAGCTTGACCTTAATAACGTCAGACGACACTGCAACATTAAAAAAAAAAAAATCTGCATGTCGCCCTGCTTTTTCAGAGTCTTAGGCATTTGCTTGAACAGTTTCGGTTGCTCCTTTTTTTTTTTTTTTTTTTTTTTTTTTAATGTTTTTTTTTTCTCGAAGAAATTGGGGCGTGGAAGAAGTGACTGTGCACTCCCTATTCGATGGAAGTCGATTGGAATCGCCGCCTGTGCGTCGATCAGGGCTGCACCGTAGTCGACATTGTCAATAGAATTTGCCAAATCGCTTTGGCGGGGTCTGTGACATGAGTGGAGCGGATATGGGGAAATCCCAACTACATTGTTTCTGTTCCATGAACAAAGCAGAACGTCATTCCCCACAAGGGGAACAACTACAAAGATGAAGGTTAAGCAAAATACATGGTGAAAACAGGTGGAGATATAGACGACAAAAGATACAGAAGAAATGCAATGATGTTGAGGACATGTACAAGATGAGACTGACTGGAATGTTTGTTGAAGGCATGTGCTCCATACCGAGTTGAAATGATGAAAAAAGCATGTACTTCATTACGAACGAAGAGATAAGAAGCATTTATACAATTCAGAACGTTAGATAAGAAACACGTATGGTCATTACGAACGAAGAAATAAAACGCATGTATCTCATTTGGAACATAAGATAAGAAGCATGTATCCCATTACGAACGAAGAGATAAGAAGCATGTACCTCATTTGCAACATAAGATAAGAAGCATGTATCTCATTTGGAACGTGAGATAAGAAGTATGCATCTCATTTGAAACATAAGATAAGAAGCATGTATCTCACTACGAACGAAGAGATAAGAAGAATGAATCTCATTTGGAACATACGATAAGGAGCATGAATATCATTTGGAACGTGAAATAAGAAGCATGAATCTCATTTGGAACGCAAGATATGAAGCATGAATCTCATTTGGAACGCAAGATATGAAGCATTAATCTCATTTGGAACATACGATAAGAAGAATGAATCTCATTTGGAACATACAATAAGAAGCATGAATCTCATTTGGAACGCAAGATATGAAGCATTAATCTCATTTGGAACGCAAGATAAGAAACATGAATCTCATTTGGAACGTAAGATAAGACCCATATATGGCACCGACATATTTAAAAAAAAATTCATTCTAGACCTCACTTGCATCTTAAAATGATTTTGAACACGATCATCATCATGTGCCATTCCGGTTGGCGTAGCGATCATGTCTTTCCACAATTCCATGTCCACGGCTAATCGTATAAATTATATTGTTGACTGTTTGCTGCGCCACAAAACCAAGCTATCTTGTATCTTCTCCCTTTGTCGTCCACGTTCTCTTTTTCCCGGTATTTTGCTAATTGTAACCAAGTATTCCAATTTTCCTCTTCTCATGATGTGCCCGAAGAATGCGAACTGTTTCTTTCTGATGTTTTTATTAGCTCTCTTTTGGTGATGATTTCCTTGAGAATGTCCTCGTTCGTCTAATTAGCTGTAGGGAACTCTCAACATTCTTTTTAGACATGCCATCTCTGTGGCCTCTAGTCGTGTTTTCATTTGTTTGTCAACTATCCATGATTTACTTCCACAGGTCATAACTGGCTCTATATCATCATCATCAATTATCATGCCTGCTGGCGTAGGTGGTCATGTCTCTCCACAACTTTCGATCTCGACAGTTATGTATCATTTATGTTGTTGACCTTCTGCCAAGCCATTCTCTATCTATCTATCTATCTATCTATCTATCTATCTATCTATCTATCTATCTATCTATCTATCTATCTATCTATCTATCTATCTATCTATCTATCTATCTATCTATCTATCTATCTATCTATCTATCTATCTATCTATCTATCTATCTATCTATCTATCTATCTATCTATCTATCTATCTATCTATCTATCTATCTATCTATCTATCTATCTATCTATCTATCTATCTATCTATCTATCTATCTATCTATCTATCTATCTATCTATCTATCTATCTATCTATCTATCTATCTATCTATCTATCTATCTATCTATCTATCTATCTATCTATCTATCTATCTATCTATCTATCTATCTATCTATCTATCTATCTATCTATCTATCTATCTATCTATCTATCTATCTATCTATCTATCTATCTATCTATCTATCTATCTATCTATCTATCTATCTATCTATCTATCTATCTATCTATCTATCTATCTATCTATCTATCTATCTATCTATCTATCTATCTATCTATCTATCTATCTATCTATCTATCTATCTATCTATCTATCTATCTATCTATCTATCTATCTATCTATCTATCTATCTATCTATCTATCTATCTATCTATCTATCTATCTATCTATCTATCTATCTATCTATCTATCTATCTATCTATCTATCTATCTATCTATCTATCTATCTATCTATCTATCTATCTATCTATCTATCTATCTATCTATCTATCTATCTATCTATCTATCTATCTATCTATCTATCTATCTATCTATCTATCTATCTATCTATCTATCTATCTATCTATCTATCTATCTATCTATCTATCTATCTATCTATCTATCTATCTATCTATCTATCTATCTATCTATCTATCTATCTATCTATCTATCTATCTATCTATCTATCTATCTATCTATCTATCTATCTATCTATCTATCTATCTATCTATCTATCTATCTATCTATCTATCTATCTATCTATCTCTATCTATCTATCTATCTATCTATCTATCTATCTATCTATCTATCTATCTATCTATCTATCTATCTATCTATCTATCTATCTATCTATCTATCTATCTATCTATCTATCTATCTATCTATCTATCTATCTATCTATCTATCTATCTATCTATCTATCTATCTATCTATCTATCTATCTATCTATCTATCTATCTATCTATCTATCTATCTATCTATCTATCTATCTATCTATCTATCTATCTATCTATCTATCTATCTATCTATCTATCTATCTATCTATCTATCTATCTATCTATCTATCTATCTATCTATCTATCTATCTATCTATCTATCTATCTATCTATCTATCTATCTATCTATCTATCTATCTATCTATCTATCTATCTATCTATCTATCTATCTTTCGTTCGCCTGAAGTATTGTCTATATCTGCAATGTCGTTTCCTGTATAAATTTTACTGTCTTTTGTAATTCTTGCAGTGGCCCATATAGTTTTGTCTGTAGTGTTGCATCTATGGGCCAATGGATTTTCCTCAGTCTACTATATTCAGTTATTGGTTATTGGTTATTGGTTATGGAAGACCTCGGCATCACAGCAAACGAATTAAAATCCATAATTGCTCAACCGCCCGTGCCAGTGGAATCATCCGAATTACCAACTCATCTCCCAAACAAAGAAAGGTAACTGTAGTCCCCATCGTAGCAGTCTCAGCACACGCCAAAAGACATAAGGCGAAACCGCGCAGAAAGTGAACACAGCCAACTGTTCCCTGTCATACGATATCATCATTCATCGTAAACAAGCGGGATATCGAAGCAGGATCAAAACGGATGAGACACACAGCTCACGGTGTGCACAGAGCACTTAACTCAGTAGCTCCTGCAACAAGCCGGACTTGGAATATGAGGAAACTGCAAGAAGGAACACTTTTCAGACATAGCCTTCAATGGTTCCTGCCGCCTATCCACCATATACCATGGGAGTTCACGTCCTCCCGAAAATGATGATCGTCATAGCACGTGATGATGTTAGGCCGTCATTGATGACTCCAATTCCAAACATATAGATACACAGTGGTGGTAATTTGTCATTTTCAATCCAACAGAAGCCACATGACCTGTAGTTAGTAAAACCACAGAGAGATATGATTTTGTGACCTTCACTGATTCACTCTTAGATGTGAATGTGTAGTTTACACAAGAGGAGAAGTTTTCAACTACAGTGATTCCATTTAGGCAATTCTGGGATAGCAAGGCAAGTCTCCTTTATAGCACAAAACTTGATGTTCTCCGCTCCCTTCTTGTAGCTGCTGCCACACGATTCTGATGTCTCATTAACTTGGACATCATTCAAGAACAATGTCAGATTAACATTCCATAGATATGGCTCTGCTGATGAAGTGCTTGGTGCAACAGTTGTATCAATCATACTGGAGGCTCCTGGTCTGTGGTCATTAATATCACAGACGGCACATGGTGTTGTTATATTCAGTATTATTCTGGGGTGTAAATATGTGGCACACACATGGAGAGTGGTTTGTGGTCACAGTAATCCCATTAAAGGCAATTCTAGGGTAGCATGGCAATGCTGTTTCAGAACAGCACAATCCTGTGATGTTTTCTGTGTTCGCTATAAAGCTGCTGCTGCTACACAATCCTGACCAATTATAGGTGTGGACATTATTCACTTGCAATGACAAAACTGCTTTGTTTACATCATAAACCTCTGGAGCGAATCATTTATGGGACTAATAGTACAATTATTCTTCCATCGGGGATATCTGCATTGAGTCCCCAAAAAAAGGTCTTTGGTTAAAAAGCACATATGCGTTTGAGTTAAACACACAATGAGCCCACTTCATAGATTCAAAATGATCCTTGCCAATGTCATCCGCTTGCACAAGTTAGGTCCTTAGCTACCAACGTCAAAAATGTCTGAAACGAAGCCATCCAATTAACGACTTTATCTTTAGCGAAGGTTAACGAACTGTGAACAAACATTTATATTCAAACCCTTGAAAACATTTTCAAAAATCTGCCAACTCGCAGTAATAACATTTATCGTGTTGTTCAATGTAAACATTGCTTGGTCCATAGCTCGAATATAAATAAGCTGCCATTTTGGTGCGTCCCATGACGTCATCCTATATTCAGTGCAGTCTTGAAGTATGTGTTCAGCAGTCTGGGGTGCCTGTCCACATGTACAAGTAGTTGATGTGCCGATCTTGAATTTTGTATACATGTGACTATGGAGTCGATTGTGTCCTGTTCTTAGGCGTATAATGATAACTTGTTCATATCTATTCATATTATGAAAGGCATCCTGATTTGGGGCTTGTGGTCCTCTGATTGATTTGATTATCTGTTTCTTTTGATGGTATGTAACTGGTGTATCTAGTTGTGTGCCTGTTGAACCTTCCTTTGCCAACTGATCTGCTTTCTCATTTCCTGGTATTCCACAGTGAGACGGGATCCACTGCAGGGCAACCCTGTAGTGCTTGCAGAGTTCAGTCAATAAGGTCTGTAGATGTGGTAATTTTCTGGATTGTAGTGCCTGGAGTACTGATCTTGCATCTGTCAAAAACACTACAGGCTGTGGGCTAAGATTACTGTTCAGCAGTTTTTCTATTGCCAACTTTATTGCTTGTATTTCTGCATCATAATTGTGACAATATTTCCCTGTTGCTATTTTATTCATATCCCTAGTGTTATTTGGGTACTCTATATATGCACCTGCTCCCCCATTCTTTACTGCATTCTGTGCTGATCCATCTGTGTACACACGAATCCATAGGTCTTGTGGGTATTCTTCATCCAGGAAACTGAGAGCTATTGTTTTCGCTGTAGACTATTTTGTTCCTCTTTGTCAACTATTCCTTTCACTTCTGTCCGTATTTGAACTGATAATCCTGATTCATCTGTCCAGGGAGTCTGTTCTGGTATGGGCAGAAGGGGTTTAACAACTCTTGGCATGTCTGGTGTTTGTCTACTAATACGCTTGGCTTGGTGGATAAAGCTGCTTCTCTTAAGTCGTCCCAATGCAAGATTTTGGAATCTGTCCTTCATTGGATGTCTCGGCATGCATACAAATTTTTCTGCCTGTATCAGTACCTTTGTGTCTCTCCGTTCTCTCAGTGCTGGTATCCTCCACAATTTCTCCATCTCCAATATTGGTGTTGATTTCATTGCTCCTGTGATGACCCTAAGTGCCTGGTTTGTACTTTATCCAGTTCTTGCAATGTGGTGTTTAATGCTGAGCACCATGCGGATGATCCGTATTCTAAATGTGGGCGTATACACTGTTGGTAAACTTTACTGAGTATTTTCCCACTCGCACCCCATGTGGTTCCACACAACTTTCTTAGAATAGCCAATTTCCTCCTTGCTTTTTGGGTTGCCTTATTTATCTGCTGTTTCCAAGATAGTTTGTTATCAAATGTAACTCCGAGATATGTAGCTTGTATGTCTTCTTTCACAGGCTCATTGTTTATGTAGATGGCTTCTGCTTTTTGTTTTGGGGAGAGTGTGAAAAGTGTAGTACTGCATTTGTCTGTATTGATGCTGATACACCATCTATTTGTCCATGAATTCAGTGCATTCATAGCTCTTTGTAGCAATTTGGAGGCCACTGTTGCATACTCCTCTGTGCACCACATTACCAAGTCATCTGCATACATTGCCACTTTGATGCCATGTGGTAGTTCAGTAACTAGGTCATTGATGTAGATCAGAAAAAGTGTTGGAGATAGTACCCCTCCTTGTGGAACGCCCTGGCGCAATAAGACCTTCTTACTCTTAAGACCATCCAGTTGCACTCTGGCTCTCCTGTTATGCAGATATGCTTTGACCCATTTGTACATCCTGCCATTTACTCCATAATTTCTCAGTTTCTTCAAAAGCCCTTCCTTCCATACCTTATCAAATGCTTTCTTTAGGTCTATCCATGCTGCTAGTACCAGTTTCTTTTCTTGAAACGCATCTTCAATTTCCTGGGAAAGATAGGTTGCTTGATCTTCGGTAGAGTAACACTGTCTAAAGCCTGCTTGTTGTGGGACAAGGAGATTTTCACTTTCCAGGTACCACTGCAGTCTGAGATTGATTATACGTTCCATTGTTTTACACAAACAGCTTGTAAGGCTGATTGGTCTATAGCTGGATGTCATTGAACCATCTTTTCCTGGCTTTAGTAATGGTATCATAATTGCTTCTCTCCATGCCTGTGGCACTCTACCTGTGATCCAGCAAATGTTGTAGATCTGCAGTAGTTTTGCTTTAGCTGCAGTTCCCAAGTTCTTAATCATTTCATTGGACACTCCATCATTGCCTGGTGACTTTTTCATTTTTAATTTGGATATTGCCAGCTCTAGCTCTCTTTGTGTAATGGGTGTTTCCATTACTTCATGTGTGGTCTCTTCTTGTCTTGCATTTTGTTGTTTTAAACGGATCTCTTGTCGTTTTTCTAGGCTAATTTCAATATTATTGTCATTTGCAAAGGAGTCTGCAAAGTAATTTGCTGCTTGTTTACCTGTTAGAATGTTTCCATCCTTCTTCAGTGTAATTTTGGTGTTCCTTTCTGTACCCTCATCATTCAGCTGTTTTACAAGCTTCCACACTTTTCTTGTGTCTCGTTCAAGATTCAAGGACTCTGTTTTCTCTTTCCAGCTTCTCCGTCTGGCTTGTAGTTTAGCCCGTTGAAATTTGGCTTTAGCATGCTGGTAGTTGTTGTGATGTTCTTGGCAAGGGTTATTTTCTGCTTGCTTTCGAGATGTTTCCATGTCATTGTGCAGTTCTTCTAGTTCACTACTCCAGTATGGTTTGTAGTGTTTCCGTGCCCCTCTAGGTATTGTTTCACTGGCAGCTTGTATTATTAGTCTACTGAATTCATCAACTATTTTGTTGATGTCTCTATCTGTATTTATATCTTTAGTCAGTACACTGGTGTAGTGATGATACATTTTCCAGTCTGCCTTTTTGTAATTCCATCTGGAGAGAGTGCTGCTCTCCCTGATGGCCTCATTTTGCACCACTAAAAAGACTGGTCGGTGGTCGCTGCCTCCAAGTTGTTTCCAACAATTCGTGTGATATTCCAATCCAGGTCTGGTGAATGGAAAGCAAGGTCTGGTGTAGATGTGGTATGCCATGATCTGGAGTAGAATGTTGGTGGATCTGTTGCCTGGTTTAATAGTATAAGCCCATTGTCATCCTGCCAATTTTCAAGCTCTTCACCTCTCTTGTCCATATGTTCATAGCCCCAGCTCTGTGAGTGGCTGTTAAAGTCTCCACATACAATTATTCTTTCTTTTAATGTAATTGTGTCTAGTGCTAGTGGGCGGTCACTCGGACAGTAATAGTTAAGTAGATGGAAGTCTGTATTTCCTGTCCTGAGGTGCAGTATTTGATATTCCGCCCCATCCATATACACTTCAATCTGACATGCATTAATGTTGTTCCTTACAAGAGTCAGTATTCCACCCTTTTGTCTATTTATTCTGTCAGATCGGTAGCACTGGTATCCCCTAATCTTCAAGGCTATGTCGTTGTTTAGATGGGTTTCCTGCAAACAGCATATGCTTATTTGTTCTTCATGCAGGATATTTTCTAATTCTATCTTTTTACTGTACCCATCTCTTTTGCTGTTGATGCCTTCAGCATTCCAGTGCATTATTTTTAGTGGTCTTATTTTGGATTGGCCAGCAGCTCTATTCTCTCGCCCCCTGACTCCACAGATCGGTTGAGAAGGACATCCAGTAATAGAGGTTGGGCCCTTTCGAGGCTTAGGGCCCGGCGCTGCACCTGCCTGAGTGCCCATCACAGGGCGAGTGCCATATCGATTTGCGGTTATAGACATACTTCCATATGCGTTGAGTGCGTGGCATCCTGATTGTTGTGCGCCTTTTGGCTGGTTGCCTCCGACTTCAGCACTTGAACTTGCTAGAGCAGACTGTGGTCTTGCTCGGTTGTAGGAAGGCCTGGCCAGTCTTAGTTTTCAGTCCCTGGTGACTGTTAAGCCCCATCCCCACGACAAGGAGCTGGCCTTGATGAAGAAGCCATTCTCTTAAGCTGTCTGGTATCTTTTCTCTTTGCTTTCCTCTATCTCTTCGTCCCTCAATTTTCCCAGTTGTTACAATATATTCCAGTTATTCTCTTCTCATTACATGGCACAAAAAATGATTGATTGTTTCTTCCTAAACTTGGAAATTATTCTTCTGTTCTATTCTTTCTCTTTTGTGTTTGCACACTGACCTCGGTGTGTACTCTTCTGGTTATGTGTGCGTTATGCGCACATTTCTACACATATATGGTTGTCCACGTATGGGTGTGCACATGCATGCATGTGTTATCTATGGGTATTGGTGTGTATATATATATATGTGTGTGTGTATATATATATATATATGTATATATATATATATGTATATGTATATATGTGTGTGTATGTATATATATATGTATATGTATATATATGTATATATATATATATGTATGTATGCATATGTGTATATATATATATGTATGTATATGTAGATATGTATAGGTATGCGCATGTCTGTCTGTATGTGTATATATGTATACACGCATCTGTGTGTGGGTGTGTATACATGTATTTGTGGGCCTTTAGATACTTTTAGACATTGTCAGTGTCTTTGTAGTCGAGGTAACCTAGACTCGCATATTTTTAGAACCCTTCACACGGTCTTGCCCAGCAGGGTATATTTACAGCTACACCCGTGTGACTCTCTCTTTCCCATTCTGACCTCCATCCACGACACAGGGTAGTCATTTTTCTTTTCTTAAACCAGTTTCGATTATTTTGTTTTGGATGTTTCATTACTAGTTACCTATGTGGAATTAGTTTTATTTACTTACATATCCGTGTGCGTGTTGTTTGTTTGTCCCTGCTGAAGGCCTATTGAGTCGAAACGTCGTTCAAGTTTGTGTCGTCTATCAATCACGTAAAGCTTATACAGTACCATTTTATTTCTATTTTTTTAAAATTCTCCCTCACATTTAGCTTTACTGCAGCTTCGCATTTTTATGCATTCATTTGCATTTCTTTGCCTTAACCCCTTATTGGAAATTAGCTCTCTTTTTGCTTTGCCCTATTTTATAACGTTTTATTACTTTTCTTAGCTGGCCATGGTATTCTATATAGCACCAATTAATAACAATAAGATCCATCACGGAAAGGTGTACGAAATATAATGAAAGGTAACTCCCAGGTATTTCAACATGCCACGTTCTTTAATGGCATGCTGGTTTGTAAACTTCGCGAAACGAGATCGCCGTTGCCGTATTGCGTTGTTTAGAGAGCAACTATCAAGGGACGTTATCTCGACCTGTTTATCTCACTATTGACATTTCTTGAGCCTTTCCACAACATCCTCACTATTGATCTCATCATTCAACACCCTCATTCCCTCTTTCAAATTCGCGTACCAAAGTATGAAAGTCGGTGTTTTCCTTATTTATATTTTTGTCCTCAGAACGGTTCTGCTCCACAAACAGTTCAGATTTGATATTTCATTTGAACATTGTTATCTTCGTTATCAGTATGTACCATACCGGTTGGCGCATGCGAAAATGTCCTTTCACAATTTTATACCCACATTTTCATTCATCCTTTCATTGATTATTTTATTCATTCATTCATTCATTGATTATTTTATTCATTCATTCATTCATTGATTATTTTATTCATTAATTCATTCATTGATTATTTTATTTATTAATTCATTCATTGATTATTTTACTAATTAATTCATTCATTGATTATTTTATTCATTAATTCATTCATTGATTATTTTATTTATTAATTCATTCATTGATTATTTTATTCATTAATTCATTCACTGATTATTTTATTCATTAATTCATTCATTGATTATTTTATTCATTAATTCATTCATTGATTATTTTATTCATTAATTCATTCATTGATTATTTTATTAATTAATTCATTCATTGGTTATTTTATTCATTAATTCATTAATTTTCCTCTCGAATCGAAAACATCACATAGGGCGAAAGTTATAGTTCTCCACAATTGACAATCTGCTGGATTGGATCAGTTCTTGTAGTTCTTGATTGTTTCTTAGTCCCATGGTTGAGCATCCCCTATTAATTGTTCTGCATAGCGATTCTCTTGGTCTGCCTTGTTTTCTTTTATCAGATGAATAATACCTGATAGTGACGTTTTTCTTCATTCTGTATCAATACTTGACCGAAAAAAAACTCCAAAGCCATCTTCCTATAAAGCTCGACACCTATTCTTGTTTTCTATCCACAGTGCATCGTATCAATTCTAGTATTGAATGTTTTCTATCCACAGTGCATCGTATCAATTCTAGTATTGAATGTTTTCTATCCACAGTGCATCGTATCAATTCTGGTATTGAATGTTTTCTATCCACCGTGCATCGTATCAATTCTAGTATTTAATGTTTTCTATCCACCGTGCATCGTATCAATTCTGGTATTGAATGTTTTCTATCCACCGTGCATCGTATCAATTCTGGTATTGAATGTTTTCTATCCACCGTGCATCGTATCAATTCTGGTATTGAATGTTTTCTATCCACAGTGCATCGTATCAATTCTGGTATTGAATGTTTTCTAAACCATGACACCATCTAACTAGTACTGTCTCTCATTATCCTCCGCGATCTCTCTTCCTCTGATTTTTGTCAGTTGTAACCAAGTATTCCAACTTTTCTCTTCTCATGACGTGCCCCAAAAAATGTCAATTGATTCTTTCTGATATGTTAGGAGCTATATTGTTATATTAATTATTAATAATGAAGTGAACGCATTATCAATCCTTTGGGGATTTTAAACGCTCAATACATAAGTTCAGAAACTTGTTCCATTTTTTAAATATAGAAAATACTTCTACGTAGGCGTGAAACGTTGTTTTGTGCTCTTAGTATTGATAGTTTACTTTTAGTTTTGCGCAATTCGTGTTTCTAAGGAATTAAAGGGATCAACTTTTTGCCTTTCCTTCTCAATTTTGCAACATTTTGTAGGGATGTTTGAGTGTGTAGATGTTAAGGGAAATAAAGGAAATTAATTGTTTAAGAAATACCGGAAATACGAAGTATTGAAATGATCAGGTTAGCGAATTTGGAAAAATTAGGTCAACACTTGGCCGGGAGGGAGATATGAGGGAAGCAAAAGGGAATAACGCCAAAGACAATATAACAGAGATTAATGGAAGCAGAAACGAGAGTTTGGGGAAGAATTGGAACACTCTGCGAGGGTGATAACATTGAGAAAGTGATTGTGAAAGTGGAGGAAATTGTACCTGTAGCACAATTTGTCGTATGTGTAATGTAATAGTAGTGTCCGTACTTCCCAATAGTTGTCGATGCATTTATGCTACCTGTGATCATATTCTTCTATTACTTTTGATCCTACGAGAAGTCAACACGATTCTTGGAGCAAATCTCTGGTCACCATTGTCCGGCTCTGAATAGATATCTGGAAACTTGTCGAAACTGGAAGTCGAACTTCCGACCATCTTCTAAGCAGGTGAATGCACTAACTACTTTGCGGTCAAGGTTTTTTACAGTGAATCTGGAGATCCATTTATTACTGAGAGAATGGTACGAGAGAGAGAGAGAGAGAGAGAGAGAGAGAGAGAGAGAGAGAGAGAGAGAGAGTGAGAGACTATGGGAAAAGTAAGTGCAAATGGCCAAGAAGAATTGGGCATCTTGATTTGAGCTGGACAAAGCAAATCCCGAATAACTGTCGTGCGAGCCAGTCTTCAAGAAGAACAAGTCAGATAGTAACTTCTTATTTCCTTCCTCATTTGCCTTTCAGCGTCGATGGAAGATATAATTCGCTGTCTTTTGCTCTTCTTTTTGCCTCTCCTGCTGTTATTTTTTTCTTAGTGCTTGTAATATTTCGTCAATCCATCTTTTTCGTGGTCGACCCTTTGTCTGGTGTTTTCCCAACAAATATTGATTGCTCGTTGTGTTGTGTTTATATAACGTCGATGATAATTATGCCGATGACGTTATGAAGATCCCATCTCTTATGTTGTCAGCGACATATCAAGTTATGTTGATTACTTGAACTAGGATTTTATTTATATAATAAATTTGTGCTATGTCATATGGCTCCGACGATAACAGATTCATCCAAAAAATTACTGCCCTTTTGCCTTTTTACTTCCTTACTAACCCCTTATACATGTATATCTTTTATCACTTTCTCATCCTCCCCTGATTCTTTTTTTTTTTCTATTTTAGCTTTCTTCGGCATTCTGGCACGCGGTTTTTTTTTTTTCATTGAGTTTTACTGGTTACCGCTCTTGAGTGCCAGTTTTGTTAAAATAAATGGATTGACAACGTGACACGACAGATATATCTAAATATAGCGCAACGAGTTTTCAACAACCGGTCCGAGGATGCTGGATCCAAGGTGCAAGCAGGGAAAGGATGGAGTTATCTTTTCTTCTTCTTACATTCACTCAATGACTGAAAGAGATAGTTCATAGAACATTTCTCATTCACCGATCATGATTTAACTTATCACCTTCTTCCTCCGCTTTTAAAATGTGAGGTGGATGTAGACGTGTTGTGTTGCTGTTTTAAATAAAAACTGTGATATTTTCACCATTCAGCCCAGTACAACATCAACAAAACAGAAGTCATGGATGTCGCAAAAGAGAAACAGAACATTAACATAACTATAGAATGTAGGTAACTAAACAGGTAGAGGAATTTAAAGACCTAGGCAGTTTAGCGGCAAACGATACTTCTCAAACAGCAGAGATAGACTCAAGATGCATCAAAGCTTGTCAAATCATTGGACTGTTAACATTAATTTTGTCCAAGAAGGAAATAACACTAGAGGTACGGGCACTCTACAATATCATCTTCATATAATCGGGCACTGTACGATATCAACTTCATCCCAACGTTGTGCTACCAATGCCAGACCTTGACCCTATATGCAATTACAATAAGAAAAATAACCTCTACTGAGATGAAATGTATTAGACGAATGACAGGAAAGAACCAGAGATAGAGAAGATCAGAAATGAAGAACTGAGAAAAAAGCTAGGAATAGCCCCCGCCATAGAATATATAAAGAAACAACCGATAAAATGGTTTGGCCACGTAACAAGGCAGAGCAATCAAAACACAACACAACAAACCTTCAATAAGCGTTGTGAGTAACACCAGACCCAAGGGTCAAGCACGAAAAAGATGGACCGATGGAATATTAGAAACACTAGGAAACATAACAGCAGCAGAAGCGAACAGAAGAGCAAAAGACCGCAAATAATAAATAATATCTCCCCTCGACGCTGAAAGGCAAATGAGGAAGGAAAAAGAGAAGAAGAAGCCCAATGCATCCGTCTTGGGATGGCTTTTTTTAGTACCTGATTGCTTTCCCTTTCGATCCCTACTCCCTTGGCCATGCTAGATTGTTTAATCTGTTGTTAGAAGCACCACGAAAAGGTGGAGTAGTATATGGATGGTCCTGATTCACCGGTCTTGGCAGAAGCCATCACCTTTAAGTCGCTGGCAGCTTCTAGATATGTTGTTGTACTGCTGAAATATTAGAGACACTAGGAAACATAACATCAGAAGATGCAGAAAAGAAGAGTAAAACTACTGAAACAGTTTCTCCCAACGACGCTGAAAGGAAAATACGGAATGAAAGAAAGAAATCATATGTGATAGTTTTTTTCATAGTTTTCTCATAGTTTTTTTCATAGTTTTTTTTTCTTCCTTTCAGTTCCCTGTGCAGCATTGGTCTTCAACAAACACGTTCCAAGCCGTTCTGTTTCTTGTCATTCTTTTAAGACCATTCCATGTCTTCCTCGTCATTTTCATCTTTCATTCCACCTGTCTTCTCCAAGTATATTTTGGTCTTCCTCTTTGTCCTCCTCTTAGATTGCTAAAAAAGGGTTTGCCGTGTGATACTTTCAGTAGGCTTCCTCGGTGTGTGTCTTTTCCAGCGCCATCTCCTTCTTGTCAATAGTTTTAGTCAGGTCTAAAATGCCTCATATTTAGTTGAGATTTTTATATATGATTTCTCTCTGCGGCAACCACCCCTGGTCTGTCTCAGCAGCGAGGCCCGGCTTGAAACGTCAATTACTCATCGACGGAAAAAATGTGAGTACCTCCGAAGACGGAGTTATCTGCCTGTGCGGTGAGAGACCCATGTGCACACGGCTGCGAGGGAAAAATGGATTAACACGCAAAATTCAGTTCCTAGTCTCTAGGGACTTCGTCAGAGGTCAAACCTGGCGAATGAAAAAAAAAATCCCTCATGTTTGACGTATGACATATGCCATCGTTGCCAAAACATTCTATAGAGATCTGTAATTTTAAAAAAAAGCACCATATTCCGTATAAACACCATATGCATAAATTACGTTTCTACAAGGTGGTAAAGAGACTACCAAGTTGATCATTCTTTTTCCAGATTCTGTGTTGGCCTTTTTTAAAAAACAATAAGGAATATTGTCTAATTAAATGGTAGCTTAAATTTTACAGTAACGTCTCATCTTAGATGCTAATATCTGTCGGTGTAATGCGGTCGGTAAGATCCATGATTAGTAAGCATACACGAAGATGGGCGTAATGAGTCTGCGTGTCAGTCTGAGTATAGATCTGATTGTGACGTTTATGTCTCTGCAGATTGATTTTGTTTAACCGTAGCTATTGTAGTTTGTGACATTTTTCTGAGGTCTCTAAACATGCGGATAATTAAGTAGGAGTCTGACAGACATGTACAATAAAGTAGCAGTTTGACAGACATTTACAATAAAGTAGCAGTTTGACAGACATTTACAATAAAGTAGCAGTTTGACAGACATTTACAATAAAGTAGCAGTTTGACAGACATTTACAATAAAGTAGCAGTTTGACAGACATTTACAATAAAGTAGCAGTTGGACAGACATTTACAATAAAGTAGCAGTTTGACAGACATTTACAATAAAGTAGCAGTTTGACAGACATTTACAATAAAGTAGCAGTTTGACAGACATTTACAATAAAGTAGCAGTTTGACAGACATTTACAATAAAGTAGCAGTTTCATAGATATTTACAATAAAGTAACAGTTTGACAGACATTTACAATAAAGTAGCAGTTTGACAGACATTTACAATAAAGTAGCAGTTTGACAGACATTTACAATAAAGTAGCAGTTTGACAGACATTTACAATAAAGTAGCAGTTTGACAGACATTTACAATAAAGTAGCAGTTTGACAGACATTTACAATAAAGTAGCAGTTTGACAGACATTTACAATAAAGTAGCAGTTTGACAGACATTTACAATAAAGTAGCAGTTTCATAGATATTTACAATAAAGTAACAGTTTGACAGACATTTACAATAAAGTAGCAGTTTCATAGATATTTACAATAAAGTAGCAGTTTGACAGACATTTACAATAAAGTAACAGTTTGACAGACATTTACAATAAAGTAGCAGTTTGACAGACATTTACAATAAAGTAGCAGTTTGACAGACATTTACAATAAAGTAGCAGTTTGACAGACATTTACAATAAAGTAGCAGTTTGACAGGCATTTACAATAAAGTAGCAGTTTGACAGACATTTACAATAAAGTAGCAGTTTCATAGATATTTACAATAAAGTAACAGTTTGACAGACATTTACAATAAAGTAGCAGTTTGACAGACATTTACAATAAAGTAGCAGTTTGACAGACATTTACAATAAAGTAGCAGTTTGACAGACATTTACAATAAAGTAGCAGTTTGACAGACATTTACAATAAGTAGCAGTTTGACAGACATTTACAATAAAGTAGCAGTTTGACAGACATTTACAATAAAGTAGCAGTTTCATAGATATTTACAATAAAGTAACAGTTTGACAGACATTTACAATAAAGTAGCAGTTTCATAGATATTTACAATAAAGTAGCAGTTTGACAGACATTTACAATAAAGTAACAGTTTGACAGACATTTACAATAAAGTAGCAGTTTGACAGACATTTACAATAAAGTAGCAGTTTGACAGACATTTACAATAAAGTAGCAGTTTGACAGACATTTACAATAAAGTAGCAGTTTGACAGACATTTACAATAAAGTAGCAGTTTGACAGACATTTACAATAAAGTAGCAGTTTCATAGATATTTACAATAAAGTAATAGTTTGACAGACATTTACAATAAAGTAGCAGTTTGACAGACATTTACAATAAAGTAGCAGTTTGACAGACATGTACAATAAAATAGCAGTTTGACAGACATTTACAATAAAGTAACAGTTTGACAGACATTACAATAAAGTAGTAGTTTGACATACATTACAATAAAGTAGCAGTTTGACAGACATTACAATAAAGTAGCAGTTTGACAGACATTACAATAAAGTAGCAGTTTGACAGACATTACAATAAAGTAGCAGTTTGACAGACATTACAATAAAGTAGCAGTTTGACATACATTTACAATAAAGTAGCAGTTTGACAGACATTACAATAAAGTAGCAGTTTGTCAGACATTACAATAAAGTAGCAGTTTGACAGACATTTGCAATAAAGTAGCAGTTTGACAGACATTTATAATAAAGTAGCAGTTATATAGACATGTACAATAAAGTAGCAGTTTGACAGACATTTACAATAGAGTAGCAGCTTGACAGACATTTACAATAAATTAGCAGTTTGACAGACATTTACAATAAAGTAGCAATTTGGCAAATATGCATAATAAAGTAGCGCCAGCACAAATCAATTGAAGATCAACTGAAGACCTGATTACCTACATAACACAGGAAATTGAGGATGCTCTACAAGAAAAGAAACACACACTGACAGTGTGGGTTAACATGGAGAAGGCTTTTGATAGGGTATGGAGAGAAGGATTAAAGAATAAGCTTCTCAGACTTGGCATTCTAGACCATTTATCAAATTGGATATCTCAATACCTACAAGACAGAATGGCCAGAGTACAAGTACATGGACAACTAAGTAAGAAAGCCAGAATCGGACAAGGTGTCCCTCAAGGTGGAATACTTTCCCCAATTTTTTTTTCTAATCTTCATAAATGATATCGTAGAGGATATTCCACCCAGAATACACTCAGCAATGTACACTGACGACCTGACGCTATGAGTCGAGAAGAATCTATGGCATTGCTCAGCTCAAGATTGCAAGATGCCCTAGGAAAACACTTGAAAGATGAACGAATACCTGATTGCTACCCATTAATGAAAAAACAAAAAAACTACAGACACAATTTTAAGCTTATCAAGAAACACATTATCTGCAAATGTGAAGATTAAAGACCACACCGCACTTCCTATCGACCAAAAGCCAGCATATTTTGACGTGACCATGTATCGCAGAATGAAATGTATAAATCAGATAGACAAAATAAACAAAGGAACAAGAAAACAAACATATATTATGAAGAAATTAGTAGGAACGGACTGGGGAGCAGACAGCAATATCTTGAAACGACTATACGTAGGAAGAGTAAGTCCAGTTCTAGAGTATGGAGTCACAGCCTGGGCTACAGCTTCCAAATCACAGCTTAGCAAAATTAACAGAACACAAAACCAGGCTGCCCGTATCATCACTGGGGCTATGAAGTCTACACCTATCGAGACGCTAGAAACAGTAACAGACCTTCAACTTTTGGAAGACTAGACGGAAAACTGAAGTAATGCAACAAGCGGAAAAATACAAAAGGCTCCCTAAACTCCCCATGCACCAAAGAGTAACCAGCTTTGGAAAAGGAAGACTAAAATGAAGCTACTTCACGGCAATCTCAGACTAAAGAAGAGCAACTTCACGGCAGTCTCAGACTAAAGAAGAGCAACTTCACGGCAGTCTCAGACTAAAGAAGAGCAACTTCACGGCAGTCTCAGACTAAAGAAGAGCAACTTCACGGCAGTCTCAGACTAAAGAAGAGCAACTTAACGGCAGTCTCAGACTAAAGAAGAGCAACTTCACGGCAGTCTCAGACTAAAGAAGAGCAACTTCACGGCAGTCTCAGACTAAAGAAGAGCAACTTCACGGCAGTCTCAGACTAAAGAAGAGCAACTTCACGGCAGTCTCAGACTAAAGAAGAGCAACTTCACGGCAGTCTCAGACTAAAGAAGAGCAACTTCACGGCAGTCTCAGACTAAAGAAGAGCAACTTCACGGCAGTCTCAGACTAAAGAAGAGCAACTTCACGGCAGTCTCAGACTAAAGAAGAGCAACTTCACGGCAGTCTCAGACTAAAGAAGAGCAACTTCACGGCAGTCTCAGACTAAAGAAGAGCAACTTCACGGCAGTCTCAGACTAAAGAAGAGCAACTTCACGGCAGTCTCAGACTAAAGAAGAGCAACTTCACGGCAGTCTCAGACTAAAGAAGAGCAACTTCACGGCAGTCTCAGACTAAAGAAGAGCAACTTCACGGCAGTCTCAGACTAAAGAAGAGCAACTTCACGGCAGTCTCAGACTAAAGAAGAGCAACTTCACGGCAGTCTCAGACTAAAGAAGAGCAACTTCACGGCAGTCTCAGACTAAAGAAGAGCAACTTCACGGCAGTCTCAGACTAAAGAAGAGCAACTTCACGGCAGTCTCAGACTAAAGAAGAGCAACTTCACGGCAGTCTCAGACTAAAGAAGAGCAACTTCACGGCAGTCTCAGACTAAAGAAGAGCAACTTCACGGTAATCTCAGACTAAAGAGGAACAACTTCGCGGTAATCTCAGACTAAAGAGGAGCAACTTCAGTGCAATCTCAGACTTAAGAGGAGCAACTTCAGGGCAATCTCAGACTAAATAGGAGCAACTTCACGACAATCTCAGCCAAAGAGGAGCAATTTTACGGCAATCTCAGACTAAATAAGAGCAACTTCACGGCAATCTCAGACTAAAGCGGAGCAACTTCTCGGCAATCTCAGACTAAAGCGGAGCAACTTCACGGCAATCTCAGACTAAAGAGGAGCAACTTTTGTACGAGATTGATGTGATGAGATATTGGTGTTGTGATAACAGATTGATGTGGTGATAACAGATTAATGTGATGATAACAGATTGATGTAATGAGATATTGGTGTTGTGATAACAGATTGATGTGGTGATAACAAATTAATGTGATGATAACAGATTGATGTGATGATAACAGATTGATGTGGTGACAACAGATTGATGTGGTGACAAGAGATTGATGTGGTGATAAGAGATTGATGTGGTGACAAGAGATTGATGTGGTGATAAGAGATTGATGTGGTGACAAGAGATTGATGTGGTGATAAGAGATTGATGTGGTGACAAGAGATTGATGTGGTGACAAGAGATTGATGCAGTGATAAGAGATTGATGTGGTGACAAGAGATTGATGTGGTGACAAGAGATTGATGTGGTGATAACAGATTCTCTCTCTCTCTCTCTCTCTCTCTCTCTCTCTCTCTCTCTCTCTCTCTGCGATCAGGACTCAATCAGAGTAAGGGTTCCAGACTCTCACATGAAGTCAGCTGCCAGGCTAAGTGTGTTGATCGCCCCCACAGACAGAACATCACAAGTAGAGTTCGCCAGATCCACTCTGATTGAGCACCCGTTAAAACGTTGCACTGTGTTCTGCGCCAGTGGCCCAGTGCATCCAATTTCAGCCAGCATTTTATTCGGGTTTGCTTTCCCTAGCCTTTGATTGTCCCCAATCTCCCTGCAAGCATGGGCGGATCTAGGGGGATCATGGGGGGGCATTGCCCCCCCCCCCAAAAAAAAAAAAACAAACAAAAAAACGTACTTCTTAGTACATTCATTAATAAAGTGAGAGCAACGTTTGTTTACTTATTATTATTATTTTTAAAGAAGAAAAGAGGTAATATAAAAAATAAATTCACAAATATATAGGTCTATTTATTCAATCTTTTGATATTGAAATCATGTCCACGGAAAAACAACTAAAAAAATACGATATTTTTTGTGTACGATTGTTCTTCTGTGAAGAAAATGTTAATTATTTATCGCTCTGGCGGTGCCAAAATTGCCGTGCTGATTTGATTTTATGACAGCACAAGGGACAAGGGAGTAGATATGTTTAATGAGTTGTTTGCCGGTGTACATATATTTGTTATATATGCTGTAAAAAGGACTTCATTTAGTTGCGGACTACCTGTTTTATTTTAGTTGTTATTAATGTCTAAAGGTTTTTAATATATTTTAAAAATGAAACGAATTACAAATTTCTTTCAAAAAGTTTCAAAATCACACGAAACTGAAACTCGATCTGCTTTTATGCTTCCTGATTTTACACCTACATCTAGGGTCGATATTAGTCCTAGTGAAACGAAGGATAAAAAAATTACTATTACATCAACAACTACTAATACAGTTAACAGTGAGCCAGTTTCTGAAAGTGATCTCGTTTCCAACGCTAGTCTGCCTAATACTCGTACAATTACATTTATAAAAAGTGAAGCTGGTCCACTCAATAGTGATATTAATAATCAGTGTGAGACGGACTTGGGCAATTTAAATTATGGACCAGTGGCAGGACCCAGTATGGATATTAATAGTCAGTGTGAGATGGACTTGGGCGATTTAAATTCTGGACCAGTAAGGCCAGTCTTAAGATCTTACCCGCCTTCACTGTGTGGTAAAGTCAACCGTTCTTTTTCTAAAGCTTATTTTGAACAATATCACTGGCTAGAATATAGTAAACGAAAAGATGCAGCATTTTGTTACGTTTGTCGTGTATTTGACAATTCTTTTGCATGTGAAGAAACATTTACTAAATCTGGTTTTAGAAACTGGAAAAAATTAAAAGAAAAACTTGATAAACATGGAAAAAGTAAAAGTCATTTGTTATGCATGGAAAAATATGCAATGCATAAATATAGTAATGAAAAAGGAAGTGTCATGTCAATGATTTCAAAATCACATAAGACCGAAGTGGAAAAAAACAAAGAGTACATGGCGAAAGTTGTTGATGTTATTATACTTCTTGGAAGACAGGGCATTGCGTTCAGAGGACATGATGAAAAGAAAGAATCTAATAGTAGGGGTAATTTCTTAGAGTTCTGCGAGGTGTTTGCTAAGTATGATAGTACATTTAAACAAAATTTTACAAAAAACATTTCATTTTGTAGCAAAACTATTGTGAATGAAGTGATTGACATAACTTCAGCTCTTCTTTTTGAGAAAATAGTTAAAGAGGTTAAAAGATGCGAGTTTTTTGCAATTATGGCTGATGAGGCAAGATGTCAGAAACAGCAACAATTGTCTCTCTGCGTTCGGTATGTTGACGATGAACTCACTCCACATGAAAGATTCCTTGGTTTCTATGATTGCTCAAGCAAACGAACAGCAATAGATTTAGCTGATTTGATAATGACTGTTCTTCGGAAGTTTAGTATTGAAGGATTATCAGTAATAGCGCAAACTTATGATGGTGCCGCAGTAATGTCTGGTGATGTTGGAGGGCTGCAAGCTAAAATTAGAGAGTTTTATCCTGAAGCTGTTTACTTCCACTGTTATGCACATAAGGTTGCACTTATTGTAACAGACATTTGTAAAAACATAGAATCTTCAAGACTTTTATTCAATGCTTTGGAATCATTGTATGTACATTTTTCAAAACCGTCAAATCATGATGCTTTAAGAACGGTGTCAGGATTGTTACAGACAAAGCCTTTTGAAATAATTTCATTAAGTACAACTAGGTGGACATGCAGGTACCAGAATTGTAATCTGTTGATTAAACACTATGATAATGTAGTGGCAGCTTTAAAATTTGAAATTGACAGAAATGAAGACAAAGACTCCATAGAAGCCATTGGAATTTTGAAATCAATATCAACATTTAATTTCATTGTCAACCTGTTTGTTTTTCATGAAATCCTGTCTTATACCCACGTATTAAGTCTATGTATGCAGAATGCAAATGTCACTTTAGGACAGGCTGCAGAACTGATAACAAATACTATGCGGACAATAGTAGACAAGAGAACTGATGATGAATTTTCTAAGATTTGGAAGAATATTGAAGAATTTTCACTGAAACACGGCATATGCTTAGAAAGTCCTACTGTATGTAAGAAAAGAAAACATGAAGAAAGTGTGATGCTAAAAGACAGTTTTGTTCTCTCAACTGTTGGAAAACCCCTAGATGGCCCTGAAAGTGTGAGCAATAAAGAATACTGGAAGATGAAAGTATATTTTGAAGTTATTGATGTCTTTGCAGCAAGGTTAAAGGAAAGATTTAGTGAAGAATCCTTACAACTCGCATGTGCTGTTGATGGGCTGTTTTGTTTGGATTATGAAAAGGCAACTCCATTTGTAAAGAAATATGCTGAGTGTTTAGGACTGAATGTTACTATCCTGAAAGCAGAAATATTAATTGTCAAAACATTAATTAGGAGCAAAGAAGGGGAAGTTTCACAATTCAGCTTTAGCCACTTAAAAGAGGTAGTAAACAAGAACACTTACCCACATTTTCATAAAATTCTAAGGGCTGCTATAACCATACCAATAAGCTCATCAGCATGTGAAAGAAGTTTTTCTGCGATGAGCAGGATTAAGACTTGGCTGAGGTCATCAATGACACAAGATAGACTTCGTAATTTGGCGGTGCTTCACATAGAAAAAACATTGCTTAAAAACACCATCACGAGTGAAGAAGTTATGCAGAAATTTGCAGAAAAGCCTAGACGAATTAAACTGATGTAATTGGTGAGTACAGATTTTCTTTTTTTTTTGTGCCGTTTTAATTTTTATAAAATGCATATTTTATGCTGTAAACTTATTCCCGTTATTATTAGAAAAGTAAAATTGCGTCAAAGGTCTAATGACGATTATACACAAGTGACTCACACCCTTATTGCTGATAGCGCGAAGATGTCTATGCAAACCTGAAACAAAACAGTAGGCCTATAGCAGTGCCCCCCCCCAAATTTTAAGGCTAGATCCGCCTATGCCTGCAAGGCAGCAGATTGTCTTTTCTGTAGGGGGATTCTGCCCTTAGATGGTCGGCCCTCCCAGGTTTACGAGCACCATCTGCCCGAGTCACTAGAGGTGACTAACACAGACATGCACACACAAAGATATGAGTTGTGACTAACACAGACACGCACGCACAAAGATAACAGATTGATGTAGTGATAATAGATTGATGTGGTGACAAGAGATTGATGTGGTGATAACACATTGATGTGATGATAACAGATTGATGTGGTGATAACAAATTGCTACTTTATTATGCAATCCTGTCAAATTTCGACATCGTAAATTCTAGGACTTGTTTTGTTGTCATGTTATTCAGGGTACAGTGGCATTTGGTAGTTCCTATTTTCAGTTTCGTGAACATGTTGATAACAGAGTGATGTGGAGATAACAGAGTGATGTGGTGATACCAGATTGGTGTGGTGATAACAGATTGATGTGGTGATAACAGATTGATGTGATAACAGATTGATGTGGTGATAACAGAGTGATGTGTTGATAACAGATTGGTGTTATGGCAGCTCAACTCCCCTTTCCCCACCCCCGAACCCGCATCTCATCATCAATATCAGGGTGTTTATAAAGTCTCACTACACTTGGTATCTAGGTCAATTTGAAAAAAAAATGTTTATGACGTCATCACAATATGTGCTCCCACTGTCAATGAAATTTGTTGAATAAGTTTATTGCTACTGGAAATGTGGAAGATGCTCCACGATCTGGTAGGCCTGCTGTGAATGATGAAATATGTTTAGATATCCAAGACAGAATCCTTAAAAGTCCAGACAAGTCATTAAGAAAACTGTCGCAACAAGTGAACTTACCATTGAGCACATATTGTGATGACGTCATAAACATTTTTTTCAAATTGACCTAGATACCAAGTGTAGTGAGACTTTATAAACACCCTATAGATTGAACGTCCAGGCTATATATTGATTAACAGTACCTGTACAGGAATATAAGACAACAATTGATACAATATCCCGGCCAAATAATATTTATTTGGATTCATGGATGTCTCCCTGGTTATTTCTGGGATAACATAACACTATTGTTTATTACCGCATTCACGTTTGTGAGTCCAGATATGCGGTAGGTGATTAATGCGAGCGTTGGCTTCAGTCAATTACTGGCAACTGGCCAGGGTTTGGGCGAGGTAAACGTGTGATCTGTCGTGATGTTGTTGCGTCAGTCCATTGGTATGATGGATGCTGCGGCGGAGAACGGTGTGCAGTGGCGGTGGATGACGTTGGATGTTGCGTAATTGATGGTACAGAGACGTGATAAGTGGTAATAGTGATGGGGGGGGGGGGGGAGCTAGACTTTAAAGATGGCAGCGGTGTTAATTGGATGTTATAAATTACTATGTTGTTGGAAGCGTGACAGTATCAATCTGAGTGCGGATTGTTAGGCATTATAAACGAGATTGGGTGGGGCTGTTGGCATTATACATAACAGGGTGAAACTAGAGTCATTATAAATGAGAGTGGTTAGAATTATAGATATTATAAACGAGTGTAGATACAACTAGAGATTATATAAACGAAAGTGAATTACAACTAGAGAAATTATATATGAGTGGATGGAACTATAGACAAAAATGCTAGTGGATGGAACTAAAGACAAAAATGCTAGTGGATGGAACTATAGACAAAAATTCTAGTGGATGGGACTATAGACAAAAATGCTGGTGGATGGAACTATAGACAAAAATGCTAGTGGATGGGACTATAGACAAAAATGCTAGTGGATGGGACTATAGACAAAAATGCTAGTGGATGGGACTATAGACAAAAATGCTAGTGGATGGGACTATAGACAAAAATTCAAGTGGATGGGACTATAGACAAAAATGCTAGTGGATGGGACTATAGACAAAAATGCTAGTGGATGGGACTATAGACAAAAATGCTAGTGGATGGAACTAAAGACAAAAATGCTAGTGGATGGAACTATAGACAAAAATTCTAGTGGATGGAACTATAGACAAAAATGCTGGTGGATGGAACTATAGACAAAAATGCTGGTGGATGGAACTAAAAACAATTGTTATTGAAAGTGGTTGAAACTGTACACATTATAAATGAGAGTAAATGACGCTAGACATAATATAAATGAGAAGGAAAGAGATAGAGATAATATAAATGAGAAGGAAAGAGATAGAGATAATATAAATGAGAATCGACGAAAGTAAGACACTCTAAATGAAAGCAAAAAGGGACTAATCAAATTATAAATGGCAGAGGGGAGGGGGGGGGGGGTTAAAGCATAATAAAGTTAGAATTAATAAACATGTAACAAATTGTAGCAATAGAATTGGACACTTAATGAAAGATTCGAGAAGGCGCAATGTAAATAGACGGGAATTATATACTTTTTAGATGGCTGTGTTGATACCGATGTTTCACCTCATTCATTGTACTGTTAAATAACGTGATTAAGGCGGGGATGGTACTACTGAGAAAGACATGATTTTGTATAAACGTGTTGTTCTCTGTGAGTTTGTCTGCTATGTTATAAGGATGGATCTCTCCAGATAGAAAACCTCTGTTTGACCGTTGTATAAACTTTACAGTCTATACATATGGATGCGAATAATGGACAATAGGGCAACAGACAAGAAAATCACTGGAGTCTGTAGAAATGTGGTTTTACAGAAGAATGTTGAGAGTACCATGGACAGCTAAGAAGAGTAATGAAGATGTTCTGAGAGAGGTCAAAGCAAAAAAGAGATCTAATTTCCAATGTTAGGAAGAGACAATCATCATTTTTTGGCCATGTAATGAGAAGAGAACAACTGGAATATATTGTAACAACTGGAAAAATTTAGGGACGAAGAGATAGAGGAAAGCAAAGAGAAAAAATAACAGACAGCTTAAGAGAATGGCTTGGCAGAAGGTCAACAATATAAATGATAAATAGCTGCCGAGATCGAAAGTTGTGGAGAGACATGATCACCTACGCCAGTAGGCCCGGTAGTTGATGATGATGATAGACTTTACATACTTAGACAAACAAGTGTAGACATAAATACACATCTATGGACAGCAATACACATCCATGGACATTAATATACATCCATGGGCAGCAATACACATCCATGGGCAGCAATACAGATCTATGGACATCAATACACATCTATGGACATCAATACACATCCATGGACATCAATACACATCTATGGACATCAATACACATCCATGGACATCAATACACATCCATGGACATCAATACACATCCATGGACATAAATACACATCTATGGACATCAATACACATCTATGGACATCAATACACATCCATGGACATCAATACACATCTATGGACATCAATACACATCCATGGACATCAATACACATCCATGGGCAGCAATACACATCCATGGACATAAATACACATCCACGGGCAGCAATACGCATCCATGGGCAGCAATACAGATCTATGGGCAGCAATACATATCCATGGGCAGCAATACACATCCACGGACAGCAATAAAGATCTATGGGCAACAATACACATCCATGGACATCAATACACATCCATGGGCAGCAATACACATCCATGGACATAAATACACATCCACGGACAGCAATACGCATCCATGTGCAGCAATACAGATCTATGGGCAGCAATACATATCCATGGGCAGCAATACACATCCACGGACAGCAATAAAGATCTATGGGCAACAATACATATTCATGGGCAGCAATACATATCCACGGCCAGCAATAGAGATCTATGGGCAGCAATACATATCCATGGGCAGCAATACATATCCATGGGCAGCAATACATATCCACGGACAGCAATAGAGATCTATGGGCAGCAATACATATCCATTGGCAGCAATACACATCCACGGACAGCAATAAAGATCTATGGGCAAAAATACATATCCATGGGCAGCAATACATATCCACGGACAGCAATAGAGATCTATGGGCAGCAATACATATCCACGGACAGCAATAGAGATCTATGGGCAGCAATACATATCCATGGACAGCAATACACATCCACAGACAGCAATAGAGATCTATGGGCAACAATACATATCCATGGGCAGCAATACACATCCACGGACAGCAATAAAGATATATGAGCAACAATACATATCCATGGGCAGCAATACATATACACGGACAGCAATAGAGATCTATGGGCAGCAATACATATCCATGGGCAGCAACACACATCCATGGACAGCAATGCACATCCACGGGCAGCAATACACATCCATGGGCAGCAATTCAATCCAATGACAACAATACACATCCATGGACAGTAATACACATCCATGGACAGCAATACACATCCATGGAAAGAAATACAGATCTATGAGCAGCAATACACATACATGGACAGCAATTCACATCCATGAACAATTCGCATCCATGGACATCAATACACATCTATGGACAGCAAGACACATCCATGGACATCAATACGCATCTATGGACAGCAATACACATCCATGGACATTAATATACATCCATGGGCAGCAATACACATCCATGGGCAGCATTACACATCCATGGGCAGCAATACAGATCTATGGACATCAATACACATCTATGGACATCAATACACATCCATGGGCAGCAATACAGATCTATGGACATAAATACACATTTATGGACAGCAAAACACATCCATGGACATCAATACACATCCACGGGAAGCAATACGCATCCATGGGCAGCAATACAGATCTATGGGCAGCAATACATATCCATGGGCTGCAATACACATCCACGGACAGCAATAAAGATCTATGGGCAACAATACATATCCATGGGCAGCAATACATATCCACGGACAGCAATAGAGATCTATGGGCAGCAATACATATCCATGGGCAGCAATACACATCCACAGACAGCAATAAAGATCTATGGGCAACAATACATATCCATTGGCAGCAATACACATCCACGGACAGCAATAAAGATCTATGGGCAACAATACATATCCATGGGCAGCAATACATATCCACGGACAGCAATAGAGATCTATGGGCAACAATACATATCCATGGGCAGCAATACACATCCACGGACAGCAATAAAGATCTATGGGCAACAATACATATCCATGGGCAGCAATACATATCCACGGACAGCAATAGAGATCTATGGGCAGCAATACATATCCATGGGCAGCAATACACATCCATGGACAGCAATGCACATCCACGGACAGCAATACACATCCATGGGCAGCAATTCAATCCAATGACAACAATACACATCCATGAACAGCAATACACATCCATGGACAGCAATACACATCCATGGACAGAAATACAGATCTATGAGCAGCAATACACATACATGGACAGCAATTCACATCCATGAACAGCAATTCGCATCCATGTACAGCAATACAGATCTATGGGCAGCAATACACATCCATGGACAGCAATACACATCCCTGGACGGCAATATACATCCCTGGACAGCAATACACATACATGAACAGCAAAACAAGTGACAATTCCATGTGACACTATTAGAGACTAGCTACACTGTCCAGTACTCCAACAGGTTTACTTGCACATAATATCGTAGTCAAGAAATTCTACAGATACCTGTAATTAAAAAAAAACACATTACTCACACACTCCAGTATTAATTCTAAAACTCTCCGCCTGCTATCCAGTTACACCTAACTGTCTAACTCTATCAGAACCTCTATATTATTTTAAAACCTGTCTAGTGTGGACCCAATCTTCTAATAATCTGTATCTAATTTAAATTTATCTAAACTGGTGGTTGATCTTTGTACTTAAAACTAACTAGTTAACCTTCTCTGTCCGGATGTCGGTCATTCTCTCGATGCAATCATCCGTCACGCCAGCGCATGCCTGCTCTAACTCTTACACGTTTTCTCTGCTCGAGGTACCAGCAAGAACTGACTAATCCAGCCCGCTAGTTTGGCTCGTTGACTTCGCCACGTGACCATAACCTGACCACGCGATCACCGAGATGTCCTTCAAACTGACCAGTGTTCACCGAGGCTGAAAACGTACCATTTCCCGGTCATTCCCCTGTCCAATGTTCTCCTGTTAACTCTACTAACTCTCTATTACATTATTTAACCCTCTCAAAACCAAGATCTGGTACAACGTGAATTAGTAACATAATAACAGTGATCGGAGTTAGACAAATAACAACTAGTAGTTATTGTAGTGGAGCATAATAAACGATAGGGAGCCGCGATAGCGCAGTGGTTTGTGAACTGGACTACAAAGGACAAATTGTCGGGTTCGATCCTGATCGACGCCTTCCAGGTTCACCCAGCCTTTAATAGGTACCGGATTTATTTTTCTGGGAAAATAAAGCGGCACGGGCGTAATTCCGACCACATTACCCCAAAAATCATGTGCAAATCAAGTCTGTAAAAATTATGGTCACTAACACCATATTACATATATGCCACTTGGCGTGACAGGGTTATTTACTTTACTCATAGTAAACGATAGCTTTAAAGGGATTTGGGAGTGGTGAGATAGATTTAACAGTATAACATAAATAAGCGCTTCCTTGATTACGTAATTGTTCCTGAACTTTCTATATCTTTGAAATATTTTTGGTCTTGATTGGAACTTTCTTTCTTTTCAGCATATCCTATCTAAAGCAGATCTTTTTTCGCGTACAGCGTCGACGTTGGTCCATCTTTTTATTTTGTTTTCCCCTAAATCTTCTGTAGTTACTCGTTCTTCCTTGTAACATTTCAGTGTCCGCTGGGGAATTATAACCTGAGATAACCAGAAACACCATTGAGCTCTTCTGTTCGTGGAATCAGTTTTACTGCAATCTAGAATTCCCCATATCCGCTTCGCTCGTGTCTCAGCACCCGCCAAAGCGCGCTGACAGATTCCCAGAAGACCTAATAGTCTAGTTTAGTCAATAAGACCTAAATTAGAACGATGCTTTGTCTCCGACTATTTGCTGAGCTTTTGTTGATGGTGATATAGTCTATGCCAGGAATGATACAAACTTTGTTGGTGGTGATATAGTATATGCCAGGAATGATACAAACTTTGTTGATGTTGATATAGTCAATGCCAGGAATGATACAAACTTTGTTGATGGTGATATAGTCTATGCCAGGAATGATACAAACTTTGTTGATGGTGATATAGTCTATGCCAGGTATGATACAAACTTTGTTGATGGTGATATAGTCTATGCCAGGAATGATAAAAACTGTGTTGATGGTGATATAGTCTATACCAGGAATGATACAAACTTTGATGATGGTGATATAGTCAATGCCAGGAATGATACAAACTTTGTTGATGGTGATATAGTCTATGCCAGGAATGATACAAACTTTGTTGATGGTGATATAGTCTATACCAGATATTATACAAACTTTGTTGATGGTGATATAGTCTATGCCAGGAATGATACAAACTATTTTGATGGTGATATAGTCTATGCCAGGAATGATACGAACTTTGTTGATGGTGATATAGTCTATGCCAGGAATGATACAAACTTTGTTGATGGTGATATAGTTTATGCCAGGAATGATACAAACTTTGTTGATGGTGATATAGTTTATGCCAGGAAGGATACAAAATTTGTTGATGGTGATATAGTCTTTGCCAGGAATGATACAAACTTTGTTGATGGTGATATAGTCTATGCCAGGAATGATACGAACTTTGTTGATGGTGATATAGTCTATGCCAGGAATGATACGAACTTTGTTGATGGTGATATAGTCTATGCCAGGAATGATACAAAATTTGTTGATGGTGATATAGTCTATGCCAGGAATGATACGAACTTTGTTGATGGTGATATAGTCTATGCCAGGAATGATACGAAATTTGTTGATGGTGATATAGTCTATGTCAGGAATGATACAAACTTTGTTGATGGTGATATGCTCTATGCCAGGAATGATACAAACTTTGTTGATGGTGATATAGTCAATGCCAGGAATGATACAAACTTTGTTGATGGTGATATAGTGTATGCCAGGAATGATACAAAATTTGTTGATGGTGATATAGTCTATGCCAGGAATGATACAAACTTTGTTGATGGTGATATAGTCTATGCCAGGAATGATACGAACTTTGTTGATGGTGATTTAGTCTATGCCAGGAATGATACGAAATTTGTTGATGGTGATATAATCTATGCCAGGAATGATACGAACTTTGTTGATGGTGATATAGTCTATGCCAGGAATGATACAAAATTTGTTGATTGTGATATAGTCTATGCCAGGAATGATACGAACTTTGTTGATGGTGATATAGTCTATGCCATGAATGATACGAACTTTGTTGATGGTGATATAGTCTATGCCAGGAATGATACAAACTTTTTTGATGGTGATATAGTCTATGCCAGGAATGATACAAAATTTGTTGATGGTGATATAGTCTATGCTAGGAATGATACAAACTTTGTTGATGGTGATATAGTCTATGCCAGAAATGATACAAACTTTTTTGATGGTGATATAATCTATGCCAGGAAGGATACAAAATTTGTTGATGGTGATATAGTCTATGCCAGGAATGATACAAAATGTGTTGATGGTGATATAGTTTATGCCAGGAATGATACAAAATTTGTTGATGGTGATGTAGTCTATGCCAGGAATGATACGAAATTTGTTGATGGTGATATAGTCTATGCCAGGAATGATACAAAATTTGTTGATGGTGATATAGTCTATGCCAGGAATGATACAAAATTTGTTGATGGTGATATAGTCTATGCCAGGAATGATACGAAATTTGTTGATGGTGATATAGTCTATGCCAGGAATGATACAAAATTTGTTGATGGTGATATAGTCTATGCCAGGAATGGTTCAAACTTTGCGATGGTGATATAATCTGTACCAGATATGATACGAAATCACATGTTTTAAAGTGCTTGAATTATTCCTCGTATTTCTGCATTCAATGTCCATGACTCGCAGACATTGATACAAGAATTATTAAAAAAATGAACGTAACGAAGGATCGCTTCAAACTAATCTTAGACCTGTTCCTGATGTTGCAACTTATTCACTTTTTTTGTTTTACTTTCTTTTTTCCAAGCCGGCTGTGTTTTGTGAAATTCTTGCTAGTATCTTAGATCCGCAACCGTAATTAGATACGATCGAAACCAGATATTTCAATTCACAAACTCTTTCAAGTATATTTCTGCGGTTTCTGATGTCTGTGCCAATTTTCCTGTGCTATAAGCCACGAGCATTAGTTTTATTTTTTTCTTTCTTTCTTTCTTTCTTTCCACTGATCTCCATTTCAGATGTCTTAGATGTTTTATCAAAGTTTTCTTTCTGACGTAGTTAGATCAAGCTCATTACTCATCATCCCATCAATGACGTCTACACAACGGATGTTGGAATTCTGTCTGACCCAAATACTGGCACCACCACCGTACTGAGAAGGCTAGATAATTAACCAATTGTTACAACGAAGGGGTAACTAGATACACTCGTATAATAATTTATAGTAGATGGGACGAGGCATGTAAAATGAAATACGGAAAAATGAAGGGAATTAGAATAATAAAATAAGAGTGGAATAAGACTATTATCGTGTTATTGTCATTGATAATTACTAGACAGCAACATAAACGATATTGCCATGACCTTTGAATGTTATAATATTTATCATTTCGGTGAAGAAAATGATGTATAAATTACGAAAATTATTGTGTTTTTCTGACATTAAATTGTAATTTATGTGTACTTCAGAGTTTGGTAATATCAGTGCTGATAGTTCCTTCCTTCCTTCTTTCCTTTCCTTCCTTCATTTCCTTCCTTCCTTACTCCCCTTTTCTTTTTTCTTCATCCATTCCTCCCTCCCCTTTTCTATCTTCCTTCATCCATTCCTCCCTACCTCATTTCTTTCTTTCTTTCTTTCATTTATATCCAGCAATCGCTGTTGGGGCAGCATATATTGCTGGAAACAGCAACCTTCATTCCTATCAATTTCCATGCTTCACACTGTCAAGGATCGTCTATTCTTTGATGTTGTTTCCCCATCTCTTCGCTTATCTTCTTGGCTTAATCGCCGTTCCCTGCAAGACACATTTTGCCATGTCCGACTGCCCTGAGCTATCGGGGTCCAAAAAGGGTTAGTAAAGATTTGTAGCGCAGTTCCCTTACCAGGCATGTTCCTAAGAGGCGACTAAGGAGGGTTGAGTATGGGACTGGCTATCTGTTACTGTAACAAAAAAAAAAAGCCGACAAATTTTCACATACATGGACAAGTCAAAGAAAATGAAAAAAGGAAAATCCGCCTTCCCGGAAAGATCAAGGCTGACTTCCGCCAGATCCATAGGTTGACCATCTACAACCATTGCGCAACTAGCCGACGTGTCCGCCCTTTCGCTTCACCGTACTCCCGCGTGCACAAGGGCGTAGACAAAGGTGACTACGTACCGTTGACTACTGCAATGGCTCTGCCCACTGCCTGCGTACAGAGTCCGCCTCCACTTTTCTTGTCATGCTCATCTAATCACTTAGTATACAGGCGTCGGTGTAGTCTTGTTATTCCAACTAGATGAGTGCCATGGTCACTGCTATCACCTCCATCGATCGTCATGTTACTCTTGGTCATAACGTATGCACCGACGTACACACCTTTGTCTTCTTTGACTGCTCTGCTTACAAAGCGTGCTGTAAATGTCAATGCACTTCTTTGGTGTCGTTTTACGGATCTGTCTGTATAGATGACTGCGTCTTCCTCGTCGGTGTTGTCAAAGATGAGAGCGTTTGACCTCCGCATCGACAACGACTTTATTCTGCTCCGTGCATTTCCTGTCGAGTATGACAATATACGTGGAGTTGCGATAGCTCAGTTGTTAGTGAACCGGACTACAAAGGACAAGAGGTTGGCTTCGATCCTGGTCGTTGGCTTCCGGGTTCACCCAGGCTTAAATGAGTACCGGATTTTTTTCTGGTAAAATAAAGCGACATGGGCGTAATACCGACCACATTGACCCAAAAATCATGCGCCGAAGGTCTGTAAAATTTATGGTCACTAACACTATAATCCATATACGCCACTTCTCGTGGCATGGCTCTTTACTTTACTTTTTTTATGACAGAGTATACACGACAGATAGGGAATATGACGGTAGTGTTCTTTTTTTCGAAAGGTTGATTGGGGACTGGAAGTGTTGGTAATGTTGGTAAATCATAGGAGGAAGAGGTATGTATTACAGCGCTCAGGAAAAATGACAAACAACGGAAAAAAACAAAGAACAATATATGGTCCGAAGCAGGATCGAACCCGTAGTCCATGGCACTGCGCCTTGCCACGAGAAGCCGAACGCCAGGGAACACTGCCACTCAGCTAATTAAAAATTAGCCATTGTGGACAATGTCTTACGCGCAGGCTTTCTCATGACTATAGCATAGGGTTACGACCACAGCTTTGGAATAAATTGTATTTATGTACTTTCCTATTAAGGCAAGTATCTCCCAGTAGGGCTGAATACTTGTATTGCTGGGGGGGGGGGGGGGGGGCCTCTGTAGCCTAGTTGGGAAAACCACCCGACTGGACTACCGACGTTCGGACAACCCGTGTTCAATTCCCGCTGGGAGCAATGTGAATTGTACTCGTGGTTGGAAAAAAAAAAAATACCCCCACGGTTGACCCAGCCGTTGGCAGAAATGGGTACCAGGGTATTATCCTGGGAAGGTGAGGAATGTCGCTTCGCATCTGAGTATAGATGCTTGAGGCTACACTATACAGAAATATCCGAACATTTCTGGATAGGCGGCCGAGCACATATGGGTGTAAACTCGCGTGCTAAGACGCCGGTTCAAGTCTCGTACTTTACCTTTACTTGTATTGCTGACAAACATTTATAGGACGAAACTGCACGAACAGTAGTTTCCAGTGGGTTTTATACTGGAGACAAATAATAATAAATGAATATTATTATAGAGGGAAACTTTGGTAACGTTGTCAACACTACGCCACAGCTGTCTTTCTTTCCAAGATAACATCACTACTCCAGGGGAACTTGTTGAACTATAGGTAAGACGTCGGCCTCAGAACAAGAGATTGCCCGTTTTTGAATCCATCCTCAGGTGGTGGAAATTCTTCACTTTGAATCTGTTATTTTCTCGTGGCTTTACTCTCCCCTGTTCTTTGAGTAGTGAGATTTTATGCCTAGCGCGCTCGGAACGCGGTGAAAGAAAAGGAGAACCCGTGTGCATTTTGCGCACGTTAAAGTACTTTTGACAGTGACATGTACAATTTTTTACGATGAATGATGATATCGTATGACAGGGCACGGTTGGCTGTGTTCACTTTCTGTACGGTTTTGCCTTATGTCTTTTGGCGTATGCTGAGACTGCTATGATGGGGACTACAGCTACCTTTCTTTGTTTGGGAGATGAGTTAGTATTTCGGATGATTCCACTTGCACGGGCGGTTGAGCAATCTATCTATCTATCTATTGACCTTTCGAACCGTGGCCGGTCCATAGGACGTAGACCAAGATACTCCTTCTCTTATCTGAATTTTTGTTCTAGCAGTTTTCAATTCTTTTAAAGATATTTTATCAAATCTCGCCATTAGTCTCTATTCTGTGCAAACAGCTCTATCTTACTGAGGGAGCCGATTCCTGCTGTTCTTGCCTCTCTCATCAATGATACTAACTCATCTCACAAACAAAGAAAGGTAGATGACTCAAGGTCCAATAATGGATTTTAATTCGTTTGCAGTGATGCCGGGGCCTTCCATAACCATAACCATAACCATAACCATGTACAAGTCGAAAAGAGTAGACTGAAAGTGGCAGTACATGTGGACAAATTGTTAAGCAAATCTACCTATCTTCTTCCTCATCTTTTTCTTCTTTTCTCTTTTCACTGATACCTAAAAGGTGTCGTGGTTTATATCATTTATCGTTCTTGAGCTACTCGAACTGTCTGAATTAGTGATTTTCCTTTGTTGTTACATGTCTCTGTCACTGCATCTATCCATCTTCTTCTGGGTCTTCCACTTGGTCTTTTTCCATGCATTCTCGAGAAGAATGCCCTTGATGGTGATTGGTAAGGGTTCATTCTGACCTGGTGGCCAAACCATTTAAGTTGTTGTTGTTCTATATATTCTTGGCTGGGTTTAGTTCCTACTATTTTTCTTATGGTTTCATTTGGTACGCGATCTCTTCTTTTTTGTTTGTTACTTTTCTCAAGCATCGCATCTCACATGTATTGATCTTTCTTAAATAGGATTTAGAAAGGATCCATTTTTGACTTTCATAGCACAAAGTTGGTATGAAAATGCTATTTATTATTTGTTGTTTAGCTGCCATAGAAATGTTTGGAATGTCTTAGCAATGGTGAAAGCTGGTATGTGACAGCATTTGCTTTTTTAAGAATACATCACAAATAAATCCGTTCGAAATAACACAAGAACGCTTGAATTCCTTTTACTACGGGCATTGAAATTTACTTATAACTTAAATGTGACTCCCATCGAAAATTGCATCGTGTTGCCAGCACAGTCACGCACCGGAAGTTCCAATCTACCTATACGGAATATAAATGTGTCGGATCTAACAGTGCAGATATATGCGACTTTATTGTAAACTAGCGACAGGACGCATCAACGTCCACTTAACTAAGAAGAAGAAGAAATCTATACCCATTTAAGGCTTGATGATCTTACAAGATGTCAATAAGAATCGAACTCCACCTAAACAGACCAGAAAACTAACTAACCACTGCTCATTATTTTCCCCCTCCTAGCGCTGGTAGTTTATATTTATTTATTGCGTTTCTCGTTATTTGCTTTTCTTTGTCTTCAGATTTATCAAAATAAATTAATACGCGGTGTGTTTGAAGCGGACAGTGAGCAAATATGTTAATAGCAGAATTGTAGAAAGCAAAGCAGAGAGTATGTGTGTGGACGCGTTGTGAGCATCAGTCGATATGAAATAATCCCTGAAGTAATCACGTGATCCTATGCGTGGCTGCATATCAACAGGGGAGATAATAATTAGTTTTATTGATAAAAGAAGCAAATTTATTGCTCAGAAGGTATTACACATTCGATTTTAGGAGGCGAAAATGTGCAGTTACTCTTCATGATATTTGCAGTAGCTCGCTGGTAATTTACATCCCTTATCTCACATACATGGTCAATTAACATTTACAAATGGCAACTTAAAATCATTACCAACAACAAATAATTTGAAATTGTAACAAACAATGAATGGATCTATTATAACTAACAATGGAGACAGAGGGAGATCAAAAGAAGACTAAAAGTATCAACACAAAAAATTAAGTGCCATAAAGAACTCGTGCTGCAAAAACCAGCAAGGCAACAAAGTTTAAACTACCGATGGCTATGGTATTATATTCTCAATATCTACGTTAAGGAGAAATATCTCCACTATACGTAAAATCTTATATGTATATATATATATATATATATATATATATATATATATATATATTGGCAGTATTAGAGACAAAGAGGGATAACATGGATGACATAGATCATCTTTTCTCTTTCTCACTGATACCGAAAAGGTGTCGTCGTTATATCATTTGTCGTTCTTGAGCTGCTCGCACTGTCTGAATTTGAATTAGTGATCTTCCTTTGTTGTTGCATGTCTCTATCACTGCATAATTTAAATTTGACTTCCATCGCAAAAAATGTGACGTGTTGCCAGCAGTCACGCACCGGAAGTCTAAGTTACCGGATGACATAGATAAGATATCAAAAGCAGGAGGAACATTTGTTGCATTGGGAAACATATCGAAGTCCATAGAAATTAGGTTAAATACAAAAATAAAAATGTTCAACTCTAATGTTAAATCAGTCCTATTATATGGCTGTGGAACATGAACAACAAAAATGGCAATCACGAAGATACAGACCTCCATTAACGGTTGATTGCGCAGAATAAAACGATAGAAATGGCAGGACAAAATCACTAACACAGAATTATGGAAAAGTACCAGTCAAATACCAGTGGAGAAACAGATACAGCGAAGACGATGGCACTGGATAGGAGGATACACACTGCAGAAGCCACCTAAAAGTATTACAAAACCGGACCTTTTTTGGAATCCCCAAGGAAAAGGACAAAGAGGAAGGCCAACATATTCTTGGATAGGACAGTTGGAATCAGAGATGAATGTGATGGGAAGGCATGGAATGATATTAAAGAATAGCAAGAACGGCTTGGAAAGTGTTTGTTGAAAACCTGTGTTCCACAGGGAGTTGAAAGTGTTTGTTGAAGACCTATGTTCCACAGGGAGTTGAAAGTGTTTTTTGAAGACCTATGTTCCACAGGGAGTTGAAAGTGTTTGTTGAAAACCTGTGTTCCACAGGGAGTTGAAAGTGTTTGTTGAAGACCTATGTTCCACAGGGAGTTGAAAGTGTTTTTTGAAGACCTATGTTCCACAGGGAGTTGAAAGTGTTTGTTGAAAACCTGTGTTCCACAGGGAGTTGAAAGTGTTTGTTGAAAACCTGTGTTCCACAGGGAGTTGAAAGTGTTTGTTGAAAACCTGTGTTCCACAGGGAGTTGAAAGTGTTTGTTGAAAACCTGTGTTCCACAGGAAGTTGAAAGAGTTTGTTGAAGACCTATGTTCCACAGGGAGTTGAAAGTGTTTGTTGAAAACATGTGTTCCACAGGGAGTTGAAAGTGTTTGTTGAAGACCTATGTTCCACAGGGAGTTGAAAGTGTTTGTTGAAGACCTATGTCCCACAGGGAGTTGAAAGTGTTTGTTGAAAACCTGTGTTCCACAGGGAGTTGAAAGTGTTTGTTGAAAACCTGTGTTCCACAGGGAGTTGAAAGTGTTTGTTGAAAACCTGTGTTCCACAGGGAGTTGAAAGTGTTTGTTGAAAACCTGTGTTCCACAGGAAGTTGAAAGTGTTTGTTGAAAACCTGTGTTCCACAGGGAGTTGAAAGTGTTTGTTGAAAACCTGTGTTCCACAGGGAGTTGAAAGTGTTTGTTGAAAACCTGTGTTCCACAGGGAGTTGAAAGTGTTTGTTGAAAACCTGTGTTCCACAGGAAGTTGAAAGTGTTTGTTGAAAACCTGTGTTCCACAGGGAGTTGAAAGTGTTTGTTGAAAACCTGTGTTCCACAGGGAGTTGAAAGTGTTTGTTGAAAACATGTGTTCCACAGGGAGTTGAAAGTGTTTGTTGAAGACCTATGTTCCACAGGGAGTTGAAAGTGTTTGTTGAAGACCTATGTTCCACAGGGAGTTGAAAGTGTTTGTTGAAAACATGTGTTCCACAGGGAGTTGAAAGTGTTTGTTGAAGACCTATGTTCCACAGGGAGTTGAAAGTGTTTGTTGAAGACCTATGTCCCACAGGGAGTTGAAAGTGTTTGTTGAAAACCTGTGTTCCACAGGGAGTTGAAAGTTTTTGTTGAAAACCTGTGTTCCACAGGGAGTTGAAAGTGTTTGTTGAAGACCTATGTCCCACAGGGAGTTGAAAGTGTTTGTTGAAAACCTGTGTTCCACAGGGAGTTGTAAGTGTTTGTTGAAAACCTGTGTTCCACAGGAAGTTGAAAGTGTTTGTTGAAGACCTATGTTCCACATGGAGTTGAAAGTGTTTGTTGAAAACATGTGTTCCACAGGGAGTTGAAAGTGTTTGTTGAAGACCTATGTTCCACAGGGAGTTGAAAGTGTTTGTTGAAGACCTATGTCCCACAGGGAGTTGAAAGTGTTTGTTGAAAACCTGTGTTCCACAGGGAGTTGAAAGTTTTTGTTGAAAACCTGTGTTCCACAGGGAGTTGAAAGTTTTTGTTGAAAACCTGTGTTCCACAGGGAGTTGAAAGTTTTTGTTGAAAACCTGTGTTCCACAGGGAGTTGAAAGTTTTTGTTGAAAACCTGTGTTCCACAGGGAGTTGAAAGTTTTTGTTGAAAACCTGTGTTCCACAGGGAGTTGAAAGTGTTTGTTGAAAACCTGTGTTCCACAGGGAGTTGAAAGTTTTTGTTGAAAACCTGTGTTCCACAGGGAGTTGAAAGTGTTTGTTGAAGACCTATGTTCCACAGGGAGTTGAAAGTGTTTGTTGAAAACATGTGTTCCACAGGGAGTTGAAAGTTTTTGTTGAAAACCTGTGTTCCACAGGAAGTTGAAAGTGTTTGTTGAAGACCTATGTTCCACAGGGAGTTAAAGTGTTTGTTGAAAACCTGTGTTCCACAGGGAGTTGAAAGTTTTTGTTGAAAACCTGTGTTCCACAGGAAGTTGAAAGTGTTTGTTGAAGACCTATGTTCCACAGGGAGTTGAAAGTGTTTGTTGAAAACCTGTGTTCCACAGGGAGTTGAAAGTGTTTGTTGAAAACCTGTGTTCCACAGGGAGTTGAAAGTTTTTGTTGAAAACCTGTGTTCCACAGGGAGTTGAAAGTGTTTGTTGAAAACCTGTGTTCCACAGGGAGTTGAAAGTGTTTGTTGAAAACCTGTGTTCCACAGGGAGTTGAAAGTGTTTGTTGAAAACCTGTGTTGCACAGGGAGTTGAAAAATAGAAGTAGAAGATTAATAACGCACTCTGCGCTCTGCCGGATCTTCGATGAAGAAAGATTTTCTCTAAATTCAAGTGATCTACAGTGCGGACAGGGGTGGACCTGTATTTCTCAGTAGTTTAGCGCTGCGGGAATAGCTGAGGACGTGATCTCAGGAACACTTATGGATTCGCTGTTCGATGTGCGATGAGGTTAATCCGACGATTAAACTAAACACGCACGTACACACACTCCTGATATGTCCTATACACACACTCCTGATATGTTCTATACACCCACTCCTGATATGTCATATGCACACACTCCTGATATGTTTTATACACACTCCTGATATGTTCTATACACACTCCTGATATGTTCTATACACACACTCCTGATATGCTCTATACACACTCCTGATATGTTCTATACACACACTCCTGATATGTTCTATACACACACTCCTGATATGTCCTATACACACACTCCTGATATGTCCTATACACATACTTCTGATATGTTCTATACACACACTTCTGACATGTTCTATACACACTCCTGATATGTCCTATACACACACTCCTGATATACCCTATACACACACTCCTGATATGTTCTATACACACTCCTGATATGTTCTATACACATACTTCTGATATGTTCTATACACACTCCTGATATGTTCTATACACACACTTCTGATATGTTCTATACACACTCCTGATATGTCCTATACACACACTCCTGATATACCCTATACACACACATCTGATATGTTCTATACACATACTCCTGATATGTTCTATACACACACTCCTGATATGTTCTATACACACACTGCTGATATGTTTTATACACACTCCTGATATGTTCTATACACACTCCTGATATGTTCTATACACACTCCTGATATGTTCTACACATTTGGAATCCCCAAGGAAAAGGACAAAGAGGAAGGCCAACATATTCTTGGATAGGACAGTTGGAATCAGAGATGAAGGTGATGGGAAGGCATGGAATGATATTAAAGAATAGCAAGAACGGCTTGGAAAGTGTTTGTTGAAAACCTGTGTTCCACAGGGAGTTGAAAGTGTTTGTTGAAGACCTATGTCCCACAGGGAGTTGAAAGTGTTTGTTGAAAACCTGTGTTCCACAGGGAGTTGAAAGTGTTTGTTGAAGACCTATGTTCCACAGGGAGTTGAAAGTGTTTTTTGAAGACCTATGTTCCACAGGGAGTTGAAAGTGTTTGTTGAAAACCTGTGTTCCACAGGGAGTTGAAAGTGTTTGTTGAAAACCTGTGTTCCACAGGGAGTTGAAAGTGTTTGTTGAAAACCTGTGTTCCACAGGAAGTTGAAAGAGTTTGTTGAAGACCTATGTTCCACAGGGAGTTGAAAGTGTTTGTTGAAAACATGTGTTCCACAGGGAGTTGAAAGTGTTTGTTGAAGACCTATGTTCCACAGGGAGTTGAAAGTGTTTGTTGAAAACATGTGTTCCACAGGGAGTTGAAAGTGTTTGTTGAAGACCTATGTTCCACAGGGAGTTGAAAGTGTTTGTTGAAGACCTATGTCCCACAGGGAGTTGAAAGTGTTTGTTGAAAACCTGTGTTCCACAGGGAGTTGAAAGTGTTTGTTGAAAACCTGTGTTCCACAGGGAGTTGAAAGTTTTTGTTGAAAACCTGTGTTCCACAGGGAGTTGAACGTTTTTGTTGAAAACCTGTGTTCCACAGGGAGTTGAAAGTGTTTGTTGAAAACCTGTGTTGCACAGGGAGTTGAAAGTGTTTGTTGAAAACCTGTGTTCCACAGGGAGTTGAAAGTGTTTGTTGAAAACCTGTGTTCCACAGGGAGTTGAAAGTGTTTGTTGAAAACCTGTGTTCCACAGGGAGTTGAAAGTGTTTGTTGAAAACCTGTGTTCCACAGGGAGTTGAAAGTTTTTGTTGAAAACCTGTGTTCCACAGGGAGTTGAAAGTTTTTGTTGAAAACCTGTGTTCCACAGGGAGTTGAAAGTGTTTGTTGAAAACCTGTGTTCCACAGGGAGTTGAAAAATAGAAGTAGAAGATTAATAACGCACTCTGCGCTCTGCCGGATCTTCGATGAAGAAAGATTTTCTCTAAATTCAAGTGATCTACAGTGCGGACAGGGGTGGACCTGTATTTCTCAGTAGTTTAGCGCTGCGGGAATAGCTGAGGACGTGATCTCAGGAACACTTATGGATTCGCTGTTCGATGTGCGATGAGGTTAATCCGACGATTAAACTAAACACGCACGTACACACACTCCTGATATGTCCTATACACACACTCCTGATATGTTCTATACACACACTCCTGATATGTCATATGCACACACTCCTGATATGTTTTATACACACTCCTGATATGTTCTATACACACTCCTGATATGTTCTATACACACACTCCTGATATGCTCTATACACACTCCTGATATGTTCTATACACACACTCCTGATATGTTCTATACACACACTCCTGATATGTTCTATACACACTCCTGATATGTCCTATACACACACTCCTGATATGTCCTATACACACACTCCTGATATGTCCTATACACACACTTCTGATATGTTCTATACACACACTTCTGACATGTTCTATACACACTCCTGATATGTCCTATACACACACTCCTGATATACCCTATACACACACTCCTGATATGTTCTATACACATACTTCTGATATGTTCTATACACACTCCTGATATGTCCTATACACACACTTCTGATATGTTCTATACACACTCCTGATATGTTCTATACACATACTTCTGATATGTTCTATACACACTCCTGATATGTTCTATACACACACTTCTGATATGTTCTATACACACTCCTGATATGTCCTATACACACACTCCTGATATACCCTATACACACACATCTGATATGTTCTATACACATACTCCTGATATGTTCTATACACACACTCCTGATATGTTCTATACACACACTGCTGATATGTTTTATACACACTCCTGATATGTTCTATACACACTCCTGATATGTTCTATACACACTCCTGATATGTTCTACACACACTCCTGATATACCCTATACACACACTGCTGATATGTCTTATACGCATGTATTTAGGATTCATGTTTCATAGGTTACCTGGTTCAATACACTTTCATATCCACGTAATTAAACATCTAATTTAATGCTTAATCTAATTCCATGCACTTTACTGATTATTTAAATTGATTAAATGATCCACTTTCCATAATCGAGATGGTGGTCATTGACTTTGACTTTTAATTACATTGACGATTCTTCTGAAAAAGATTACATTGACGATGCTGGAGAGATTACAGAGACGGGAAAAGAAAAATATTCTATGATGAGACTATACATATTATATTTATAACACTAGGAAGATTGCATTGACGAAACTGGGATGATTACAAAACACAGGTTATGAAGATTACATTGACGAGACTTGAAAGATTACATTGACGAAACTGGGATGATTACAAATACAGATTATGAAGATTACATTGACGAGATTTGAAAGACTACGTTGACGAAACTAGAAAAATTACGTCGAGGAGACTAAAAAGATTACATTGACGAGACTAGAAAGATTACATTGACGAGACAGAGACATTACATTTACGAGACTAGAAAGATTACATTGACAAGACTAGAAAGATTACATCGACGAGACAGAGAGATTACATTTACGAGACTAGAAAGATTACATTGACGAGACTAGAAAGATTACATTGACGAGACAGAGAGATTACATTTACGAGACTAGAAAGATTACATTGACGAGACTAGAAAGATTACATTGACGAGACAGAGAGATTACATTTACGAGACTAGAAAGATTACATTGACGAGACTAGAAAGATTACATTGACGAGACTAGAGGGATTGCATTGACGAGACAGAGAGATTACATTGACGAGACTAGAAAGATTACATTGACAAGACTAGAAAGATTACATTGACGAGACTAGAAAGATTACATTGACGAGACTAGAAAGATTACATTGACGAAACAGAGAGATTACATTGACGAGACTAAAAAGATTACATTGACGAGACTAGAAAGATTACATTGAGGAGACTAAAAAGATTACATTGACGAGACTAGAAAGATTACATTGAGGAGACTAAAAAGATTACATTGGCGAGACTAGAAAGATTACATTGACGAGACTAGAAAGATTACATTGACGAGACAGAGAAATTACATTTACGAGACTAGAAAGATTACATTGAGGAGACTAGAAAGATTGCATTGACGAGACTAGAAAGATTACATTGACGAGACTAGAAAGATTACATTGACGAGACTAGAGGGATTACATTGACGAGACTAGAAAGATTACATTGACGAGACTAGAAAGATTACATTGACGAGACTAGAGGGATTACATTGACGAGACTAGAAAGATTACATTGACGAGACTAGAAAGATTACATTGACGAGACTAGAGGGATTGCATTGACGAGACTAGAGGGATTACATTGACGAGACTAGAGGGATTGCATTTAAGAAATTAGAAAGATTATGAAAACACACACTTCGCCACGCAGCTCCAAATTGATTATCATGTGCCATACCGGTTGGCGAAGGCGATCATGTCTTTCTACTATTTTCTATGCAGAGCACATCGTATCTATTCTGTTATTGATCGTTTTCCATGCCACGACACCTAGTTATCTAGTATCTTCTCTCTTTGCCGTCCGCGATCTCTCTTTCCCTGTATTTTGCCAGTTGTAACAAAGTATTACAACTTTTCTCTTCTCATGACGTGCGCGAAAAATGTTGATTGCTTCTTTCTGATGAGCTCCGTTTTCGTGTTGGTCTCCCTTTTCGTGTTTACCTATTTGAGAATTTCCCCGTTGGTCTTTTTCGATGTCCAGTGAACTCTCAACATTATTCTTAGAAATCCCCTCTTAGTGGCCTCTAATCGTCTTTTCATTTGTTTTTCTGCTGTCCATGATTCACTTCCATAGGTCAGAATTTAGCTCTATATAGCACCGATGAACTCTCTTTCTCACTTCTTTTGACATAATCGTGTTGCATAAGACGTTTATCATTTTATGAAATTCTGCTTTGGTCTGAGATATTCTACTTTTTATTTTTGTGGTTCCTCTTCCATCTGATGGTAATCAACTCCACATACCTACACTTAACACGACCAACCCCATTCGCTTTATACCGAAACTGCGTTATACTATATATGATTGCTTGTAACTTTTATCCACGTAACCAAAACTATGTTTTTGCACATTCGGTATCGATTAGACAGTTGTGAGCATTGCATTATTCACGCTGAAGGTATGCATCAAATCGTTTCGCTGGTCGGTCACCACCGAATCGTTCAATATTCGTATATGGATGTTGTGGAAAGGAAATCGCTTCACCCAGCCCCTGATTCTTTCACCGACCGTCCACTGATAAAACCAAGTAAAATGTTGGTCGACAACAACAGCTGATTTTAGTATTGAAACTTGTACGGTTACACTGAAACTTATACGTGTGGTCTTAAAGTTGTACGTCTGGTCTGAAACTTGTGTGTGTGTGTGATCTGAAACTTGTATCTGTGGTCTGAAAACTTATATGTGTGGTCTTAAAAATATACGCTTAGTCGTCTGAAACTTGTATGTGTGGAATGAGACTTGTATGTGTGGTCTGAAACTTGTATGTCTGGCCTGAAACTTGTACGTGCGGTCTGAAACTTGGTTTGAAACTTGTATGATTGTCCAGCATCGTGTATGCCTGATCTAAAACTTGTGTGTGTGTGTAGTAGTAGTAATTGTTTGTTTGCCAGCGTGAGCTTTATACCTCTACCGAAGTCCCGATGTACTCAGTTATACGTGCATATAACTTTTCCCTATCTTTCCTCCCCGGCAGCCGTGTGCTCTGGTGTCCTTCGCCATATAGGCATATATTCTCCAACTTCAGAGATGCTCACATTTTTTTTTATCGTCGAGAGTTTTAATATTTTGGAGGGAGTAAATTTTCCCTATTAATTTTTTCCCCGGGTTTCAAACATTTTTTGGGGGGCCTATTCTTTTAGATTTCCAAATGCAAAGAGTCCAAGATTAACATGGACGAGTAACATCAAAAGATGGACAAGTCAGCCTATGACAATCTGCACCATCAAAGCAAGAGACAGAGTGGAATGGCGCTCCATGGTAGCCAACCTTCGATGCGGAGAAGGCACCCAATGATGATGATATGGTTCTTTGCCAGAGTTCTCAAAGGCCTCCGGTTTTTTGCTGTTATCCGAGAGGGTTAGACATGGGATCTAATTACCCAGAGACCTGGGGAGGGAGGAAGATAAGGCCATGAAGTAACCATGAAGACATGTAAAAAAAAAACAACAACGAAAAGATGTAATAAATCTAAAAGTGTGGCTGCCCTCTTCACCATTTCCTCTGTTAATTATGTGTGTGTGTGTGTGTGTAAATACTGACATACGTGATAACATTGCCTTTTAGGCCTACATGCCAAAAAAAGTGTTCTTAAATGTTATGTAGAACCAGTCTTAACATATGTATGTGAATCATGGACAATAAGACAACAGATAAGAAAAGCAGTGGAGGCTGTAGAATTGTGGTTCTACAGATGAAATTTGAGAATATCTTAGGCAGCTAAGAAGAGTATATATATGTCTATATATAGTATAATATCTATATCTAATATGTTGAGAATACCAAGGACAGCTAAAAAGAGTAATGAAAACGTTCTGAAAGAGGCCAAAGGCCATGTAATGAGAAGGAAACAGCTGGAATATATTGTAACAACTGGGAAAATTGAGGGATGAAGAGATAGAGGGAAGCAATGAGAAAAAATACCAGAAAACTTAAGAGAATGACTTGGCAGAAGGTCAACATCAGAAATGATAAATAACTGTCGAGATCGAGAATCGTGAAGAGACATGATCACCTATGCCAGCAGGCATGGTACTGGATGCTACTGATTATGATTGCTGATGATGATGATGATGTAAGATTGATCTGCCGGGAAAGTTTTTTTGTCTTTTAATTTAAAAAGTATTAAATTAAATTAAATTAATTTGTTGATCGGGTTGAGTGTGGTTGGAGTAGAGTTCGTCAGCACACTTTCTTTGAGTAGTAACGTGCTCTGCTGTAATTAAGAGTACAAGTTCAATCCTCTTTGTGACTTTCTATTATTGTCTGTATTTTCCGTTGTTTTTGTTGGTGATTCCCCCCCCCCCCAAAGAGCTGTTAAAATACCCGTGTGCCATCTATGCTTGTCTTGTGCCTCCAGTTTCATCGCAATAATAAATATGTATTTATTTGTTACAATCTTTACCCTAATTATAAATATTTATTAATAGTTGCAACCTGTACCCTAATAATAAATATTTATGTATTTATTATAATTGTTACCTTCATCATCATCATCATCATCGAGTGCCATCTCCGCAACGAAGGTTGTCTACCATGAAGCGCCATTCTGCTCTGTCTCTTGCTTTGATGGTGCAGGTTGTCATAGGCTGGTTTGTCCATCTTTTGATGTTACTCGTCCATGTTAGTTTTGGTCTGCCTCTGCCACTTTTACCTTGTATTTTCCGTTACCTTCATAATAAATATTTATTTACTTGTTGCAATCTTTACCCTAAAAATATATATTTTACTTTTTGTTTCTACCTTCACCTTAATAACAAAATTGTCATTTATTTGTTTCTGACTTCATCTTTTTAATAAATAACTATTTCTTTGTTATTATAATGTTCGGCGTGTGCACCTTTCGGTCTAATTTATTTCTTTGAAGTTAATTTATCGTTGCTTCAGGGATCATCGCCTGTGCTTCGGTGTTCGTGCTCAGCTCTCAGATTTTCCTGTGTGACCAGAAAAGATATAAAAATAATAATTGTCACATTCTGAGTATGGTAATGTCGGTCATGTAAACAATACCAGCTGTCCACTTTTCATGTTTCATCACAATGTGGTCTCATTATGCGGATTGTTATGTTGAATGCTTCTTCTGTATTTATCTTTCTCGCATGTTGGTATCCAGTCAGGCTGCAATTATCTAATTGTGAGTTAGATGTAGCTTAACAAATACTTCTCGTCATTGTTTGCCGCTTTATAAAGGCGTTAATATGGCGTAGTAAGAGAGAGAGAGAGAGAGAGAGAGAGAGAGAGAGAGAGCCCCCGTCACGCCAAGTGGCGTATATGGATTATAGTGTTAGTGACCATAAATTTTACAGACCTTCAGCACATGATGTTTGGAGTAATATGGTCGGTGTTACGCCCGTGCCGCTTTACTTTCCCAGAAAAAAATCCGGTACCCATTTAAAGCTGGGTGAACCCGGAAGCCGTCGGTTGGATCAAACTGTACCTCTTTTCCCTTGTAGTCCAGTTCACTAACCACTGAGCTATCGCGGCTTCCTAATATGGCGTTAGCTGCGTTATATTATTTTTACGGAAATATGTGATGACTTCACCTTTTGTTTACAACGTCGCTCCGTGCACGTCCTACATACTGCGCAGGCGACGATTACAAATCTCCTTAGCCGCCTCTTACGACATGCGTGGTAGGTAAAAGTGGCTCTCTTCTATACTCCCCTGACTGTGGGGGCACCAGTAGCAAAACAAGGAAAATTGTTTGACTTGGATTAGATTAGTAGAGCAAGATATGACAAATGGAATAAAATTAATAGAGCAAGATATGACAAATGGAATAAAATTAATAGAGCAAGATATGACAAATGGAATAAAATTAATAGAGGAAGATATGACAAATGGAATAAAAGTAATAGACGACGATATGAAAATTCTATCTATTGACCTTTCGAGCCGTAGCCGGCCCATAGGGCATACACCCAGATACTTCTTCTCTTATCTAAATTTTTATTCTAGCAGTTTTCAATCCTTGTAAAGATATTTTATCAAAACTCGCCATTTGTCTCTGTTCTGTGCAATCAACTCTATCTCATTGAGGGAGCCGATTCCTGCTGCTCTCGCCTCTCTGATCAATGTTCTTCTCAGTGTCTCTCTGGGTCGGCCTCTTTTCCTCTTACCTGCTGTTTTCAACACGAGGGCTTGCTTTGTTATTCGGTTATTATCTCTCCTCAACACATGTCCAACATATGACCATCGTCTTTTCTTGATTACTGAAGATATTAGTGGTATAACAATTATAATACAATTAATATAGAACGATATGACATTTGCAATAAAATTAATAGAGGGCGATATGACATTTGGAATAAAATTAATAGAGAACGATATGTCATTTGGAATAAAATTAATAGAGTAATGATATGACAATTGGAATAAAATTAATTGATGAATCACTTTTTTTTTGCATCATCCTCTACTTTAATAGTCTCCGGCCTGGTGTAATTGGCGTTTTGCCATTCATTTTAATTTCCATGTATTCTCTCTTGTTACAGTTTAACATATTTCATTGATATCCCTAACTAATGCTTCATTGCTGGGCTTGACTGACGATTCCTCGTGAGAGCTATCGCATGAGAGGATCAGCACCACATCAAATTTAGCACACTTAATATATTCGATAATGTGGTTTTACAGAAGAGTGTTGAGAATACCATGGACAGCTAAGAAGAGTAATGAAAACGTCATAAAAGAGGCCAAAGCAAAAAGAGAGCTAATTTCCAATATTAGGAAGAAACAATAATCATTTTTTGGCCATGTAATGAGAAGGAAAAAGCTGGAATATATTGTATCAACTGGAAAAATTGAGGGACGAAGAGATAGAGAGAAGCAAAGAGAAAAGATACTAGACAGCTTAAGAGAATGGCTTGATGATGTTAGGACATCATTTTAACTCCAAATCCGAACATATGAAACACAGTCGTCGGATTATCCCCGTCGCACACCAAACAACAGACTGTAAGATCTCTCTGCAATGTGAATTTGTGAAATTATAAATCCCTCCTGACTAACATGAACCTCCGGGAGTCACCCCGGTGCTGCAAAGTCATGAACGAAACTCAATTTCACTTTTCACTATTAGCGTACGACCGTTTTAGGGATGTACATTCAGCCATTATGATGACGCAGCACACACAACAATGTCTGCGTCCATAAAATCCCTATTACTCTAATAAATGCAGCCAACAACACACAAAAAGATCATGTAAAATCTCTAAAGTAAAAACATCGTTTCACTTGGAAGAGCAGTCCATATTAATGAGTTGTAACATGTAAATAAGTGGCGTCAAACAATTCCAACGATGGCCTTGCAACAACACTTATTGTGTTGACGTAAACCGCATATCGCTTCTAGACATGGGAAGTTCGCATTCACAAACTTGGGCTTGACAAAGAGGAACATTGAGGTGTGTACGACTCAGCATCATCATCGAAAATTTGTTAAGTGGATCATCAGATTGACTTTAACGCAGAAAATTTCATTGAAGTGCCGAAATTAATCAGTCCCCAAATGCAGTTTCTGCAGCGGTTGAGAGGACAAGAACCTCGTTCCACCATTTTGGAACCGGAAGAGTCGACTTGAGCCGTGCAAAACTCTCTTATGCTACATTTGTGCTGGTATCTCTTTCTAGCTTCGAACTAGTAAATCTGCTCATACATCTAAAAGTCGAAACACAGAGTCGACTTGAGTCGTGCAAAACTCTTTTAGGCTACATTTGTGCTGGTATTTCTTACTGCCTTTGAAGAGACTAGAACAACTGTACGTAATGTAGAACTTGTGGACAACTGTACGTAATGTAGAACTTGTGGACAACTGTACGTAATGTAGAACTTGTGGACAACTGTACGTAATGTAGAACGTGTGGACAACTGTACGTAATGTAGAACTTGTGGACAACTGTACATAATGTAGAACTTGTGGACAACTGTACGTAATGTAGAACTTGTGGACAACTGTACGTAATGTAGAACTTGTGGACAACTGTACGTAATGTAGAACGTGTGGACAACTGTACGTAATGTAGAACTTGTGGACAACTGTACGTAATGTAGAACTTGTGGACAACTGTACGTAACGTAGAACTTGTGGACAACTGTATAAACGGTCTAGAAACTTTCCCAAACTCTCTGGACCCGGCTATTTTGTTGTCAATTGCTCGGCTCCACCTGTCTTTAGTACTCTGGTGAACCTGACGCGGTCAGTTTTCGGAACTCCGCCTTACAATTCTAGGACTCTCATCCCACTTACTGATTGCTTGTCACCACCATCGTTTCTTGAGGAGCCTTGACAAACATCTGTCAATCACTCCTATGGCTTGGTTTGTCATCAAGAAAGCCTCGTCATTAATCTCTCCTAAAATACGCGGTTCCTATCTCCGAGTTTACCGACTAATAGAGTTCGTGTGAGGACATCAAAAGAGTTTTGTTTCCCGAGGCATTCCTTGGTTCCTGGGGATTCAGTCTCCATACCGGTAGTTACGGCTACGCACTCTGTTCAGGTGTCGACAGTTGGACGACACCAATGACATGCCATACAACGTCTAACATTTTAGGATGTCTGCGGACGGTGTTTCTCTGTCAGAGTGAGTCGACATACGTTGAACGGTCTGCTGGAATTGCCGTCTTTTCTTGTTGTTCTTCATCCGCAGCTTTTGACCATTCCACATCAGTCTTCACAAGAGTATTACCGCCAGATACGCCTAACCTTTCCTAAGTGTGGTTACCGGATCCAAATTCGCTGACTTCTTGATCTTTTTGACTCCTATTTCTCCTTGTTTATTGGTTATATTTCATTTCCTGTTTTATCCTTTCGAATCGCCCACACTATTACACTCTCACCCCCATTATCTTCGTGTATTCTAGTGCTATTTTATTTCTTTGTCTTTATTTCCATTAGTTTCCTCTATTTATTTCTACATCGCATATTTCACAGACCGCAATCTTGTTTTCCAAAGAGGAGTTCAGTGTCACGTGATTCTAAAACAACATTAAATAAATATACAACTTTACATTTTATTTTCAATGTGCTCATTTTTACACTTATTAATAAAAAAAAACTTCTTATAAGAGAAATGTGTTTTTTCTTTTCATTTTCTAATCATTTATATGTATGTATGGCTATAGTTATTCGAAGGTCCCGGTATCACTGCAAACGAATTAAAATCCATAATTGCTAAACCGCCCGTGCCAGTGGAATCATCCGAACTAACATCTCATCTCACTGAAGGATCCAAACAAAGAAAGGCAGCTACAGTCACCATCATAGCAGCCACAGCACACGCCAAAAGACATAAGACGTGGCCGCACCGACAGTGAACGCAACCAAACTGCCCTTCGTCATACGATATCATCATTCATCGTAAGCAATCGGAATATCGATACACGATCCGAACGAAAATCACAGCTCACGGTGTGCACAGAGCACTTCAGTAGCTCCGGTAGCAAGCCGGACTTGGAATATGAGGAAACTGAAACAAAGAACACTTTACAGACAGAACCTCGGCGGTTTCCGCCTCCTATCCGCCATATTGACAGGAAGTCATATATGTATATGTCTGTTGACCTGCCCATATCTGTCTATATAAACATGCACACAAAGAAGTATAAATAATAAATTGGGGTAGAAGTGAAATGAACACAAACACTGAAACGCACATAGATACAAATACTGATTAGACTAGAAGAAGACAGATGTAGACACGCATACTGCTGTAGGGACAGATATACTAGCTGCAACAGGAAAAAACAGACAAACTGGAGTAGGAGCAGACACACAAACTGGGGTAGGAGGAACATACGAACTGGAGTAGGAGGAGACAGACACACTGGAGAGTGGCAGACACACAAACTGGAGTAGTAGGAGACGCACAAACTGGAGTAGGAGGAGACACACAAACTGGAGTAGGAGGAGACACACAAACTGGAGTAGGAGGAACATACGAACTGGAGTAGGAGGAGACAGACACACTGGAGAGTGGCAGACACACAAACTGGAGTAGGAGGAGACAGACAAGCTGGAGTAGGAGCAGACACACAAACTGGAGTAGTAGGAGACGCACAAACTGGAGTAGGAGGAGACACACAAACTGGAGTAGGAGGAGACACACAAACTGGAGTAGGAGGAGACAGACAAACTAGAGTAGAAGGAGACAGACAAACTGGAGTAGGAGAAGATACACAAACTGGAGTAGGAGGAGACAGACAAACTAGAGTGGGAGGAGACAGACAAAATGGAGTAGGAGCAGATACACAAACTGGAGTAGGAGGAGACAGAAAAATTGGAGTAGGAGGAGACACAAGAACACGTACTGAAGTAGAAGCTAAAAGAGATATAACAGCGCATGCAAACATTTAACAGAGAGACATGACATGTACAAAGGTGCATTCCATTATTAAAAAAAAAAATACGATTGCGGAAAACAAACAATGATTGGCGCATACTGTCTACATAGAAGAAAAGACATTTAGGTACACATAGACAGAAAGTTGCACATATATAAAGTCGTTTATTTATGTGCCTTCTACATTTGTCTTAATTGCCTGGACAGTTACTTTTTGATTTATTGGTGTCCCTATTCGCCTCATTTGAAAAAAATTCCATAGGAGTCCATGCCATGAAGACATGAGATTGCATGAGGTGAGTACCAGCAGATGTCACAAGATGGTGGAACTCACACTGTCAACGACTCTCTTATGGTTCTTCAATGTGGAATTTTAATCAGGCCTAGCTCCAGAAAGATAAAACTAAAACTCTCCCCAGCCACTCACTAGGAAATGAGCGTCATTGAGTTGACTCTCGATGAGTTTCAATGTTTACATTGATGGTGATGTTGTGTTATATTCAAGGAATCAGTATCACTGCTGAATGATTACTTTGGTTAGCCTTTTTTTCTCCGCCGTTACTTCTATCCCATCCTGTCAGTCCTGAGCCGCGTTAGCTCAGCGGTTAGTGAACTGTACTACAAATAACAAGAGGTAGAGTTCGATCCCAACCGACGGCCTCCGGGTTCACCAGCCTTAAATGGGTACCGGATTTTTTTCTGGGAAATTAAAGCGACACGGGCGTAATACCGACCACATTACCCCAAAAATCATGTGCTGAAGGTCTGTAAAATTTATGGTCACTAACACCATTTTCCCTATACGCCACTTGGCGTGACGGGAGCTCTTTACTTACTTGTCAATCCTAATGTCATTCAAATCACATACTTTCCTTATGACTCCTTCGTCTCGGCCATCCGAGTTTTCCATGACTGAGAGATATGCCCTTGGTTGCATCCAGTTCTTAATACTGTCTGTCTGTCTGTCTGCGATCAGGACTCAGTCAGAGTAGGATCCCAGACTCTCACATGAAGTCAGCTGTCAGGCTAAGTGTGTTGATCGCCCCCACAGACAGAACATTACAGTTAGAGTCTGCCAGATCCACTCCGACTGAACACCCGTTAAAACGTTGCACTGTGTTCTGCGCCAGTGGCCCAGTGCATCCGATTTCAGCCAGCGTTTTATTCAGTTTTGCTTTCCTTAGCCTTTGATTGTCTCCAATCTTCCTGCAAGGCAGCAGATGATCTTTTCTGTAGGGGGATTCTGCCCTTAGACGGTCGGCCTTCCCAGCGAGCACCGTCTGCCCGAGTCACTAGAGGTGACTAACAGCCATGCGACTTGTAATGTGAGGAAACTGCAACAAGGAACGCTTTTCATGCATAGCTTTCAATTGTTCCTGTCGCCTATCCCCATATACCGGTAAGTCACGTCCTCTTGAAAATGATGATCGTCGTAGCACTAGATGATGTTAGGCCATCGTTGATGACTCCAATTCCGAACATATAGACACACAGTCAGTCGTCAAATTATCCCCGTCGCACATCAAACAGCAGACTGTAAGATTTGCGCACGGCCGGTTTAGGGAACCATTACGATGACCAGTTCTTAATACAAGGAATAATTAATGTTTCTTACCACGTTCAAATAAGCCTGGACCTGAGCAGATCTATGTCACATTGTAATGCTTGGTAAATCAAGTAAGTACCTCACTGAACGGATAGGTGTATCTCTGGTGCATTCGAGAACTGGCCGTAGGTCTCTCTCATTCTGGCCTCTTTCTAATCTTGCGATCTGAGTTGACTAGAATGAGCATACCCAAACCACAATCCAGCACTGAGAGTACCACAGCCTCCATGAGCGAGAATAGTAACAATTGCTGGAGCTTCCCCCTGACCATGATCTTGATCACGCGACCCGTCACCTTGCCTTTTGAATGACATCGCTCACGTGTTGATTCAAAGAAAGGGACCTATCAAATGCTATTCCCAGATACTAAATAGTCGGACTCCTCACGATGGTTGCACCATTGCAGTTTGTGACTGGGAGGGTGACTTAACTATTCTGTTGTTTGGGCGAACACCACTAGGTTAATGAGTGCTTTGTAATTATTGCACTAAATGGGTTGGTAGTCTGATTGTTGTATTTATGGTCTAAAACTGGTATGTGTGGTCTGTAAGTTGTATTTATGGTCTAAAACTGGTATGTGTGGTCTGTAAGTTGTATTTATGGTCTAAAACTGGTATGTGGGGTCTGTAAGTTGTATTTATGGTCTAAAACCGGTATGTGTGGTCTGTAAGATGTATTTATGATCTAATACTTGTATGTGTGTTCAAACAGTTGTATTTATGGGCTACAAATTGTATGTGTAATCAGAAAGTTGTATTTATGGTCTAAAGCTTCTTCGTGTGGTCTGAACGTTGTATTTATGGTATAAAATATGTATGTTTGGTCAGTTGTAGGTTTGTAATACTTTCTTTTACATAACAGATCTCAATATCGTAACAAAACGTCTTAAACACCAGTTTGGAACTTACAAATCTGATGGATATAACGATAATAATGATGATTATGTTGTTGCTATTACTGTTATTGACAAACTATTCCCTTGCAGGTTGTGTTGTGCACATTATCAACCGGACATTCGGCGTTTTATCGTTGTGGCAGGGTTTAGCTGTGGCGTCAGATGTTTGCGTGTATAGAATGCCCTCTTTTGTTGGCTTTGATATAAAGAAAAGGTCCCCGGACCAGGTGTGTAGCGTGGCCGTTTGTACTGCGGGCAGTCTGTTGATTAATTGAAGTCTATAGCGGGATACTGTTTTACAAGTACGTTGCGTTATTTGTACGTCTGTTTGTATGTTTGTATGTTTGTATTTCTGCGTGTCTATGTGTGTGTGTATTTGTATGAATGTCTCTATCTATGCTACTGTGTGTAGACCTTTGTACATGTGTGTATGTCTAGTTGTGTGTCTGTTTGTATGTGTATAGGGATATTTACCTGTACGTTTAGTTTGTGCCTGTTTTCATGTCTTTCTGTACGTCTGCTTGTATATTTATATGGATATCAAATGTACGTCTGTTTGTATATCTATGATGATATCATCTGTACGTCTGCTTGTATACCTATATGGATATCATCTGTACGTCTGCTTGTATATAAATATGGATATTCATCTTTACGTCTGTTTGTATATCTATGATGATATCATCTGTACGTCTGCTTGTATACCTATATGGATATCATCTGTACGTCTGTTTGTATACCTATATGGATATCATATGTACGTCTGTTTGTATACCTATGTGAATATCATCTTTATGTCTACTTCTATATCTATATGGATATCATATTTACATCTGCCTATATATCTATATGGATATCATCTTTACGTCTGTTTGTTTATCTATATGTATATTCATCGTTACGTTTGTTTGTATATCTATATGGATATCATTTTTACGTCTGCCTGTATTTCTGCCTATATGGATATCATCTTTACGTCTCTCTGCATATTTATATGGATATCATCTTTGCCTCTGTTTGTATATCTATATGTATATTCATCTTTTCGTCTGCTTGTATATCTTTATCGATATCATCTTTACGTCTGCTTGTATATCTATGTGGATATTCATCTGTACGTCTGTTTGTATATCTCTCTATATGAGTATTCGTCGTTACTTCATTTTGTAAATTATATCTATATATCTATCTTACTGTACGTATATTTGCTTCTATATATGTTATTAATTATACAGATATATATGGTTCTATGTATGTAACTGTCTTCTGACTATTTGTGCTTTATGTAGCCAAGATTTCCGTTATGTGAGTATATTTCCACTTCTGCATATGCTACTGTGTTTGTATATTTTTCTTCACCGGTATTCGTTTTTGTGTCTGTGTGTTTGTGTGTGTTAGTATCTGCATGTTCCACCGAAATTTTGTGTGACTTTTATATCGTATGTGTTCTCTTGTATCCATTTGTAGTCCTGATGTCTCAATATGTGACTCTATTTTAATTTGGTTTTTTCCTAAGCATACACCTTCCTATGTGTCTTGTATGTGCATTTGTATTTCTGCATGCATGTATGTGCGTGTATTTATGTATCATTATGGGCTTCTCGTCATACGTCTGCTTTTGTGCCAATAGCTTCTTCTTTGTCTCTAAGTGTTTCAATGTATGTATTTTCATTTATTGTTGATATGTGTTTCTTTATGTGCTTTTTGGTGTGTATTTTTTTAAAAATAATTTTTGGTCTTTGCATATATGTCTTTATATATATATATATATATGTATGTCTTTGTTGATATAATCTCTGTATGTTAATTTCACCATATGTATATATCATCTCCCCGTACATATACCATTCACATACCATCTCCCATTGAGCCGCGATAGGTCGGTGCTTAATGAACTGGACTACAAAGGTCTAGAGGTCGGGTTCGATCCTGATCAACGGATTCCGGGTTCACCCAGCCTTCAATGGGTACATGATTTTTTTATAGGAAAGTAAAGCGGCACGGGCGTAATACCGACCACACCACCCCAAAAATCATGTGCCGAAGGTCTATAAAAATCATGGACACTATTACCATATTCCCTATACGCCATTTGGCGTATATATATATATATCTTTCGTTCGCCCGAAGTATTGTCTATATCTGCAATGTCGTTTCCTGTATAAATTGTACATTCTTTCTTTTAATGTAATTGTGTCTAGTGCTAGTGGGCGGTCACTCGGACAGTAGTAGTTAAGTAGATGAAAGTCTGTATTTACTGTCCTGAGGTGCAGTATTTGATATTTCGCCCCATCCATATACACTTCAATCTGACATGCATTGATGTTGTTCTTTACAAGTGTCAATATTCCGCCCTTTTGTCTGTTTTTTCTGTCAGATCGGTAGCACTGGTATCCCCTAATATTCAAGGCTATGTCGTTGTTTAGATGGGTTTCCTGCAAACTGCATATGCGTACTTGTTCTTCATGCAGGATATTTTCTAATTCTATCTTTTTACTGTACCCATCTCTTTTGCTGTTGATGCCTTCAGCATTCCAGTGCATTATTTTGAGTGGTCTTATTTTGGATTGGCCAGTAGCTCTATTCTCTCGCCCCCTTACTCCACAGAGCGGTTGAGAAGGACATCCAGTAATAGAGGTTGGCCCCTTTCGAGGCTGAGGGCCCGGCGTTGCACCTGCCTGAGTGTCCATCACAGGGCGAGTGCCATATCGATTTGTGGTTATAGACATACTTCCCATTGGCGTGAGTGCGTGGCATCCTGATTGTTGTAGTGCGCCTTTTGGCTGGTTGCCTCCGACTTCAGCACTTGAACTTGCTAGAGCAGACTGTGGTCTTGTTCGGGTGTAGGAAGGCCAGTTTTGGTTTTCAGTCCCTGATGACTGTTAAGCCCCATCCCCACGACAAGGAGCTGGCCTTGATGAGGTATATATATATATATATATATATATATATATATATATATATATATATATATAATACTATCTTCCCATAAATATACCATCTCTCCATACATAACCATCTCTCCGTCCATATGTCATCTCTCTATACATAACCGCCTCTCTATCCATACCATCTCTCCTTATATATACCATCTCTCCATGCACATACCATCTCTCCATGTACATACCATTTTTCAATACACATACCATCGCTCAATACACATACCATCTCTCCATGCATGCACCATCTCTCAACACAAACACACACACACATATTTATATATATATATACACACACACACACACACATCTCCCCATGGTTACGCCGTCTCCTCACATTTGTACCATCTTTGTCATCTCCCAATGCAAATACCATTTCAGTAATTGTGTCTTCATCCCTATGTGCGTTTACCTTTCTCTATTTTTTCTCCAATCTCTGAATACACTTATCGTGCATGTTTCTCTGTATGTGTGTATGTACTTTCGACTTGCGTTTTGGAAATGCCATCTCTTTGCTGTGTTCGTTCTTGAGTGAGTTACTCTGACGCATCGATTTTTCTGCCGAGATGGAAAGCTAATATTATTATTATTGTTGTTATTATAAGTGCATCGCTGTGTACTGATCCACTTCTTTACATCACTGTCTATGCGATTATACGGGGATTTTGCTAGTAGTTGAATCTCATCAAGGGTGGTTATATGTGCAAATGTCTACATTAAAGCGTCTCTGTGTATGTTATAAATATGCGATTAATCTCGACAATGGAGATAAGGAACTCGTTGTGAGATAAGAAATAGTCCTTTATTGTCTATATTATAATCTTTATATTAATAGTCTTTATTGGGAGATAAGAGAAACAGTTCTTCGTTGGAGATAAGAAAAATTGTTGATCATTATGAGATCAGAAGAAGAATTAATCGTTATGACATCAGAAAAAGAGTAAATCATTATGAGATCAGAAAAAGAGTTAATCATTATGAGATCAGAAAAAGAGTTAATCATTATGAGGTCAGAAAAAGAGTTAATCATTATGAGGTCAGAAAAAGAGTTAATCATTATGAGATCAGAAAAAGAGTTAATCATTATGAGATCAGAAAAAGAGTTAATCATTATGAGATCAGAAAAAGAGTTAATCGTTATGAGATCAGAAAAAGAGTTAATCATTATGAGATCAGAAAAATAGTTAATCGTTATGAGATCAGAAAAAGAGTTAATCATTATGAGATCAGAAAAAGAGTTAATCATTATGAGATCAGAAAAAGAGTTAATCATTATGAGATCAGAAAAAGAGTTAATTATTATGAGATCAGAAAAAGAGTTAATCATTATGAGATGAGAAAAAGAGTTCTTAACTGAGAGATAAGTAAAAGGCGTTTGTTTGTTGTTGTTTTTTTGGTGGGGAAAAAAAGCTAATTTATTATTTTTTATTGTGGGATTAAAAAGAACTCTTCTTTGCTAGGTAAGAAAAAGCGTTGTTCGTTGTTATGTAAAACCAGTCTTGACATATGGTAGTGGTTCTTGACAATCTGACAACATACAAGATAATCACTGGAGGCCACAGATATGTGGTTTTACATTCATCATCATCATCATCATCATCATCAAATACCGGGTTGGCTGGCGTTGGTGATCATGTCTCTCCACCAGTGGCGTATACTGGTTTTGGGGTCTGGACTACCGCTGACATAATAAATAAAAACATACATTATATTCAGTAGACTAACATAAAGTAATATTTTCTAATGACATCACTACATTTTAAATTACTTATTTATGTTAATTATATTCGTCTTGTTTGGGATGAAAATGTCTTGAAAACTTTGTCATTGAAAGTACTGTTAGGTTGGTTTCTAAGTTTCTAAGGGAATGATTTCTCAATTGGCATTAATGCCAAACCAGATAAGCGTTCTTGTGTCTGAGTTGAACGACAATAAGATTTGATTCTCTTGAGAGCAGAAAAAGTTCTTTCTATAGATGCTGATGCGTATAACGTAGTTATAAATAGCTAAGGAAGTTCCGGTAATCAGACATTGTTTCAGTTTCACTTTGTGACGATTCTGATTGGCTAGAGCTAAAAATAACCAATGAAACCGCATTAGTGTAGAGGTTTCTTTGTCGTATAATTTTGACGGGAAAAGTCAAGGTCGTTAATACAAGGTCCGGATAGAGGAAAAATGTACCGCTGGCTAATAGAGGTTTCAATGTAGTTTCGGTTTCATTCACAAACGTTATGGTGGCCAGAGGAAAACTTTGCTTTAATAAATGCAAATCAAAGAAAATAAATCATATTGGCCTACGAAATTTGTAATAGAATATTCAAAAATTTGTAATATAATTATGAAAAAAAAACATAATAAATTATCATTTCCTTTTGTATTTCGTGAATATGTTCAGGCGACCGGCGGTAGCTGCGTTATCATAGAGAATACGCCACTGCTCTCCACAAGTTTCGATCTCGACAGTTATTTATCATTTCTGTTGCTGACCTTCTGCCAAGCCATTCTCTTAAGCTGTCTGGTATTTTTTTTTCTTTGCTTCCCTCTATCTCTTCGACCCTCAATTTTTCCAGTTGTTACAATATATTCCATTTGTTCTCTTCTCATTACATGGCCAAAAAATGATGATTGTTTCTTCCTAATATTGGAAATTAGCTCTCTTTTTGCTTTGGCCTCTTTCAGAACGTTTTCATTTCTCTTCTTAGCTGTCCATGGTACTCTCAATATTCTTCTGTAAAACCACATTTCTACAGACTCCAGTGATTTTCTTGTCTGTTGTCCTATTGTCCATGATTCACATCCATATGTTATGACTGGCTCTACATAACATTATGAACTCTTTTTCTTGTTTCTATTGTCAAAAATTGATTGCATAGTATCTTCCTCATTTTTTGGAAAGCTGCTTTACATTAGAATATTGATAATAGATCGGTAGCTTTAAAAAAAGAGGTTATGAAAAGGTAGCAAAACAAACAGAAGGTTTCCTGGTCGCATCAGGAAGGAGAAATCATCATTTTTCTGACCATGTAGCGAGAATGGAACAAGTGAAACATATTGTGACAACTGGAAAAATGGAAGGAACAAGAGACAGAAGGAAACAACGAGATAGTTAACTGACAGTTCAAAATGAATGGCTTAGTGGAAGTCACGAGGTAGCTGAGTTGAGGTACAACTACTATTGGGATAGAGTGTTGTTGAGAGCTGTGATCGGTACTTGATGATGGTGACGATAATGATGATGATGCTGATGATAATAAAGATGATCATGGTGATGTTGATGATATTGTTAATAATGGTGACATTAATGATGATGATGAAAATATGGATGGTCATGGTGATGTTGATGATAATAAGAATTACCATATTTGCGGTGTTGATGGTGAAATTGGAAATATTGATAATGATTGTGATGTTGATTATGATGATTATAATGATGTTGACCACAATGATTATAGGATAATGCTGATCATGTTGGTAATGATGATGTTGTTCTTGGTAATGATGATGATGATTATCACTACTATGATGATGTTGTTAATAACAATGATGGTGTTGATGATAGTGGTGGTGATGTTAATGATAATGATGTTGACGATGATGATAATTATTGTGATATTAATGATGATAAGGATTATCATGATCATATTTATGGTAATGTTGATAATGGTGATGATAATGGTGTTGTCCATATTGATAATGATGATCATAGTGATGATGACGACGACGATAATATCCACGAACTCTGACTTTCTAAACACACTACGTTTGTTGCCCTCCATGCGTGAAAACGTCTATGCAAGTGCATCCGTACACACTTCCACAAATAATACTACACACATCCACAAGTAATGGATGAGTCTCAGATCTTGTCTTGTTCTGAGATGTTACAATGATATAAGTTGAAAGCTGACACTCTGTAATGACCTTACGTCAAACTTATGCTGAATCGGTTTTTCAACAAATGTCATGTAATGTATTAGAAGAGCACTAATCGTTTTCAAATGTCACGCCTTCTGGCGTAGGTGACCATGTCTATGTATCTTTTCTGTCTCATTTTAAAAATTGTTTTCGATGTTGACTTTCTATTCCAGGAAAACTTGTGTTCAGTTTTTTATTTTATTTTGTCGTTTCCCTTTATTTCTTCTACTATCATTTTTATTCATTTGCTACATCTTGTACCCACTGCACCCTTCTCAATTTGTTTTCCCTTTTCTTATACGTATACTCTTTCTACCTGTTCCTTTTCTTCTCTTCTCTTTCTTCTTTATCTTCCTCTTCCCCTTTTTTCTTTCTTTCTTCTTCTTCATCATCATTTTCTTCTTCTACTTCTATTTCCTCCTCTTCTTCTCCTTCCACCACGACTTTTTCCTTCATTTCTCCCTCGTCGACTTTTTCTTCTTCCTCCTATTCGTCTTTTTCATCTTTTTTTTTTCTTTTTTCTTTTTTTCATCTTCTTTTTTCTTTTTCTGCTTCATCTTCTTTTTCATCTTCTTTTTTTATTTTTCTTCATCTTCATCTTCTTCCTCTACTTCCTCCTCATCATCTTCTTCATTTTCTTCGTCTTCATCTTCTTCATCTTCTTCTTCATCTTCTTCTTCGTCTTCTTCTTCTTCATCTTCTTCGTCTTCTTCCTCTTCTTCTTCATCCTCTTATTCTTCTTCTACTTCTTCATCTTCTTCATCATCTTCTTTCTTCATCGCATACTTCAATTGTTCGGATACTACTGCGAGACTTAATCAACCTTCTCCATCTTCCTGGGGGGGGGGGGGGGGGGGGGCTGCGAAGTCGAGGTCTGTCCTTTGTTTGATGTTATCTTCCCATCTCTTTCTCTGCCTATCTCTCATTAACGCTGTTTTCTCACTTCCATGTTGCATGATCCATGCTAGGCCGAGACGATCAAGATTTGCGAAACTTTTCATTGTGCTTTTTCCAACGAATCAAAAGACCATCAAGTGCTCCGATTGCTTGTACCCTTTTGTTAACCATTACTTTTGTGACATTTTCTAAGAGGTGCCCAAAATTTATGATAGCATTTTATGTCTGTATCGTATATTTTCTTCTGTAACACTGCTGCTAGAGTACATGGTTCTCAAGTGTATAGAGGTGGGGCCGCCTTAGCCTAGTTGGGAAAACCACCCGACTGGACTACCGACGTTCTGACAACCCGTGTTCGATTTCCGCTGGGAGCAGTGTGAGTTGTACTCGTGGTTGGAAAAAAAAAATACCCCCACGGTCGACCCAGCCATTGGCAGATATGGGTACCAGGGTATTACCCTGGAAATGTGAGGAATGTCGCCTCGCATCGTGAGTTTCAATGTTTGAAACGACACTATCCAGGAGTTTCCGAACATTTCTGGATAGGCGGTCGAGCACATATGGGTGGAAACTCTCGTTGTAAGACCCCGGTTCAAGTCTCGTACTTTACCTTTACCTTTACAAGTGTATAGAAAAAACTGTAGGTTTTATAAGACGAATTTTTGTAAAAGTAATTCTTTCATTGGTGTTATATAGAACCAATTCTGACCTATGGAAGTGAATCATGGACAGTAGACAATCCCATGAAAAGACGATTAGAGGCCACAGAGATGGGATTTTTCAGAAGAATGTTGAAAGTTCCCTGGACAGCTAAAAAGATCAATGAGGAAGTTCTCAAAGAGGCCAACACAAAAAGAGATCTGCTAAAAAACATCAGAAAGAAACAATCAGCAATTTTCGGGCACATCATGAGGAGAGGAAAGTTGGAATACTTGGTTACAATTAGCAAAATAAAAGGAAAGAGAGATCGCGGACGACAAAGAGAGAAAATACTGGATAGCTTGGTGTCATGGCATGGAAAACGGTCAACAACAGAATTGATACGATGCACGGTAGATAGAAAATTGTGGTAGGACATGACCGCCTACGCCAACCGGTATAGCACATGATGATGATGCTGATGATGATAAATTCTTGTTTGTATCCACACAGAAAAAAGAAACCATATTTGAACTTTTAGCGGGACTACCAAGAAAAAACAGCACCACAATATCAGCTAGAGACAACAAGAGAATAGAGCGTTAGTGGCACAGTGGCATGCCGCTAGCTAGACGTTTCAGTGAACATGAGATTGAACCTCACCTGGCGCAGTCCAATTGGCCCACATCACAAAAATGGGTACCTTGTCTATAGAGTTGAGGAAAGATAATGACAGAGGAAAAGCACTAGCCGCCTCACTTCCTTGTGCTTTTTCATTTCTCAATCCCCCATGACATATTAAAAAAATTAAGATACCTCTCGGGACACCTTTTATCTATACAAACAAGAAAAATGAGAACGGGGCAAGCACCTACAAGATGATTTTGCGAAATATTAAACACAAACTATAGAGATCGTGAAGGACGAAAAACCTCCCCGCCAAACATTTTTTGGGTAATCATCTGGTAAAAGAAAACAAGGCAGACCAAGAGGATCGCTGTGCAGAACAATTACTTGTGAAGGCTCAACCATAGGACTAAGAAACTAGCAGTAAATCGTCAGTCGGGAGCCGCGATAGCTCAGTGGTTAGTGAACTGGGCTACAAAGGATAAGAGGCAGGGTTCGATCCCAACCGACGGCTTCCGGCTCACCTAGTCTTTTATGGGTACCGGATTTTTTTCTGGGAAATTAAAGCGGCACGGGCGTAATGCCAACCACATTACCCCAAAAATCATGTACCGAAGGTCTGTAAAATTTGTGGTCACTAACACCATATTCCCTATACGCCACTTGGCGTGACGGGGGCACTTTACTTTTACTTTTTTAAATCATCGGTCGTGGAGAATCTATGACATCCGTCCTATGTGCCATCTTCGGCCCGAGAGGAAAATAAATGAATGAATGAATGAATGAATAGTTCTGTCAAAATTATTCCCTTTTATTCTTGGCCCTGTAAGACAAAAGAAAACAATCTTCATCGTGTTCTGTATCAACATTTACGATTGTGGCCTCAATGTATCGCTATTTCACTGTTTCTCTTGCTTTGATTTAATGGTACACATTGCTTGAACTCTCCTGTTCATCTCTTCATATTGCCAACCTACTTTCAATCCGTGTGTGCCTCTGCCTTGATTTTCTTAGGAACGAGTTTGCTCAAAGCGTATTGTGATAGCTTTATATAAGAGAACAAATCAAAGCCAGTACGATTCTGCCTACAAACTGCCTTCCTCAGAAAACAACAAAAACAGACAAACCGATAAATAATAGAAATGTATGAGAATCTAACTACATTATAAGCAGCAACTAAAACTGAAACAGCCTGAGAGATAGATCAGAAATGAAGAACTGAGAAGAAGACTAGGAAAAACCCCCGCCATTATATATATATATATATATATATATATATATATATATAGAGAGAGAGAGAGAGAGAGAGAGAAACAACGGGTAAAAGATGGATTAACGGAATGAATATTGGAAACACTAGGAAACACAACAACAGCAGAGGCGAAAAGAAGATCAAAAGGCCGCAAATTATATCTACCCTCGACGCTGAAAGGCACATGAGGAAGGAAAGAGTAAGAACTGAAAGAAGTGAAAATAGGGAAGAAATGTCATGGTTTTTTTATTGTTGAGTATAGCTATGACAATACAGTGTCCAACTCGATCCCAGCCCACCGTCTTTATCTCAGCATTGAAATTGTTTTCCTTTTGGGGGAACAGGCAAATCATTGTAATGCTGCAGTAAAGTTTGTAGCAAGGAGCCAGTGGTGTGATGTCATGCATACTCCTATAATGTATCATCATCATTAAGTGCCGTTTCCACAAGGAAGGTTGGCTACCGTGGAGCGCCATTACACTGTCTCTTACTTTGATGGTACCGATTGTCATAGGTTGACTTGTCGATCTTTTGATGTTACTCGTCCATGTTAGTCTTGGTCTGCCTCTGCCTCTTTTACCTTGTATTATCCCTTCCAATGTTACTTTTATTAGGCTGTTGTGTCTTTTAACATTGCCCACAAATTTCATTTCTTTGTTCTAATTGTGTTTAGTAATTCTCTTTTCATTTTTAGTTGTTTTAAAACTTCATTGTTTGTTTTCTTTTCTTTCCATCCAATTCTACCTATTCTTCTATAAATCCACATTTTAAAGGCTTAAATTTTCTGTTCTGTTTTCTTGTCCAATGTCCATGTTTCTGTACCATACAGAAATATTGAGAAGATGTAACATTTTGCTATTCTTAGTTTTACCCATGGCGTTATTTGTTTTGATGTTTGTATATTTTTCATGGCATTAAAATTACTTTTTGCCATACCTATTCTTTTGTTTATTTCAGTTTTACATTTTCCATCACTGGTTATAGTATGTCCCAGGTAGTTGTAGCTCTGAACTGTCTCCAGATGTATTCCTTCAACTTTGTGATTTACTTGTAGGTCTTGATAATTTTCTTTGTTCATGGTCATAGTTTTAGTCATCCTATAATGTTTAGTGACAGCTTTACGAAAGAGGAACGAATCAAAATCATGACGTTTCGGTCTACACGCGGCCTTTTTGAGAAACCACGAACACAGAAGTGGACAACGAGACGAACAATAACTAAACCGCATGCTCAAGCGTAACCAGATAACCTATACCTTTTTCTTATACTGTTTTTTTCTTATACTTATATTTTTTATACACATTCCTATTTCCTTGTTTTTCTGTATTTTCCCTTAGGATAACTTCAGTAATTTATTGTTTCTTTTTATGTGTCATTTCTCTTGTTAAAATTGTGTCAAATAGCTATTTCTTAATTTGCAGCTGTTTCTAAACTTCATTGTTTGGTTCCCCCTCCCCCACCCCCCACCCTCACCCCACCCTCTCTATCCACTCAATTTTTCATATCATTTTATAAATTCACATCAAAAAGGGGATAAAGAACGAAACAGAATGAATTTGACAATTTAACAGACTGCAATAAAATGTGATGTTTCTGCTCAAAGAAAATGACGACACTCATGAGACCGACATACTTGGTGATAGACACGGATGTGGAGTGATTGCCTTACTTCGAAATGAAGTGTGAGTGGCATATATAGTCTATTGTGACGTCATCTGGCGTTGTGTGAACACATTAGCAGTAGCAGTGCCACCTCACGGCTCATAAATTTGTCATTCGTGATCAAGTGATTGTTAGATCGTTACTTAGAAATGAGCTAGAACAGCACGAGTTAGCGGCCACACGGGACATGGCCACACATTTATTAATCTTTTGATAAACGTGGAATAATATTATCGCTGTGTGGGGGGGGGGGAGTATTTGAAATAATAGATAAACGTATTTGGATAAAACAGAGAGGGGCACCAGAAAAAAAAGTATTTGAAATATGTAGAAGTATTTGAAATGAGTAATTGGGGGAAATTTTAAATTATACGAGAGCAATATCACCGTATTGTTTGTCCGTTTGTTTGCCTGTCTCTTGATCACTGTCAGTGTCTTGTCCGCTCGGTGTCCGCTTTTCAGCTTACCATCCTCTTTTCTGATGGCACTCCTCTTGTCCACTCGCAGTCCTTCTCTGATGGCAGAACTCTTCTCCGATGGCAGAACTCTTCTCTGATGGCAGAACTCTTCTCTGATGGCAGAACTCTTCTCTGATGACAGAACTCTTCTCTGATGACAGAACTTTTCTCTGATGGCAGAACTCTTCTCTGATGGCAGAACTCTTCTCTGATGACAGAACTCTTCTCTGATGGCAGAACTCTTCTCTGATGGCAGAACTTTTCTCTTATGGCAGAACTTTTCTCTTATGGCAGAACTTTCTCTTATGGCAGAACTCTTCTCTGATGACAGAACTCTTCTCTGATGGCAGAACTCTTCTCTGATGGCAGAACTCTTCTCTGATGGAAGAACTCTTCTCTGATGGCAGAACTCTTCTCTGATGGCAGAACTCTTCTCTGATGGCAGAACTCTTCTCCGATGGCAAAACTCTTTTCTGATGACAGAACTCTTCTCTGATGACAGAACTCTTCTCTGATGGCAGAACTTTTCTCTTATGGCAGAACTTTTCTCTGATGGCAGAACTCTTCTCTGATGGCAGAACTCTTCTCTGATGGCAGAACTCTTCTCTGATGGCAGAACTCTTCTCTGATGGCAGAACTTTTCTCTTATGGCAGAACTTTTCTCTTATGGCAGAACTTTTCTCTGATGGCAGAACTCTTCTCCGATGGCAAAACTCTTTTCTGATGACAGAACTCTTCTCTGATGACAGAACTCTTCTCTGATGGCAGAACTTTTCTCTTATGGCAGAACTTTTCTCTGATGGCAGAACTTTTCTCTGATGGCAAAACTCTTTTCTGATGACAGAACTCTTCTCTGATGACAGAACTCTTCTCTGATGGCAGAACTTTTCTCTTATGGCAGAACTTTTCTCTTATGGCAGAACTTTTCTCTGATGGCAGAACTCTTCTCCGATGGCAAAACTCTTTTCTGATGACAGAACTCTTCTCTGACGACAGAACTCTTCTCTGATGGCAGAACTTTTCTCTTATGGCAGAACTCTTCTCTGATGGCAGAACTCTTCTCTGATGGCAGAACTCTTCTCTGATGGCAGAACTCTTCTCTGATGGCAGAACTCTTCTCTGATGACAGAACTCTTCTCTGATGGCAGAACTCTTCTCTGATGGCAGAACTCTTCTCTGATGGCAGAACTTTTCTCTTATGGCAGAACTTTTCTCTTATGGCAGAACTCTTCTCTGATGACAGAACTCTTCTCTGATGGCAGAACTCTTCTCTGATGGAAGAACTCTTCTCTGATGGCAGAACTCTTCTCTGATGGCAGAACTCTTCTCTGATGGCAGAACTCTTCTCTGATGGCAGAACTCTTCACTGATGGCAGAACTCTTCTCTGATGGCAGAACTCTTCTCTGATGGCAGAACTCTTCTCTGATGGAAGAACTCTTCTCTGATGGCAGAACTCTTCTCTGATGGCAGAACTCTTCTCTGATGGCAGAACTTTTCTCTGATGGCAGAACTCTTCTCTGATGGCAGAACTCTTCTCTGATGGCAGAACTCTTCTCTGATGGCAGAACTCTTCTCTGATGGCAGAACTCTTCTCTGATGGCAGAACTCTTCTCTGATGGCAGAACTCTTCTCTGATGGCAGAAATCTTCTCTGATGGCAGAACTCTTCTCTGATGACAGAACTCTTCTCTGATGGCAGAACTTTTCTCTGATGGCAGAACTTTTCTCTGATGGCAGAACTTTTCTCTTATGGCAGAACTTTTCTCTGATGGCAGAACTCTTCTCTGATGGCAGAACTCTTCTCTGATGGCAGAACTTTTCTCTGATGACAGAACTTTTCTCTGATGACAGAACTCTTCTCTGATGACAGAACTTTTCTCTGATGACAGAACTCTTCTCTTATGGCAGAACTCTTCTCTGATGACAGAACTTTTCTCTGATGACAGAACTCTTCTCTTATGGCAGAACTCTTCTCTGATGGCAGAACTCTTCTCTGATGGCAGAACTCTTCTCTGATGACAGAACTTTTCTCTTATGGCAGAACTCTTCTCTGATGACAGAACTCTTCTCTGATGGCAGAACTCTTCTCTGATGGCAGAACTCTTCTCTGATGGCAGAACTTTTCTCTGATGGCAGAACTTTTCTCTTATGGCAGAACTTTTCTCTTATGGCAGAACTCTTCTCTGATGGCAGAACTCTTCTCTGATGGCAGAACTCTTCTCTGATGGCAGAAATCTTCTCTTATGGCAGAACTCTTCTCTGATGACAGAACTCTTCTCTGATGGCAGAACTTTTCTCTTATGGCAGAACTTTTCTCTGATGGCAGAACTCTTCTCCGATGGCAAAACTCTTCTCTGATGACAGAACTCTTCTCTGATGACAGAACTTTTCTCTTATGGCAGAACTTTTCTCTTATGGCAGAACTCTTCTCTGATGACAGAACTCTTCTCTGATGGCAGAACTTTTCTCTGATGGCAGAACTTTTCTCTGATGGCAGAACTCTTCTCTGATGGCAGAACTTTTCTCTGATGGCAGAACTTTTCTCTGATGACAGAACTCTTCTCTGATGGCAGAACTTTTCTCTGATGGCAGAACTTTTCTCTGATGGCAGAACTCTTCTCTGATGGCAGAACTTTTCTCTGATGGCAGAACTCTTCTCTGATGACAGAACTCTTCTCTGATGGCAGAACTCTTCTCTGATGGCAGAACTCTTCTCTGATGGCAGAACTCTTCTCTGATGGCAGAACTCTTCTCTGATGGCAGAAATCTTCTCTGATGGCAGAACTCTTCTCTGATGGCAGAACTCTTCTCTGATGGCAGAAATCTTCTCTGATGGCAGAACTCTTCTCTGATGGCAGAACTCTTCTCTGATGGCAGAAATCTTCTCTGATGGCAGAAATCTTCTCTGATGGCAGAACTCTTCTCTGATGGCAGAACTCTTCTCTGATGGCAGAACTCTTCTCTGATGGCAGAAATCTTCTCTGATGGCAGAACTCTTCTCTGATGGCAGAACTCTTCTCTGATGGCAGAACTCTTCTCTGATGGCAGAAATCTTCTCTGATGGCAGAAATCTTCTCTGATGGCAGAACTCTTCTCTGATGGCAGAACTCTTCTCTGATGGCAGAAATCTTCTCTGATGGCAGAACTCTTCTCTGATGGCAGAACTCTTCTCTGATGGCAGAACTCTTCTCTGATGGCAGAACTCTTCTCTGATGACAGAACTCTTCTCTGATGGCAGAACTCTTCTCTGATGGCAGAACTCTTCTCTGATGGCAAAACTCTTCTCTGATGGCAGAACTCTTCTCTGATGACAGTCTATTGTCTGATGACAGTCCTCTTGTCTGATGACAGTCCTCTTGTCTGATGGCATAACTCTTCTCTCATGACATTCCTCTTGTCTGATGACAGTCCTCTTGTCTGATGACAGTTCTCTAGTCTGATGGCAGAAGTCTTCTCTGATGACAGTCCTCTTGTCTGCTTACAGTCATCTGGTTTTGAGATACAGTACCTCGTCACTTGTCGTCATTTTCATTTCTCCTGAGCGTCATCTTATCGACGTCTTGCCTGCTGACAATCCTCTCGTCCTACTTTTCCATTGGCTGTCCTCATATCTTTTGTCCCACCTCTTGCCTGCTGACAGTCCTCTCGTCCTACTTTTCCGTTGGCTGTCCTCATATCTTTTGTCCCACCTCTTGCCTGCTGACAATCCTCTCGTCCTACTTTTCCGTTGGCTGTCCTCATATCTGTTGTCCCACCTCTTGCCTGCTGACAATCCTCTCGTCCTACTTTTCCGTTGGCTGTCCTCATATCTGCTGTCCCACCTCTTGCCTGCTGGCAATCCTCTCGTCCTACTTTTCCGTTGGCTGTCCTCATATCTGTTGTCCCACCTCTTGCCTGCTGACAATCCTTTCGTCCTACTTTTCCGTTGGCTGTCCTCATATCTGTTGTCCTACCTCTTGCCTGCTGACAATCCTCTCGTCCTACTTTTCCGTTGGCTGTCCTCATATCTGTTGTCCCACCTCTTGCCTGCTGACAATCCTTTCGTCCTACTTTTCCGTTGGCTGTCCTCATATCTGTTGTCCCACCTCTTGCCTGCTGACAATCCTCTTGTTTGATTACCGTTAGGTTATCCGTTTATTGTCTTATCCAGATACCTTCCACTTGTCTGCATACCTTCCTCTGGTCTGCATTCTGTCCACTTGTCTGTATACCTTCCTCTGGTCTGCATTCTGTCCACTTGTCTGTATACCTTCCTCTGGTCTGCATTCTGTCCACTTGTCTGCATACCTTCCTCTGGTCTGCATTCTGTCCACTTGTCTGCATACCTTCCTCTGATCTGCATTCTGTCCACTTGTCTGCATACCTTCCTCTGATCTGCATTCTGTCCACTTGTCTGCATACCTTCCTCTGATCTGCATTCTGTCCACTTGTCTGCATACCTTCCTCTGATCTGCATTCTGTCCACTTGTCTGCATACCTTCCTCTGATCTGCATTCTGTCCACTTGTCTGCATACAAACCTTTTCTCGAAAAAATCTTCCCCCCCCCCCAAAAAAAAAAATAAAAATAAAAAAACACCCTGTCCTCTTGCATTGAAAATGTCCGTCTAGTTAAGCCGTCATAATACGTCTTGCATTTTCCACTGTTGAAAATAGTATTATCTATTCAATGTGTACTCTTAGTGCACAGACGCGCATTTATTTCTGTTAAAAGGTTAAAAGCCCAGAAATGGTTCTCAGAGGTGCAGTTTAATGTTCCTCCATTTTTCCACGTAAATCTTCGTCTCAGAGCACAGAAGTGTAAAGCTCAGGGCACTGGTTGATTTATTCTCAGAGCATTGTTGAGCGTGAGAAATGTCCTATCCATATAAAGGACAATGTCCTGTGAAAGTGGTGTAACGAATAAATGTTAAAATATACACGAATATAAGAAACGTTAACCAAATATTGCAACAGCTAACCCGTACACTGCAACATAAAGAAATACATATTGCCACCAAGAAACATCTTATACAGAGTATATTCATTCCCACATTGTGCTATCAATGTTAAACATGGCCACTTAGAGTAAGCTTAAATAGAGGCTTGTCACAACAAAGATGAGATGTCTGAGAAAAGCGCTTGGAGTGACTTGAAAAGATAGTGAGAGAGAGAGAGAGAGAGAGAGAGAGAGAGAGAGAGAGAGAGAGAGAGAGAGAGAGAGAAAGATAGAGAGAGAGAAAAACGTTCTATCAACGTGTTTAAATTTATAAGAATGCCGTTGTGAAAGTATGAATAACTTCTTCGATCAGAAGTGTAGCGAGGAATGGACTTAGTTATGATGTGCCGAACATATAGTGAGGCTTCAGGTTCAATATAGTAGGAGCTCGACGCCTGGGAGTCATGACTCAGGCGGGCCACCTCCCCTAGAGTACCAAGAAGCTAAAAGGCCTAAACACTTGCTCGATGTGTCCACATCTGGTGATCAGATTGCCTCCTACAGCGAAGCTCTGTATAAAGAGTTTCATATTATTTATATTCTAATAATATATAAGGATCGATAAAGGTTTTTTAAAAAAGCGTCATAACTAATTTTCCTATGCAAGATATATATATATATATATATATATATATATATATATATATATATATATATATATATATATATATATATATATATATACACGTAAAGAAGAGTAAATCGATTATGGTGAGCCAATCTCTGAAATAAGTGAACAGCTCTACAGTTTGTCAGAGAATGAGATCAGGTGTTCCAACAACATGGATATTAAGTCGAGGTCAGGAAGTGGTGGGTCAAATATGGATGAAGGTCGATGTTGGACAATCTAACGAGTCGAACAATAGAAAATAAAAGTGAAATGGCAGTCGAAAGATTGAACCTGTCAGTACGTCAAGGCTTGCTTGACAGCAAGAAATGGTGGTTGTAGGCGGGGTTTAAGAGTCCCGAATTTTCTTTTTTTTTAATTGTGTTGTTGTTGTTGTTGTTGTTGTAAATTTATATAGTAACATTTGATAAAGTAACAAACCATTTCCTCCACGACACCTGGTTATCACGTTGTTCCGTGGTGGTAAAATCAACGTCAGTATCAGAGACTTTCAACAGGAAAACAAAAACAAAGAAATCACTTTTTATATTTAAAAAAATCACGTTCTGCTTCCGGTGAAAAAATCTACGTTCTTAATTAATTTTTTTTTAAAATATCATCAATGATGACTTTTCGTTTGATAATTTTGACGATTGAATTTGTTGTTTCCAAACTGTCACGGTCTGTACGTTCACTCAGTCTCTTAAATCTTTAAGTTCTGATCGACGATCTTGGCGTGTCTACATTGTTAAGTTTATTTTGTTTTTTTGCGCCAAAACGCCTATCCGACAACTGAGCAGTGTGACGTCAGCTACCCACACATGCTTAAGCATCAGTGAACAACAGAGCTGATCACGACCTTGCTCCACCACCCAGCGGTACCCCTGGAAATTAATTGTCAAGTCTGGCAAAGAGAGTAGGGATCGAAGAGGAAAGGCAACCCTGTACACAAACGTGGAGGCAAAGGTGCCCCCACAGCAGTATAGCTGGAAGCTGTTAGCGACCCACAGCTGAAGGCTTGAGCTAGGATCGATGAACCAGAATCATCCAGACCCTACTCCACCGTTTCGTGGTTTCTCTGTTGCCGCGTCACCACATGCAAAGGTCAGACTTCAAATTAATGAATGACCAACACGATTTCTTTGCAACATTATAAAGTTTATTCATACCTTCTTGTACTTGTTCAGACTGCTGGACTGACCCAGGAGAGCCTAACGGCTACTTCTGACTACACCTACTGATTGACTCTACTCTACTAAACGTTGTGTGTTCTTCTGCTCAGATTATGATATTCTCCGTTGACCGTTGAGGCTCTCCCAGGCTTATATATCCCCTTATTTTCTGTCCCATGGTTCCTCATGGTTCCTCCTTCAACCAATCCAATTCTGCCACTCTAACTTTCCCTTGTCTCCTAGTTACTACATATTACGTCATCACTTTCACTCTTCTAGAAATGCAGTCCGCACCATCTTGAACATACGCACCTATGTTATAATTCCCCGTTTGCACACCTTCTACTATATTCTGGTTCACTACTACTTTACACCTCTAGAAACAGACTAACTTGTCTTGTCTGGCCAAGTGAGTAGCGATTGAAGAGATAAGATAAACTAGTACTCAAAAATAACGTGATGGAGTTGAGTGCGTTGTTCCGAAAGACGCGAATATATCTGTTCTACTGCAAAACTGCAACACAACGTATTTACGACCACTTAACGTCCTTCTAAGGACGGATAACGAAGTGGACAATCAATTTCTTCTGTAGTCATCAGGTGAAAGACAGAAAGAAAGAAAGCACTCAAACATAACGTGCTGAAGTTGAATGCGTTCGTCCAAACGGCGTAGATCAACCACAACATACGCACCCACGCCCACTTAACGCCATTCTAAGGACGGACGGCGAATAGGACTATTCTTCCTTTTAGTGGTAGTCGGGTGAACGCCAGAAAAAGAAAGAAATATATTATTAGCATACCTCATTAACGGAGCCGCGATACCTCAGTGGTTAGTGAACTGGACTACAAAGGACAAGAGGTAGGGTTCGATCCCAACCGACGGCTTCCGGGTTCACCCAGCCATTAATGGGTACCAGATTTTTTTCTGGGAAAGTAAAGCGGCACGGGCGTAATACCGACCACATTACCCCAAAAATCATGTGCTGAAGGTCTGTAAAATTTATGGTCACTAACACCATATTCCCTATACGCCACTTGGCGCGTACGGGGGTACTTTACTTTTTTTTTTTTTTGTACTGTACCTCATTAACAGCCATCATTAAGTCTCTATACTTTGACATATATTTGATACAATTTAATTGACCATGGCAGTTTACATTGAACTGTTCACTTGGTTAGACACTTCGCGTTTTCAAGTTTGATAATTTTCTGACAAATATTTTTACAAATTCTTCTTAGTGTATCTGCGTATTTGAGACCTTCACACCCGTCTTCGTCATGGGTATATTTGAATAACAATTTGTTTTCCCGGCAGCGGCCATTTTGGTCTACTCGTTTCGACTTTTAACTTCCAACAGTTTATTTAACGTGCGCGAGTGCATACGGGACCTTCTATTTTTTTTTTTTTTTTTTTTTTTTTTTGCCGCTTTATCCGAGAGGACTAGACGTCGGATCTCACTACTCAGAGGACTAGACGTCGGATCTCACTACTCAGAGGACTAGACGTCGGATCTCACTACTCAGAGGACTAGACGTCGGATCTCACTACTCAGAAAGGACTAGACGTCGGATCTCACTACTTAGAGAGGACTAGACGTCGGATCTCACTACTCAGAGGACTAGACGTCGGATCTCACTACTCAGAAAGGACTAGACGTCGGATCTCACTACTCAGAGAGGACTAGACGTCGGATCTCACTACTCAGAAAGGACTAGACGTCGGATCTCACTACTCAGAGAGGACTAGACGTCGGATCTCACTACTCAGAAAGGACTAGACGTGAGATCTCACTACTCAGAGAGGACTAGACGTCGGATCTCACTACTCAGAGAGGACTAGACGTCGGATCTCACTACTCAGAGAGGCCTAGACGTCGGATCTCACTACTCAGAGAGGACTAGACGTCGGATCTCACTACTCAGAGAGGACTAGACGTCGGATCTCACTACTCAGAGAGGCCTAGACGTCGGATCTCACTACTCAGAGAGGACTAGACGTCGGATCTCACTACTTAGAGAGGACTAGACGTCGGATCTCACTACTCAGAGAGGCCTAGACGTCGGATCTCACTACTCAGAGAGGACTAGACGTCGGATCTCACAACTCAGAGAGGACTAGACGTCGGATCTCACTACTCAGAGAGGACTAGACGTCGAATCTCACTACTCAGAGAGGACTAGACGTCGGATCTCACTACTCAGAGAGGCCTAGACGTCGGATCTCACTACTCAGAGAGGACTAGACGTCGGATCTCACTACTTAGAGAGGACTAGACGTGGGATCTCACTACTCAGAGAGGACTAGACGTCGGATCTCACTACTTAGAGAGGACTAGACGTCGGATCTCACTATTCAGAGAGGACTAGACGTCGGATCTCACTACTCAGAGAGGACTAGACGTCGGATCTCACTACTCAGAGAGGCCTAGACGTCGGATCTCACTACTCAGAGACCACGAGAAGGTAAAGCCACGAAGAAACCTTGAGAAGGTAAAGCCACGAAGAAACACGAGAAGGTAAAGCCACGAAGAAACCACGAGAAGGTAAAGCCACGAAGAAACCACGAATTCCATTAGAGAAATTCCCACCGCCCTTGGCAAGTTTTGAACCTGGAACCTACTTATCCAAAGACCACTGTTTTACCTCTAGACCAACCAATCGACCTATCATCGAAATAATTCGGGAGATAAATGATTAAAATCGTCATCATCAGTCATCAAGTTGCATGCAGGCTGGCGTAGGTGGTCATGTCTCTGCACAACTTTCAATCACGACAGTTATTTATCATTTCTGTTGTTGACTTTCTGCCAAGCCATTCTCTTAAGCTGTCTGGTATAATTTCTCTTTACTTTCTCTCTTCGTCCCTCAATTTTCCCAGTTGTCACAATATATTCAAGCTGTTCCTATCTCATTACATGTCCAAAAACGATGATTGTTTCTTCCTAATTTTGGAAAATAGCTGTCTCTTTGCTTTGGCCTCTTTCAGAATGTTTGTATTACTCTTCTTAGCTGTCCTTGGTAATCTCACCATTCTTCTGTAAAACCGCATTTCTTCAGCCTCCATTGATTTTCTTGTCTGTTGTCACACTGTCCATGATTCGCATCCATATGTTAATACAGTGGCTGCCTTGCAGGTATGCTCGGGAGAGTAAAAAGCTATGGGAGAGTACCCTAAAGAAAACAACCCCACTGTCTTACGGGTGAGACTTTAAGTCAAAGGTTAGCGGAGACAACCGTAAACAAACCGACCAAATGCAACAGAAAACCACGGTCGTATATTCTGTGTATAATCATGGGTCACCACAATGGTTAAAATAAGTGCCCATTATTTTATCTGGGAAATGTATGTCGGCTGGTCGTTATGCTCACCACATATTCCATACAAGAGACGGTGTTCTTTAAAAAAAATATATGTCACAGCCGTTTGTCATTAACACTTTAGTTGATTTACTCATTTGTGCCTTTCCTAGATAAAATACACAGGCTTCTTCTATTAAACATTGAATATGATTAGAAGAAGGGGTATCTGACATTTTTACAAATGTTGTGGTAACAAATTAAATATAGTAGCCAGAACCTCACTCTCAGATTTGCCACTTTTTGATCTTTTAGTTACAAGCATTCTTCTTCTTCCTGTCTCTTGTCACTGATACCTAAAAGATGTCGTGGTTATATCATTTGTCGTTCTTGAGCTGCTCGAACTGTCTGATTTAGTGATTCTTCTTTGTTGTTACATGTCTCTGTCACTGCATCTATCCATCTTTTTCTAAGTCTTCCTCTTGTTCTTTTTCCATGCATTCTCGAGAGGAACGCCCTTGATGGTGATTGGTGCGGATTCATTCTGACCAGGTGGCCAAACAATTTAAGTTGTTGTTGTTCTATATATTCTTGACAGGGTTTAGTTCCTACCATTTTCCTTATGGTTTCATTTGGTATTCTATCTCTTCTTGTGTTGTTCGTTACTTTTCTCAAGCATCGCATCTCACATGTATTGATCTGTGATTTAGAAAGAGTCCATGTTTGACTTTCATAGCACAAAAGACTTTTATAGCACATACGAGCATTACTCTCCTAAAATATAATTCATAAATATTTACTTTAGCTAACTTATTTTATATTTTGTGTTAGTGACACAAATTGAAACCACTTCCACTAAATACCAGTTTTTAAAGACTAAGGGGAATGTACTAAGCTCGGACATCTTCATGCATAAATGATGCAAGATTTACAAGATTAGAGCAAATCAAGTCATCATACTTCGCCTACGCACTGGCCACAACAGAATGAGAAACCACATGTTCACCAAACTCAAAATAGGAACTACCAGCCAATGACACTGTACTCTGGATAACATGACAACAAAATGTGTTCTACAGGATTGCCCCAAGTACACAGACCTGAGAAGAACAATGTGGCCCACATCCACCTCCCTGGAAGAGAAACTATACGGGGCAACCGAGTCACTTAAACAGACAGCTGCCTTCATAAGAGTCCGGAGTCCTAGTCTGAATGAGCCATGATCGCAGAATAAGGAGTGAACAAGAATGTCACTTTATGATGGAATTAAACAGCCGTGATGGGCGGCTTAATATTTTCTTTAAGAAAGATCAACACATGTGAGGTGCGATGCTTGAAAAAAGTAACAAACAACACAAGAAGAGATAGAATATCAAATGAAACCATAAGAAAAAAAAAACCCTGCCAAGAATATATAGAATAAAAACAACTTAAATGGTTTGGCCACCTGGTCAGAATGAATCCTTACCAATCACCATCAAGGGTGTTCTTCTCGAGAATGCATGTGGAAAGACCAAGAGGCAGACCCAGAAGAAGATGGATAGCTGCTGTGATAGAGACATGTAACAACAAAGGGAAATCACTAATTCAGACAGTTCGAGCAGCTCAAGAATGACAAATGATCGACACCCTTTAGGTACCAGTGAGAACGAGAAAAGAAGAAGAATAAAGATGGTCGGCAGCACACTGTTACCATACGCCCCTTGACACAGCGATTGTGTTTCTTTTATTTCGACTCATGCCCAATTTTCAGAATCTGCGATGGGATTTCTGAGAACACTAGAGAATATAGACCGCATGCCTCAATGCAGTGAGGGGCTTTTTTTTTCAACTTTGTGAACAGAGGTGAATGTAGGTAGAATAACATCAGCTGTCTGCAGCTGAAAACGTCACGCTGGTTGGGGTGTAATGGGATTATCCTTTCAATCCTTAGGCTTACTTCAGTAGATGGCGATGGATAAGTTTGAATTAGGGAAAGTGGGTGGGGATGAGTGGTGTTGGGGATCTGCTGTAAAGCTGATAATAGAGTTGTTGTTGTTGTGGTTGTTGTTGTTATTGTTGTTGTTGTTGCTGCTGCTGCTGCTGTTGTTGTTGCTGTTGTTGTTGTTGTTGTTGTCGTTGTCGTTGCTGTTGTTGTTGTTGCTGTTGTCGTTGACGGAATGCCACGAGTTGATGCGGGCAGGTTGCCCTTTGACTCATTTGATGTGGCGCGTCGTAATGGCTTTCTTGACATTCTCGGCTCTTACTGGAGAGGTTGGATTTCGTATATCCCAGGCAATGCTGGGAAACTACTAGTCCAGCCTAGAGGTACTGCAATACTGGGTCCTCTATATCAGTTACAGCCACCACTACAGGGAACACGGCGATCCTAGCTTCTGTTAGCCAGTCTGGTTTGATGCAGACTGTTACCAGGGGAGACCACGAGGAGGTAGAACTGCTAGATCTTGGTCGGCTGATGGTGCGCCGACCCTGCTATGGCGACCGTAGGTCGCAGGCGCTCCCTGATAATTATGAAAATTCTACTCGCGTAAATAAAGGAGGCGTAAATAAATGACACCTTTACAGCGATAACAGACGAGATAGGACGATCCGACGTTGCGCCTCTAATCTGTCTTTTTTGCTGGAACATAGACAATGCACGCGGTTACATTTCCAGTTGTTTTACACTCGACACATATCCTCCAGTTCTTGCTCGAACAGTCGAAATGGTGAAACGAACTGACAGAGTTTATTTGTTTCCTTACTTTTAAAGTTTTATATTTTTATATATTATTTTCTAACACTTTTTTGTTCAACTTTTTGTTGTTTTTCCGTGGTTGTATGTATTGTCTATGTCCAAAGATTAAGGTCAGGCTTTAAGCATTAAATTCGTTTCGTTTTATGCCGTCATGTTGATTATAACTGTAAAAGATGCAAGCGTATAACTTTTTAGTTCTTGTTTTGTTTTTTCTATATTATCACTAATATATTGTTGTAGGGGTCACGTGTCTGTGTTTTAATCAATGAATGTGCTTGAAGAGGTGATTTCAGTATCACTTTTTCGCACTGGCTGCAACCAGATTACACCCCAAAAAACTTGTAAGAACCACTGATCGTAATAACCGATGCGCATGCGCGACACTAACTAGCCGCTCCTTATCCTTCCGTAATCCTGACACACATTCTTCATCGCAACGAAGCTAATTTATTATAGGTGTTTTATTATTTTATTTTATTTTTACAATTGTAGTAGTAATTATTGTTATTATAAATATGCTACGGGCTTTTAGTGTATTGAAATATGATATCCTCGTGGTGGTTTGTGAAATATCTTTTTTTCTTTTTAAATTCATATTGCACCTTTCAGTAGTAATGGCCGGAAAGTACTTATTAGAAGCTGACCTATTTTTGAACTGAACCTACCATCAGTGATTCTCACACTCTAATGGAAAGGGTACGGAATACGGCAAATAATAATTAAAACAATTGTTTTATTTTTTCGCAACGCAACATATTCATAGAAGCAAATAATAGTTAACAACTCTCTTCCTTTTTCTTCATTTCCTCTTGTACTCGTTCAGGTGTCGGAAGAGATACAAAGTTCTGGTGCTCGCCATTTTGGCGGCTTCACTCACTATCAGTTGATGCTGTTCCAACGCTTCTTTGATGTTTTCCGTCCATCTTACTCTGGGTCTGCCTCTTGTTCTTCTGCGCTCTCTCTCTCTCTCTTTAATATATGCTTTGTATGTTAGGAACGATGCACTGTAGATAGAAGACTGTGGAAGGACATGATCGCCTACGCCAACCTGTATGGCACATGATGATGATGATTTGAAGGAATCACATGGTTTTTTTTTTTCTACTTGGGCAAACCAGTTTATTTGTTGTTTCTGTATGTAGCTTAGGATTGGTTTAATGCCTACTCTTTTTCTTATAATTTTATTTCTGATTCTGTCTTTTCTGGTCGCTTCTCTCAGACATCGCATCTCTGTGGTGACAAGCTTTCTTTAATGCTTAGTCGTAAGTGACTGTGTTTTGCATTGACAACACAATGTGAGAATGAGTATACTCTCTATAAGATGTATCTTGGGGGTAACACGTGTTGAAGTATAGGGAAAAACTGTACCAATATTTGGTTTGCCGGTTTTCATCGTATGTCTATTTATTTCTTTATCGATTTTACCATTTTCAGAGAATGTTTTTTTCCCGGATATTTAAAGTTTGTTACTTGTTTTATAACCTGATGTTCTATAGCTGTTTAATGTCTTCTTATTAATATAACCTCTGTTTTTTTCTGAACTTATTTTCATGTTATTCATTTTACATTCTTTATTAAAGGACAGCCAATGTCAAATGTTATGTTTCTTCGAAAGTTATTAAAAACTGAATGTCCACAAGAATATTTGTATTTGTTTCTTTGCCCAGAAATTTGTTCAGGCTTTTTGTTTTTAATATTTAAAACTTTTACAGTCACTAAACTTCACAAATTAACACTTGTTTTTAGTTTCAAATTAATAAATGTAAAATCCAGTAGATAAATGTAAGTAACGAGAGCCCTAGAGGTTTCATGTATTACGATTTTACATTTGATTTGGCGTAATGCTATGAGTTGATGCGGGCAGGTTGCCCTTTGACTCATAGATGTGGCGGGTCGTAATGGCTTTCTTGCCTTTTCCTGTTTTACTGAAGAAGTTGGAGTTCGTCTATCCCAGGCAATGCTGGGAAACTACTAGTCCAGCCCAGAGGTATTGTAATACTGGGTCTTCTATATCAGCAACAGCCACCACTACATGGAACACGGCGATCCTAGCTTCTATTAGCCAGGAGATAAATAATAATAAATGAATATTATTATAGGTGGAAACTTCCGAGGCGGTAATCAGCGAATAGTTTCAAGGGAAGAGGTATGTTTATATCACTCGGGAGAAATGACAAATAATCAACAACAGAAAAAAAAACAAAGAACAGAGCTGAGTTGACAGTGTTCCCAAGCGTTTGGCATCTCGTGGCAAGGCGCTGTGCCACTGAGTACGGGTTCGATCCTGCTTCGGACAATATATTATTCTTTGTTTTTTTTTTTTTGTTGTTGATTATTTGTCATTTTTTCTGAGTGCTGTAAATATACCTCTTCCCCTGAAATGATTCGCTTCTGTTAGCCAGTCTGTTTTGACGCAGACTGTTACCGGGGGAGACCACGATGAGGCAGAACTGCTAGGTTGTTTTCATCCGCTGATGGTGCGCCAATGAGGAAGTTCTCAAAGAGGCCAGCACAAAATGGGAGCTCCAAAAAAAAAAAAAACATCAGAAAGAAACAATCAACATTCACATGAGAAGAGGAAAGTTGGAATACTTGGTTACAACTGGCAAAATAAAAGGAAAGAGAGATCGCGGACGGAAGAAAAATCATGTGCCGAAGGTCTGTAAAATTTATGGTCACTAACACCATATTCCCTATACGCCACTTGGCGTGACGGGGCCACTTTACTTTTTTTAATGTTTGAGCGCGTTTGAGTTCTTTCATTTCAAAGCTATAATATTAACATAGACATTCACTTTATATCCATTTTCTGCCATCAATACTAGAATTAGGTACCTTCTGCGAATATTTAAAATAATTCATATTGTTTGTTTCATCACAGTTTTGGAGCAAAACGTTCATTTATTCATTGAATGCCGTCTCCGCATTAAAGGTTGGCTACCATGGAGTACCATTCTACTCTGTGTCTCTTGCTTTGATGGTGCAGATTGTCATAGGCTGACCTGTCCATCTTTTTGATGTTACTCGTCCATGTTAGTCTTGGTCTGCCTCTGCCGCTATTACCTTGTATTTTCCTACTTTTAGTAGGCTATTGTGTCTTTTAACATGCCCCAAAAATCTCATTTGTCTTGTTCTAGTTGTGTTTAGTAGTTCTCTTTTCATTTATAGATGTTCTAAAACTTCATCATTTGTTTTCTTTCCTTTCCATCCAATTCTACCTATTCTTCTATATATCCACATTTCAAAGGCTTCAATTTTCTGTTCTGTTTTCTTGTCCAATGTCCATGTTTCTGTACCATACAGAAATATTGAGAAGATGTAATGTCTAATGTCTACGTTTCTACAGCATACAGGAATGTTGAAGAAGAGATTCAACATATTTAGCTCAGCAATAAGAGATTGCTTTTTTTCATCATCATGTTGAATGTCATTCCTAGAACTTTGCATTCACCACAGCCCGTCTAAAAGAATCTCTGTCTCTAGCCAGATCTCCCACAGAACGTTGCATTCACCACAGCCCGACTGAAAGAATCTCTGTCTCTAGCCAGATCTCTCACAGAACGTTACATTCACCACAGCCCGTCTGAAAGAATCTCTGTCTCTAGCCAGATCTCCCACAGAACGTTGCATTCACCACAGCCCGACTGAAATAATCTCTGTCTCTAGTCAGATCTCCCACAGAACGTTGCATTCACCACAGTCCGTCTGACAGAATCTCTGTCTCTAGCCAGATCTCCCACAGAACGTTACATTCACCACAGCCCGTCTGAAAGAATCTCTGTCTCTAGCCAGATCTCCCACAGAACGTTGCATTCAGCACAGCCCGTCTGAAAGAATCTCTGTTTCTAGCCAGATCTCCCACAGAACGTTACATTCACCACAGCCCGTCTGAAAGAATCTCAGTCTCTAGCCAGATCTCCCACAGAACGTTGCATTCACCACAGCCGGTCTGAAAGAATCTCTGTCCCTAACCAGATCTCCCACAGAACGTTGCATTTACCACAACCTGTCTGAAATAATCTCTGTCTCTAGCGAGATCTCCCACAGAACGTTGCATTCACCACAGCCCGACTGAAAGAATCTCTGTCTCTAACCAGATCTTCCACAGAACGTTGCATTTACTACAGCCCGTCTGAAAGAATCTCTGCCTCTAGCCAGCTCTCCCACAGAAAGTTGCATTCACCACAGTCCGTCTGAAAGAATTTCTGTCTCTAGCCAGATCTCCAACAGAAGGGTGCATTCACCACAGCCCTTCTGAAAGAATCTCTGTTTTTAGCCAAATCTCTCACAGAAAGTTGCATTCACCACAGCCCGGGTGAAATAATTTTTGCCTCTAGCCAGAACTCCCATAGAATGTTACATTTACCACAGCCCGTCTGAAAGAATCTCTGCCTCTAGCCAGATCTCCCACAGAAGGGTGCATTCACCACAGCCCGTCCGAAAGAATCTCTGTCTCTAGCCAGATCTCCCACAGAACGTTGCATTTACTACAGCCCGTCTGAAATAATCTCTGCCTCTAGCCAGACCTCCCACAGAACGTTGTATTCACCACAGCCCGTCTGAAGAATGCCACGTGTTGCTCTCTTCGATCACGGTAATAAACAGGAATTTCCGTGTGCACTCGCACACGTTAAAGAACCATTTTGACAGTTAAAATCGAAAAAAAGAGTAAGCTTAAAATTGGCTGCTACTCGGGCAAAAATTGTCAGCTAAACCTACCCATGCCGTGGATCGCTCACCGTGCTACGGAGTTCGTGCACGTGGGTCATGGTTCTCCTCAGATTTTCTCGAGTTTCGTGTTTGAGATATCGAAGCACCTATAGGTTCGTCCGGTGTGCAGTGATGATGACCCTAACACAAACAAATGGACGAGATCCCAACTCATATGTAAACTTGAATTATTGAGTTATTTGTGAGTTATCATCTTTGCACTCCGAGCATGCCCATAGGTGCTTAGATCCCCTCCTCGGCATGTCCCGCAGCGACTAACGACTCCAGTTCTGTGTTGTCCTCTTTTTATGTCGGAAAAGTAAGATATAGACAACCATAATTCCACGTATGCGTCCACTAAGCCTCTCTGTTTTTTGGCTGTGCCCATCTTTACTCCCATCTCTTCCATCCGAATGAGTGACGTGGGCTCATGGTCGTCGAAGTCTTGTGCTCTTCTCGCATCTTTGAAGGCATTAAAGACGTCTGCCTGAATCATTGTAATTGTAATGAGTGACGTGGGCTCATGGTCGTCGAAGTCTTGTGCTCTTCCCGCATCTCGGAGGGCATTAATGACGTCTGCCTGATTCATTGTAATCTAAACTTTGCTAACATTAAATTCCTGGCATTGTCATCTGAAAGAAACACCCCGCCACCAGCAACGCATGGACTTCGTGTCACTTAACGCGTTCATTTTAACTCGAATAGAGGCCAGTCCGTGGTGACCCAACACACTAATCCACCTGAAGGAAACTCCATTGTACTCCACTGCATGACGGGCATGAATAGTGCTATGGAGACAAATAATAATAAATGAATATTATTATAGAGGGAAACTTCCGAGGCGATAATCAGCGAATCAATTCAGATGATGAGGTATGTTAACAGCACTCGGAAAAATTGACAAATAATCAACAGAAAAAATATGGACCAAAGCAGGATCGAACCAGTACTCAGTGGCACAGCGTCTTGCCACGAAAAGCATATACATAGCAACACATACATAGCGTTTGGCTTTTCTTGGCAAGGCGCTGTGCCACTGAGTACGGGTTCGATCCTGCTTTGGTCCATATTTTTTTCTGTTGTTGATTATTTGTCAATTTTTCGGAGTGCTGTAAACATCCCTCTTCCTCTGAATGAATAGTGCTATACTTTTCTCGCTTCTCCTTTTCATAACTCACATGAAGCTTGTCCGAGCTTTGTGTTGCATTTCATTCAAGGGTTTTCAAACTTTGCCTCAAGGGTCCTGTGCAACTTCTGTTTTTTTTTTTTTCTGTTCCCCTTATAGAGGGATCTGATTATGTATTTGTTTAATGTACATCTTCACCTGTGTAACCTTAAACTGTTTTAACTTAAACTTTTAGACTTAACTTTTTTTTTTTCATTTTCCCCTTCTACTTTTTTTTTTATTTTTCCCCTTCTACTTTTTTCTTTAATTTTTCCCCTTCTACTTTTTTCATTTTCCCCTTCTACTTTTTTTTTCATTTTTCCCTTCTACTTTTTTTCTTTAATTTTTCCCCTTCTACTTTTTCATTTTCCCCTTCTACTTTTTTTTTTCATTTCCCCCTTCTACTTTTTTTTTCATTTTTCCTTTTCTACTTTTTTTTTTCATTTTACCCCTTCTACTTTTTTTAGTGTCATTTGCTGTTGTTATTTTTCGTTGTGTGTATAAAAATGCCTAATCTCCTAGCGTTTGAAGACCTTTGATTTAAAAGAGAGAGAGAGAGAGAGAGAGAGAGAGGGAGAGAGAGAGAGATGGGAGTGTTGCAAGGAGAGAAGGTATGGTGGGAGATTAAGAGGAGGAGTGGGAGACATGAATCAGCAGTCATGTTTTACCTAGAAGGTAAAATAGAATTAACGGGTACTCGCCACACCTTGTGATGTCTGTTGGGAGTATGATGTTAGTGCTCATATTTTTTTATGACCATCTGCACGTAGTATGGCCATCTAATATGATCAGTAGCACGCCAGGCCGTCCTACCTTCCAATAGTAAATTTCTCATATCTCATTTCGGGAGCTGTGTGAACCCATGGAATTTGTCCACAACCAACTGTAGATTTACTTAGGCCTGTGAGATGATAGGAATCTCCCGGATAATCTCCAACCGGTGTGCCATTTTTAGATATGCGAGCAGGGGTGGTTGTGAGTAGAGGGATGTCAGCCACAGACAACTATAGATTTACATAGACCTACAGGCTGGGAGGAAATTCCCAGAAATCTCCAACTAGGGTGACGTTTTCAGCTTTGCGAGCAGGGGCGGTTGTGATAGAGTGACGTCACCCGTTTAGAGCTCTTATAGCTGATGTCACGCTAGTAGAGGGGTTTTCCGGTTTTATTTTATGCCTTGTAAATCTACAGATGGCTATGGATTTGCTAAGGTCGCGGCAGAAAATGAAACAGGAAAACCCAGCCAACTAACATGACGTTTTTAGCTGTAGGACCCAATCAGTGGCCAATCACATCATTCAATCTAAGGTCCAAGGGATATAAGCAGACATAGGGGAAAGACGCTTGTGGTAAGAAAGGTCTAAAGCAGACTTCCAACTTTCACAGAGAATTTGATGTTTTGTATCGGGAAAATATGAGATAAGCAGCCACTTTACTATTATAGAGAAAATGATGTTTTATGGGGAAAATTTGAGATCGTTAACTCTACAAGAGAAAGAGTTCTTCTTTAGCGCTTTGGGTGTCGAGAGTGATACAGATAGTTGGTTCTTGATTTTCTATCACCGTCATTGACACTATAAAAAGTGTAGTTGTATAGTTGTTATAGATGCAGTTGTCGAGTTTCTGTGATGTTGCTGCTCCAACGTAGTCTGGGTCTATCTCGTGCTCTGTGTCCTCATTTTGTGTATGCCTTGTATGATGTGCTAGACATTCTCTCAAAGTGGGCAAACCACTTGTGTTGTTCTTGTATGCAATTTAAAAATACTTTCTATGCCAAATCTTTCTCTTATAATCTTGCTTCTTGTAGTGTCTAGTCTGGTCACTCCTATAGCTTTATTTCAAACATCTCATTTCTTTGGTGACTTTCTTTGTTGACTTTTTGTGAGTGGCCATGTTTGAGACTAGTAACATAGAATTACAAAAGAAATTACAAGAGGATTTGATGTGGTTATTCTGAAGAAAAGATACCAGACAGCTTAAGAGAATGGCTTGGCAGAAGGTCAACCGAAATGATAAATAACTGTCGAGATCGAAAGTCGTGGAGAGACATGATCACCTACGCCAACAGGCTTGGTACTTGATAATGATTCTGAAGAAGTCTGAGACAGATCGTCAACTATCTGGAGATTGATCTTCCTATAAAAGAGAGCGATGAAACAGACAGCAATGTTCATGAGAGAGATTGATTTAAATATATGAGACGCAAAGATGAAGACCCTGGCAGCAGAGACCCTGGATAAAATTAAAGAAAGAAAGAATAAGAAAGCAGAAATAAATAAAAGCGAAACGAGAAGTAATGAATCCAAGACACAGGAAGCTTACACAGAGGTGAACAAAGACGTGAGAAGATGCATTAGAGGGGATAAGAGGAAATATATAGACGAACTAGCTAAAGAGGCAAAGAAAGCAGTGAATAAAGGGAATACGAAAGAACTGTACAACAGCACAAAGAAATTAAGTGGAAAATACAAACAGATCAATGCTTTTATTAAATATAAGAAAGAAAATCTGCTTAGTAATGTAAGGGAACAAATGGAGAGATGGAAAGAGCACTTTGAAGAACTTTTGAATAGACTCGGCTCAAATAACCCTTCAGATATACTACCAGCAGAAGAAGAGTTACACGTTAACTGTGGAAAGCCAAGCAAAGAAGAAATAGTGAAAGCCATCAAACTATTAAAAGATGGTAAAGCCACAGGACCAGATGAAATTCCTTCGGAAGCCATCAAAGCAGATATTAACATCTCTACCAAGATGTTACATGATCTATTGGATAAAATTTGGGAGAGGAAAGAAATACCTAAAGACTGGAGAGAAGGTTATATGATCAAACTACCAAAGAAAGGAAGTTTACAGGAGTGCACAAACTATAGGGGAATTATGCTACTATCAGTGCCAGGAAAAATATTAGGCAGAATCATTTTGGAGGGACTAAAGGAGGCTATAGAGAAACACTTGAGAGATGAACAAGCAGGTTTTAGGAAGAACAGATCATGTGCTGATCAAATAACTACTCTACGTATAATAGTTGAACAAAGTTTAGAACTACAGTCCCCACTTTATATTGGATTCATAGATTACGAAAAGGCATTTGATAGTTTAGACAGAGGAATGCTTTGGAAGTTGCTGAGTCATTACGGAATCCACACAAAGTTTATTAACCTGATAAAAACAATGTATGAAGGAACGAAATGTAGTGTGGTGCATGAAGGACAGCTTACAGAAGCATTTGAAATAAGAACGGGAGTAAGGCAAGGATGCCTTCTGTCTCAATTTCTCTTTCTACTGGCCATAGATTGGATTATGAAAATAAATCAAAATAACAGAAATGGAATCCAGTGGTCACTGACCAAGCAACTTGATGATTTAGACTTTGCTGATGACATAGCTCTCCTATCACACAGCCATCAACAGATGCAGGATAAAATGAACATACTTGATGCACAACATATGGGACTGATAATAAATAGAGATAATACCAAAATTATGAGAATTAATGCAGTTGGCAATAACCAAATAAAAATAGGAGAAATACCTCTACTTGACGTACAATCTTACATATATCTAGGCAATAATATAGACAAAGAGGGAGGAACAGAAAATGATACCAAAATAAGGATATCAAAAGCAAGAGGAGCATTTGTTGCACTTGGAAACATATGGAAGTCCAAAGAAATTAGGTTCAATACTAAAATAAAAATGTTCAACTCCAGTGTTAAGTCAAACTTATTATATGGCTGTGAAACATGGAGAACAACAAAAATGGCAATCATGAAGATACATACTTTCATTAATGGATGCTTACGCAGAATAAAAGGATGGAAATGACAGGACAAAATCACTAACATAGAATTATGGAAATGTACCAGCCAAATACCATTGGATAAAGAGATACAGGAAAGACAATGGCGCTGAATAGGACACACACTGCCGAAGTCAACTGAGAGTATTACACAACAGGCCCTTTTTTGGAATCCCCATGGAAAAAGACAAAGAGGAAGACCAAGGAATTCTTGAAGAAGACAGATGGAAGCAGAGACGAAGATAATGGGGAAGACATGGAATGATCTTAAAAGAATAACAAGAAACAGAAGGGCTTGGAAAGTGTTTGTTGAAGACCTATGCTCCACAGGGAGCTGAAAGTGTTTGTTGAAGACCTATACTCCACAGGGAGCTGAAAGTGTTTGTTGAAGACCTATGCTCCACAGGGAGCTGAAAGTGTTTGTTGAAGACCTATACTCCACAGGGAGCTGAAAGTGTTTGTTGAAGACCTATACTCCACAGGGAGCTGAAAGTGTTTGTTGAAGACCTATGCTCCACAGTGAACTGAAAGTGTTTGTTGAAGACCTATGCTCCACAGGGAGCTGAAAGTGTTTGTTGAAGACCTATACTCCACAGTGAGCTGAAAGGTAGAAGAAGAAGAAGAAAGATGAAGACTGTGTAAATTAAAAACTAATTTCTTTAAATCCCCATGGGTCGACAGTTGGAGAACCGCTGTTCTACATTAAATACCCAGGGGCATAACTACTCCATTGTCTCTTGACTTCTACAGTTTGTAGGTTATCGATCACGACCCTTGCTAACTGTCAATGTATTGTGCATCACAGAATGTACACACTTTCATAGTCTCCATATACTTCTTTCTTTGTTTTGATTACAATATTTTCTTCTAATTCACCTTATCATCATCATCATCATCATCATCATCGTTATTATCATCATCATCATTAAGTACCGTGCCTGCTGGCGCAGGTGCTCATGTCTCTCCACAACTTTCCATCTCGACAGTTATCTATAATTTACGTTCTTGACCTTCTGCTGTGCCATTCTCTTAACATGTCTGATATCATTTCTCTTTGCTTCCCTCTTCATAATTTATCTTATAGTGAAGTGCAAAAAGGGGTGATGCAGGTATTCTCCCTACCTCTATACATATTCAACATCTATGCTGAGAACATCATGAGGAATGTCAGAAACAGTGACAGATGTGTGAAGTTCGACCCTTTCACGATAAATGACAACATAATTTCAGTACTCAGATACGCTGGTGACACAGTCCTCCTCACAAACTGTGCAGAAGGATTAAAAGAGACAATTGAGTATGTTATAACAAAAAAAAGCACAGTTATGAGCAAAACCTCTATCTAAACATACAGAAAACTAAGAAAATGTCAATTGACAAAATCAAAAACCAAAACAAAATCATCATCAACAGTGAAGAACTTTGCAAGAAATTATTCAGTGAAGAAATTGGAACAAACTATGAATATATGAGCCGCGATAGCTTAGTGGTTAGTGATCTGGACTACAAAGGACAAGGGGTAGGGTTCGATCTCAACCGACGACTTCCGGGTTCTATCTTTACCACACATAGTACCACTGCTGGTGTATGTCGGGGGGCAACGATGAACCAGAGGGATAAAGGCCGCTTGGTCAAAGCAGTCGCCACGACGTGTGAGACTCAGTATTTTTATTTCACCCCTGATAGAAAAAAAATCCTTTTCTGTCTACCGCGGGCTTCCGGGTTCACCCAGCCTTAAATGGGTAACCGGATTTTTTTCTGGGAAATTAAAGCGGCACGGGCGTAATACCAACTACATTACCTCAAAAATCATGTACTGAAGGTCTGCAAAAATTGTGGTCACTAACACCATATTCCCTATACGCCACTTAGCGTGACGGGGTTATTTACTTTTTTTATGAGTATCTGGGGTCTGTAGAAACTAACAATGGAGAAAGCTAAATGCATATGAAAAGAGGATTAGCAATGGCAACACAACAATTAAACGCCACGAAGAACATGTTGGACAATACCAGCAAGGCAGTAAAATTTAAATTACTAAAGACATGTGTCTTCCCAACAGCAACAGACGGCTGTGACTCATGGACACTCTCACAAACAGCAAGGAAGAAAATCGATTCATTCAAAAGAAAATGCTACAGAAAAATCCTTAAGATACCTTGGATAATGAAAAAGAGCAATAAAGGTATATTAAAAGATTTAAATATTAAAAAGAACTGGTTTATAAAGACCATTTTACAGAGGAAATTAAAATACTATAGCAACATTGAAAGACACAGCAGGCTGGAAACAACAATAATGGAAGGCATGGTTCCTGGGCGACGTATCAGGGGCGGACCAAGAAGAAGGTGGTGTCGAGACATCTAGGAGACCTTGAACAAGGCAACAGAACAAGTGGGAGATCTGGCTAGAGACAGGGATGCTTTCAGACGAGCTGTGGTGAAAGCAAAGTTCTGCAAAAGACATGCGACCTGATGATGATGATGATGATGATGATGATGATGATGATGATGATGATGGATGCATCTTATTCTGTCACTCCATCTTTTGTTTATTTTTGTTCAGTCACTCGGAGTTTTATATCTTTTATTTCTCCTTTTTACACCAGTCCGTCATTCATTTATACTTGTATATTTCACTTATATATTTGGGGGCCTCGGTAGCCTAGTTGGGAAAATCACTCTACTGGACTGCCGACGTTCGGACAACCCGTGTTCGATTCCCGCTGGAAGCAGTGTGAATTGTACTCGTGGTTGGAAAAAAAAAACCTTACGGTCGACCCAGTCGTTGGCAGAAATGGGTACCAGGGTATAACCCTGGGAAGGTGAGGAATCTGAGTTTCGATGCTTGAGGCGACACTATCCAGAAATCTCCGAACATTTCTGGATAGGCGGCCGAGCATATATGGGTGGAAACTCGCGTGCTAAGGCGCCGGTTCAAGTCTCGTACTTTACCTTTATCTTACCTCATTTATACTGTATCTTCCCATCTCATGTTTCTCCTTTATACATCACACCACCATTCACTTCTCTTTATTTTGTCATCGCCTTTAATAATGTCTCCTCTTCAGACTTTCTTCTTATTCTTTCACCCCATCGTTCATTTCTCTTTATTTTATCACTCCTTATTGTGTTTATTTATCTTCATTCAGTCACTCCATCTTTCATTTTTCTTTGTATTCTATAACCACACCTTTAATTACTCTTTCTTTATTCACCTATATTCATCCCATGTATACAATTTATTTATTTCTAAACATCATGTGATCCCTTTTATTTCTTCTTCCTTATATATGCCCTTATGATCATATTTGTATTATATTTCAAGAGTGACAAATTGATAATATGCGTATATTTGTTGTAGTCTGTACGTGTGTGGAGCCATGTACGTGTAATCTGTTTGCGTGTTTATATGTGCAGTACGTTCATTTGTGTACATGTATTTTATCTTCATGTGTGCACATTTGTAGTATCTTTATCTGTGTACACTTGTCCTATCTTTGTTTCTGTACATGTGTAATATCTGCATGTCTGTACATGTGTAATATCTTCATGTGTGTACACGTGTAGTATCTTCATGTGTGTGCATGTCTAGTATCTTCACTTGTGTACATGTCTAGATCTTCACTTGTGTACATGTCTAGTATCTTCATTTGTGTACATGTCTAGAATCTTAATCTGTATACATGTGTGATATCTTCATTTCTGTACGTGTGTCACATCTTCATCTGTGTGCATGTGTCGTATCTGAATTCTGTACATATATAGAATGTTCATATTTATATATATTTATCATTTCTTATCAGCACATAAATATTCGTTGTTTTTGTTTTATTTTAACGGAATGTTGAAACGGTATTTACTTTTGATCACATCATCCTTTTCATCGGCATTTCCTTATTTCTATCCATTTTCTTCTTATTCTCTCCATATCTCTATGTCTGCTTGCTCTTCAGTTTCTGTCATGTACTGTCTTCTCCTTTTTGCGCCTCCTCCCGTTATGTATGCCCCTCTTTTTTCTGGCCATTTATATCTTTCTTTCACTTCGCCACTTTTTGATCGTTAGTTTCTTTCAGTTATTTCCTCCTTTTTTGTGCTTTCTCTTTTTAATACCGTTTCAGTGCGATCTCTCGCTCTCTCTCTCTCTCTCTCTCTCTCTCTCTCTCTCTCTCTCTCTCTCTCTTTCCTGTTTTCCCTTTTTTTTCTCTGTTTTTTTATTATGAGGATTAGAAGTTGATTTGGAATTGATGTCAACGACCTAAAACTGTTCAAGCTTTTATTTAACTCCCTTGCCCTTGGAATCCCTTTTAATCAATTCGTTACGTTAGATTGACTAACCATTTGAGAACCGCTGTAACGTGACAGATGTAAGCTGAGAATCACTGTGACGTGGTGGTTGGTCTGGGCTGATGTAAACTGAGAACCACAGTAACGTGGCGGATTAGTCTGCGCTGAATCAAGCTGAAAACCACTGTGACGTGGCTGATATTGGTCTGCGCTGATGTAAACTGAGAACTACTGTGACAGGTTATGTCAGACTGAGCTGATGTAGAAGACTAAACATAACGAACTTTTATTACGGACAAGTTGGGCTATCCCAGAAGAAGCTAAGAAATAATTTACTGCAGCCCGTCACATCAATGAGGTCATATAGGGTCAGGGTTATAAGACACGACCCAGTGACACTCATAAATCAATCAATCGACGTATTTACAGTATTTATTCAATTTTTGTTCCTGTGTTTCATTTCTTTCCTTTGCCCAGCCTCTCTTTCAGTCTCTCTGTTCTGTTTCTCTTTGTTCACTTGTACTCTCCTGCTTTATTTGTTAAGAAAATAATTCACAAGGTGTACGTTCGGCAGTCGGTATCGTCCTTGTATCGATCTTTTCAATGTACAATGTACATAACAAATTAACGTCAGAGATAGCTGAGATACTGATATTCGCGTCATAGGAATACACCTGGAGGAAATGGGGTTTGGTAGGGGGAGGTGGGAGAGTAGAGGGGATGATGGGGGGAGGTTGGTAAGTAGCGGGGAAGATTGGCAAGGTGAGAGAGTAGCAGGTTTGATTGGGGGAGGTGGGAGAGTAGCAGGGATGTTTGGGGGAGGTGGGAAAGTAGCGGGTTTGATTGGGGGAGGTGGGAGAGTAGCAGGGATGATTGGGGGAGGTGGGAAAGTAGCGGGTTTGATTGGGGGAGATGGGATAGTAGCGGGTTTGATTGGGGGAGGTGGGAGAGTAGCGGGTTTGATTGGGGGAGTGGGAGAGTAGCAGGAATGATTATGGGAGGTGGGAAAGTAGCGGGTTTGATTGGGGGAGGTGGGAGAGTAGCAGGGATGATTGGGGGAGGTGGGAGAGTAGCAGGGATGATTGGGGGAGGTGGGAAAGTAGCGGGGATAATTTGGGGAGGTGGGATAGTAGCAGGGATGATTGGGGGAGGTGGGAGAGTAGCAGGGATGATTGGGGGAGGTGGGATAGTAGCGGGTTTGATTGGGGAAGGTGGGAGAGTAGCGGGTTTGATTGAGGGAGGTGGGAGAGTAGCGGGTTTGGTTGGGGGAGGTGGGAGAGTAGCGGGTTTGATTGGGGGAGGTGGGAGAGTAGCAGGGATGATTGAGGGAGATGAGAGAGTAGCGGGTTTGATTGGGGGAGGTGGGAGAGTAGCAGGGATGATTGGGGGATGTGAGAAAGTAGCGGGGATAATTGGGAGAGGTGGGAGAGTAGCAGGGATGATGGGAGAAGTGGGAGAGTAGCGGGTTTGATTGGGGCAGGTGGGAGAGCAGCGGGTTTGATTGAGACAGATGGGAGAGCAGCGGGTTTGATTGAGACGGATGGGAGAGTAGCGGGTTTGATTGGGACAGGTGGGAGAGCAGCGGGTTTGATTGGGACAGGTGGGAGAGCAGCGGGTTTGATTGGGACAGGTGGGAGAGCAGCGGGTTTGATTGGGACAGGTGGGAGAGCAGCGGGTTTGATTGGGACAGGTGGGAGAGCAGCAGGTTTGATTGAGACAGATGGGAGAGCAGCGGGTTTGATTGGGACAGGTGGGAGAGCAGTGGGTTTGATTGGGGCAGGTGGGAGAGCAGTGGGTTTGATTGGGGCAGGTGGGAGAGCAGCGGGTTTGATTGGGGCAGGTGGGAGAGCAGCGGGTTTGATTGGGACAGGTGGGAGAGCAGCGGGTTTGATTGGGGCAGGTGGGAGAGCAGTGGGTTTGATTGGGGCAGGTGGGAGAGCAGTGGGTTTGATTGGGGCAGGTGGGAGAGCAGTGGGTTTGATTGGGGCAGGTGGGAGAGCAGCGGGGTTTCATTGGGGGAAATCGAAGAGTAGAGAGTTTGATTGGGGGAGGTGGGAGATCTGCAAACCCATTTTTCTTCTTATTTCCTTCCTCATTTGATTTTAAGCGTCGAAGGGAGATACAGTTTTACAGTCTTCTGCTCTTCTGTTGACTTCCTCTGCCTTTGTTTCCTAGTGTTTCTAATATTCTATCAATTCATCTTTTTCGTAGTCGGTCCTTAGGTCAAGTGATAACGCTTTTCGTTGACTTAAAATGTAAATGTGATAATGTTCTTTATTGGCTAAAATGTTTATATAATCTACTAGCTTTGTTTGACAGAGTGTTGGAATGATTTCTAATGTTTAAATAATTAATTTATTGTTGGTTTATAATGTTTATATAATTAATTTATTGTTGGTTTACAGTGTTTATATAATTAATTTATTGTTGGTTTACAGTGTTTATATAATTAATTTATTGTTGGTTTACAGTGTTTATATAATTAATTTATTGTTGGTTTACAGTGTTTATATAATTAATTTATTGTTGGTTTACAGTGTTTATATAATTAATTTATTGTTGGTTTACAGTGTTTATATAATTAATTTATTGTTGGTTTACAGTGTTTATATAATTAATTTATTGTTGGTTTACAGTGTTTATATAATTAATTTATTGTCGGTCTACAGTGTTTATATAATTAATTTATTGTTAGTTTATCTTCATCGAGTGTCATCTCCGCAACGAAGGTTGGCTACCATGGAGCGCCATTCTGCTCTGTCTCTTGCTTTGACGGTGCAGGTTGTCATAGGCTGATTTATCCATCTTTTGATGTTACTCACCCATGTTAGTCTTGGTCTACCTCTTCCTCTTTTACCTTGTATTTTCCCCACCAAGATGACTTTTGTTGGTTTGTAATGTTTATATAATTAATTTATTATTTGTTTATTATGCTCGAGTTGACGTGAGCGAAACTCAGTTCCCTTTTATAACATTTTATTTGCTGTCGGATGTTTCGGGGCAAAAGGTGCAAATATCATTTATCTGCTTGTTACAACAGCATACCTCATCAACGCGCACTTAACGTCCTTTTTTAAGGATGGTTGCCGGAGAGGACGAAGTGTAAAATGTTACATTTGCTCAACATCCTTATATGGAACAGTAATATGGGCATTAAATAAGAAGTCTGAGCAGAAAAATGAAGCTTTTGAAACGTGGATCTATAGAAAATGGAAGAGAATTGAGTTGAAGAAAAATAAGACAATCAAGAAAGTTCTAAATCAGCTGAAAATGAAAAAAAAAATACCTAATACAATTCTGAAAAGACACCTAAAATTTTGAGGGCATGTAAAAAGACGCAATAGTAAAAATAAGTAAAGAGCCCCCGTCACGCCAAGTGGCGTATAGGGAATATGGTGTTAGTGACCATAAATTTTACAGACCTTCAATACATGATTTTTTGGGTAATGTGGTCGGTATTACGCCCGTTCCGTTTTACTTTCACAGAAAAAAATCCAGTACCCATTTAAGGCTGGGTGAATCCGGAAGCCGTCGGTTGGGATCGAGCCCTACCTCTTGTCCTTTGTAGTCCAGATCACTAACCACTGAGCTATAGCGGATAAAAAGACACAATACCTTACTAAAAGTAATCTTGTTAGGGAAAGTAAAAAGAAGACTCGGCAGAATAAAGGTGTCACCTTGTAGGAGTGTACGTTACACCCCACTATTTGCTCCTGTTACCAGCTTTACCGCAGCACTGCAGTTATTTGCCTGTTCCCCACAAACTAAAGACTGATATGGGCTGTTAACATGAAAAGATGGACTGGTGAACCTTTGACAACATGCATCATAAAGAAAAGAGACAGAGTAAAATAGCGCTCCATGGTAGGCAACCTTCGATGTGAAGAGGGGACCGAACGAAGATGATGATGATGATGATGATGATGATGACTACTGATGATGATAATGACCGATGATGATGATAATGACTGATGATGATGATGATGAATGATAATGACTGATGATGATGATAATGACTGATGATGATGACTGAAAATGATGATGATTCATTCCTTTAGTAGTGGTCAGGTCAATGCAAGAATAAAAAAATTATAAATAATCTGACCGTCAAAGAGGCCAACACAAAAAAGGGAGCCCCTAAAAAACATCAGAAAGAAACAATCAACATTTGTCGGGCACATCATGAGAAGAGGACAGTTGGGATACTTGGATACAACTGGCAAAATAAAAGGAAAGAGACATCGCGGACGACAAAGAGAGCAAATACTGGATAGCTTGGTGGCATGACGTGGAAAACAGTCAACAACAGAACTGATACGATGCACTGTAGAAAGAAGATTGTGGAAGGACATAATCGCCTACGCCAACCGGTATGGCACGTGATGATGATTCTGACCGTATCATCTTCAATCACCCGTTATGTGTTTACTCTTCAGGTCTCTTTATTTGTGTATTTGTTGTATAGAGATCGATGTTTTCTCTTTTTTACTAGGAACTGTGTGGATTGGCTTGTGTTTCGACACATCTGGTGCTAACAAAATGGGAGCCAGTTCTGCAAGGCCTTACATCATTGACGAGTTCGACTCGGATTATGAAGACGAAGGAGCATACGAGAGTGCATCGGAGAGCTTGTTGGAGGCTGATTTAGTCAATGAGGCCATGGAGCGTACGGCAAATACAGGGATATTGAATACAGGTACATTTTGTGAGGATGGTAGAAGTTGTAGCAGTGGTGGTGATGGAGTGTAGGTAGTGGTGATGATGTTGTTCGAATAGTGGTCGTGATATTACGTAACTGGTGGTGATGATGTTGTTTAGATGGTGGTGATGTTGTGTAGATGGTGTTGATGTTTTGTAGATGGTGTTGATGTTTTGTAGATGATAGTGATATGTAGATGGTGGTGATGTTTTGTAGATGATAGTGATATGTAGATGGTGGTGATGTTTTGTAGATGGTGTTGATGTTTTGTAGATGATAGTGATATGTAGATGGTGGTGATGTTTTGTAGATGGTGTTGATGTTTTGTAGATGGTGTTGATGTTTTGTAGATGATAGTGATATGTAGATGGTGTTGATGTTTTGTAGATGGTGTTGATGTTTTGTAGATGGTGGTGATGTTTTGTAGATGGTGTTGATGTTTTGTAGATGGTGTTGATGTTTTGTAGATGATAGTGATATGTAGATGGTGTTGATGTTTTGTAGATGGTGTTGATGTTTTGTAGATGGTGTTGATGTTTGTAGATGGTGTTGATGTTTTGTAGATGATAGTGATATGTAGATGGTGGTGATGTTGTGTAGATGGTGTTGATGTTTTGTAGATGGTGATGATATGTAGATGGTGGTGATGTTGTGTACATGATGATATTATATAGATCGTTGTATTGACGTTGTGTAGATTGTGATGATGGTGTTGTATAGACGGTAGTGGTGTTGTTGTGAAGTTTGCAATGGTGATGTTGTGTGGTGTAGTTTTTGTATGGTGGCGAGATTGTGTATGTTGCGGTGGTGGTGCTATGTGAATATTTATGATAATGTTATGATTATGGAAGGCCCCGGTATCACTGCAAACGAATTAAAATCCATAATTGCTTAACCGCCTGTGCCAGTGGAATCATCCGAATTAATATCTCATCTCCCAAACAAAGAAAGGTAGCTGCAGTCCCCATCATAGCAGTCTCAGCACACGCCAATAGACATAAAGCGAAACCGCACAGAAAGTGAACACAGGCATCTGTTCCCCGTTATACGATATCATCATTCATCGTAAGCAATCTGAAAATCGAAACACGATCAAAACGGATTAAATGCACAGCTCACGGTGTACACAGAGCACTAAACTTAGTAGCTACGGCAGCAACCGGACTTGGAATATGAGGAAACTACAACAAGGAACACTTTTCAGAAAAATTCAAAAATAAAAAAATGGTATGTAAGAAGCTTTACGTGACAAGTGGACGACACAGACTAAACAACGTTTCGGCTCAATAGGCCTTCATCAGGAACAAACAAAAAAACACACACACAAAACTGATAACGAAACAACCGAAACAAAAACAATCGAAATGTGTTAATCACGTAAGGCTTCTTACATACCATTTTTTTTTATTTTTGAATTTTTCCTTATATTCAGCTTTACTGCAGCTTCGCATTTTTATGCCTTAACACTTTTCACACTGAGACTCAATGGTTATTGCTACTTATGCGCCATATTGACCGGTATTCCAATGATGACGTATACTGCAATCAACACAGAACATACTATAGCGCACACTGTAGAGGATTTCAGATCACATGTATGTAATCCATTTCACCGGCGAAGATCCCAACAGTGGTACTTCCTATCTATACACTTATCTGCATTGGAAATATAGGATTAACCATCTTTGCTGCAAAAAACATAACAGTGAACGTTGACGCAAACATGACCGCGCCATCTTGAAACCGGAAGTCCATGATGATGTTGTTTGTGTGTATGGTGCTGGAGGTGTTTGGTGGTGGTGGTGGTTGTGTGTGGTTGATAGTAGTGACATTGTGTGGATGCTGTGTTGATGGGGGAATCATAGGAGGAAGAGGTATGTATTACAGCACTCAGAAAAAAATGACAAATAAACAACAGAAAAATAATAATAATCAACTACACATCAGTGACACATCCCTCTAAAGTCTATACTAATGTTCATTTAACAAATGAAAAGACGATTGGAGGCCACAGAGATGGGATTTCTCAGAAGAATGTCGAAAGTTCCCCGGACAGATAAAAAGACCAATGAGGAAGTTCTCAAGGAGGCCAACACAAAAAGGGAGCTGTTAAAAAACATCAGAAAGAAGCAATCAACATTTTTCGGGCACATCATGAGAATAGGAAAGTTGGAATATTTGGTTACAACTGGCAAAATAAAAGGAAAAAGAGATCGCGGACGACAAAGAGAGAAAATACTGGATAGCTTGGTGTCATGGCATGGAAAACAGTCAACAACAGAACTGATACGATGCACTGTAGATAGAAGATTGTGGAGGGACAAGATCACCTACGCCAACCAGTAAGGCACATGATGATGATGAATGTTCATTTATTATTATTTGTCATGCAGTGTTGATGTTGTGTCAATGGTGGTGGTGATGTTGTGTACGTGGTTGTGATGAAGTTGTATAGATGCGATGGTGCCATAATGTTGATGTTGTGTCAATGGTGGTGATGTTGTGTACGTGGTTGTGATGAAGTTGTATAGATGCGATGGTGCCATAGTGATAGTGTTGTGAAAAAAGCAACAAGATAATGATGATGTTGTACAGATATTAGTCAGTAGTGATTATCTTGTGGAGAAGACTGTGGTGATGTTGTGCAGATTGTAGTAGCAATGCTACAATGAGGACAATGATCTGATGATGATGTGTCAGTGATGATGTGCCATTGATGATATATCAATGCACCATCAATTCCTGTTTCAGTGGTTCTGCCATATTATGTAGTCAGTGCTTGAATTGATGGTGCTCCTGTTTCAATGGTACTGTCATGTTATGTAGTCAGTGCTTGAATTGATGGTGCTCCTGTTTCAATGGTACTGTCATGTTATGTAGTCAGTGCTTGAATTGATGGTGCTCCTGTTTCAATAGTGCTGTCATATTATGTAGTCAGTGCTTGAATTGATGGTGCTTCTGTTTCAGTGGTACTGTCATATTATGTAGTCAGTGCTTGAATTGATGGTGCTCTTGTTTCAGTGGTGCTGTCATATTATGTAGTCAGTACTTGAATTGATGGTGCTCCTGTTTAAGTGGTACTGTCATATTATGTAGTCAGTGCTTGAATTGATGGTGCTCCTGTTTCAATGATACTGTTGTATTATGTAGTCAGTGCTTGAATTGATGGTGCTCCTGTTTTAGTGGTACTGTCATATTATGTAGTCAGTGCTTGAATTGATGGTGCTCCTGTTTCAATAGTGCTGTCATATTATGTAGTCAGTGCTTGAATTGATGGTGCTTCTGTTTCAATGGTACTGTCCTATTATGTAGTCAGTGCTTGAATTGATGGTGCTCCTGTTTCAATGATACTGTCATATTATGTAGTCAGTGCTTGAATTGATGGTGCTCCTGTTTCAATGGTACTGTCCTATTATGTAGTCAGTGCTTGAATTGATGGTGCTCCTGTTTCAATGGTACTGTCATATTATGTAGTCAGTGCTTGAATTGATGGTGCTCCTGTTTCAATGGTACTGTCATGTTATGTAGTCAGTACTTGAATTGATGGTGCTCCTGTTTCAGTGGTACTGTCATATTATGTAGTCAGTGCTTGAATTGATGGTGCTCCTGTTTCAATGATACTGTCATATTATGTAATCAGTGCTTGAATTGATGGTGCTCCTGTTTCAATGATACTGTCGTATTATGTAGTCAGTGCTTGAATTGACGGTGCTCCTGTTTTAGTGGTACTGTCATATTATGTAGTCTGTGCTTGAATTGATAGTGCTCCTGTTTCAATGGTACTGTCATGTTATGTAGTCAGTACTTGAATTGATGGTGCTTCTGTTTCAGTGGTACTGTCATATTATGTAGTCAGTGCTTGAATTGATGGTGCTCCTGTTTCAATGGTACTGTTATGTTATGTAGTCAGTGCTTGAATTGATGGTGCTCCTGTTTCAATGGTACTGTCATGTTGTGTAGTCGGTGCTTGAATTGATGGTGCTCCTGTTTCAATGGTACTATCATGTTGTGTAGTCTGTGCTTGAATTGATGGTGCTGTTTTGTAATTGATTATTGTAAATGAGATGTCACAAATCACATTATTATTTTAACATTTTGAAGCGCCCTCCCTTGATGAAACAAGTGATCCTTCGTCAACCCAAGAAGGCCTTGTGGAAGATGGACGCAGAGAAGAAGAAATGCAAGAGACTCAGTTGACAAGCAGTAGCTCCCCAAACACATTAAGGGGCTTGGATGAACTGCTAAAATTGATTGAAAGTCATGACTTTGATGGAGCCCAGAAGGTTGCATGCCATCTCAAGATGAGCCATACTGCTGGTAAAATTATATGTCTGTTTGAGTGAGTGAAAATTGTGATGTTTTTGTTAATCTGTTTTAGAGTTGGTTTGGAGCTGGCCTATGAGACCATTTCCAGCCTTGAAGTCTTTACTCTGATGAAGATTAATGTGTTTTGTGTTAACCAGTTTTTTATTTTTTATTTTGCGTTCACCAACTTTCACCTCTGGCAAAGTCCCTAGAGACTAGGAACTGAATTTTGCGTGTTAATCCATTTTTCTCTGGCAGCACAGGGGTCCCTCGCTGTACAGGCAGATAGCTCCGTCTTCGAGGGTACTCATATTTTTTCCATCCATGATTATTTAACGTTTCAAGCCGGGCCTCACTGCTGAGACCAGGGGTGGTTGTCGCAGAGAGGAATCACAAATAAAAATCCCAACTGGTGCAGCCGAGATTAGAACTCACAATCTCTCTGTCTCAAGACTGGCATCTTGCCTCGAGACCAACCAATCTCCTATGTTGACCAGTTCAAAAGGATGATGTTCTTTTGAAGTTTATTGCAATTTGCAAAGTTATTGCTCCTGAATGGTGTAATTTATTCACTTAATCTTATATATGGGTAACGTAAACAACTGCGTGAAGAAGATTCTGAATGTCAGACGGTATGACAAGATAAAAAATGAAGAACAAAACAAGAGTCAAATGGTAATCATATTATGAATAGAAAATGGAGATGGATTGGATACACACAAAGAAAACCTGATGCCAACATAGCAAGGCAGGCACTATCATGAAACCCACAGAGAAAGAGAAAGTCATGGAGGACCCATAAGAACATTTACCTAATCTTGAGAGAAGAAGAGAAAACGTCCAGAATTAGGGATGAATGGAGAGACCTTGTCTGTGGCCTGTGCTTCAAAAAAGGATTTGAGTGGCTTTGATTGAATGATTGATTGATTGATTGATTGATTGATTGAATGATTGATTGATTGATTGATTGATTGATTGATTGATTGATTGATTGATTGATTGATTGATTGATTGGGGTAAAAACTTGTTGTTCTTCAAATACGGTGAATACAAGCTTTTGGATCTAAGAAAAGCTTCTTTATATTGGAGTTGAAATAAAAATTCTCACCTAGCACCTTGAGACATGTGACCCTTATTCTCCAACTTGACAGATAACCCTTGACATCTCATCCTTTTGGGAGCCTTGGCCTCAAATAAGGTTTCTCCATCCAAAATCTTGGACATTTTCTGTATCTTCTTTCTAGAAATGTTACCTCTCCTGCTTTACTGGACATATGGGGATATTATGTTAGTTATTCTTGCATGTCCACAGCACAAATTTGAGTGATATTGTCGTTATTAATGCTGCCTCGTATCATGAGTTTCAATGCTTGAAGCAACACTATCCAGAAGTCTACAAACACTTCTAAATAGGTGGCCGAGCACATATGGGTGGAAACTCGCATGCTAAGATGCGGATTCAAGTCTTGTACGTTACCTTACTTTATAGTTGTTATCACGCCAGGCCACTATTACTTTCCATAAAATTCTCTGGTACCCATTTTAAGGCTGGGTAAATCCCAGAGTCTTGTTGGTTTGAAAAAAAAATCTGTCACTTCAGGGTATTGAACTGGGAACTTTCTGATCAGAAATCAAGCAAGCTAACCACTTAGCCACCGAGACTCCTTATTTCCTTCTAGTCACAACGAATACCCTTAATACAAAATAGATACTGCATTTTTTAGTGACATCTTTTGTGTGTCCTTTAATCATTTCTTTCATCCACAGTATGATCTTTTACCTGTTTGTAGTTCCCCATAGACTAGTCATTTTTGCTGAGAAATAAACGGCTATTAAAGGTGTTGATGATGATGTTTAATGTTGTTGTCTGTACTTGATTTTGCCATTTCTTTCTTTATTCATAATTTGATACATTTATGCAGTCACTTGTTCTGGCCCTGCGTTGATATCGGTGTGCAGGTACTGGTGGCTGTTGTATGTAGAAAGAAGAGAAAAACAAAGATAGACCTGCCTGGGTGTGACTTTTAGGAAATATAAGCGCAGTCTCGGAACTTTTCATATATTCTTAATTAAAAGGTAAGACCCATGCTGAGATGTAAGGATGTTTGCTGGGCTTCTCTGAGAGAATTCTCTATCAGCAAAGGAGATTGGGAGAGTCTGGCAACATACTGTAGCACAAGGAGAACAGTGAGAGATATGGAACAGCAGCATTCAAGGAAGAGTTAGTGTTAAAGTCAGGAAACAAACAACAAGATGAGGCATGACAACACAAGTGCACTTTGTTCATTCGACAAATAGATTTGTTAATCTGATATTGGTAGAAAGATCTGTTGATGTGATATTGGTAGAAAGATCTGTTAATCTGATATTGGTAGAAAGATCTGTTGATCTGATATTTGTAGAAAAGATCTGTTGATCTGATATTTGTAGAAAGATATGTTGATCTGATATTGGTAGAAAGATCTGTTGATGTGATATTGGTAGAAAGATCTGTTGATCTGATATTTGTAGAAAAGATCTGTTGATCTGATATTTGTAGAAAGATATGTTGATCTGATATCTGTAGAAAGATCTGTTGATCTGATATTTATAGAAAAGATCTGTTGATCTGATATTGGTAGAAAGATCTGTTGATCTGATATTGGTAGAAAGATCTGTTGATCTGATATTTGTAGAAAAGATCTGTTGATCTGATATTAGTAGAAAAGATCTGTCGATCTGATATTTGTAGAAAGATCTGTTGATGTGATATTGGTAGAAAAGATCTGTTGATCTGATATTGGTAGAAAAGATCTGTTGATCTGATATTGGTAGAAAGATCTATTGATCTGATATTGGCAGAAAGATTTATTGATCTGATATTGGCAGAAAGATTTATTGATCTGATATTGGCAGAAAGATCTGTTGATTATGATATTGGCAGAAAGATCTTTTGACCTGATATTGACATACGATTTGCCTATCTAATATTTGCAGAATCAGTGATTTGTTAAAACAAAATTAATGTATTTTTTTAAATTTTGTAATGAAAAAAGCACCCAGTCTGATACACTTATGTTACCAAAATACTGCCCAAATACATGAATGCCTGTCACCAGGGTCAAGACACTGAAGGTCATATTAATTTAATAATACATTTGAATGTTTTATCTTTTCAGCATCTGTATCACAGTCTACGAAGTCAGAAGAAAGTTCTGCAATGACATCATCATGGCCGTCCAAAACCCATGAAGAGATTACAGATAAATTAAGTTCCATCTTGCAGGAGCAGAGCAGCGCTGGTGGAGATTCGAATAATGACCAGAGAAGTGCACTGGCACTTTTGGATGAAGAGCTCATTCAGTTTGAGGCCAATGAAGAGAAGATAGCTCAGGAGACACCAATTCTACATTCAGGTATTCCAAGGCTGATATCTGGTTCGATTCGATCAGGGAGAAGTTTGGAATTTGGTACTGATGTCAGCAAGAGAACACCAGCAGAAAGAAAAAGGAGTCCATCTCCACATGGTTCCAGACCTTCAGGAATCCCCAGGTATAACTGGGCACACGTGGCACCGATAAGTCCCAACATTTACACAGGGGATGCAAAAACAGATGCACAGACAATTGATGCTAGCAGCTCTTCAAATGTGAGCATATATTTTAACTTGTGTCTGTCTCATGTGTTGCTTCCTCACAACAAAGCAGTTTATTTATGATATTTTAATTTTCTTGCATATTTTAGAAATATAAATTATATCTTATCTATCTATCTATTGACCTTTCGAGCCGTAGCCAGCCCATACAGTGTAGACCAAGATAGTCCTTCTCTTATCTGAATTTTTTATAATTTATATAAATCGATAATATATAATAATATTGATAATAAAATAATCAATAAATTATATGCGATATGATAATTTTTTTTAAATGAGGAAGATATTGTGCAATCCATTTTTGACAATAGAAGCAAAAAAAAAAGTTCTTAAATGTTATGTAGAGCCAGTCTTAACATATGGATGTGAATTATTGACAATAGGACAACAGACGAGATAATCACTGGAGGCTGTAGAAATGTTGTTTTACAGAAGAACGTTGAGTATACATGGACAGCTAAGAAGAGCAATGAAAACATTCTGACAGAGGCCAAAGCAAAAAGAGAGATAATATTCAATATTTTAGAAAGAAATAATCATCATTTTTTGGCCATGTTAAGAAAAGGGAACAGCTGGAATATGTTGTGAAAACTGGGAAAATTGAGGGACGAAGGGACAGAGGGAAGCAAAGAAAAAAGATACCAGACAGCTTAAGAGAATGGCTTGGCAGAAGGTCAACAACAAAAATTATAAATAGCTGTCGAGATCAAAAGTTGTGGTAAGACATGATCACCTATGCCAGCAGGCTTTGTACTTGATGATAATAAGTTGCAACTTCAATTTTAATCATATTTATGAAGGATTATTCTTCTCATCATCTTAGCATTCACCCGTTAAGTGAGCATGAATATATTGTGTCACTAGTTTACAGCAAAGCAGTGATATCTGTACCTATCTATCTAACACTACATTTTCAGCCTGATTAAATTTTATTACAAGTTTTTTGCACTAGGCAGTTTCCATTATATCCTACTCTTTTCGATTTTAAACTGCTAAGAGTTCACTCTTAAGTGTGCAAGTGCACTCAAGGCTTCTGTTTTTTTTTTTACTATTATCTGAGATGGCTAGACATCATATCCTACTATCCAGAGACCTGGGGATGGTAAAGCTGTAAAGCCATGAAGAAATTACGAATTCAAATGAATAAATTGCTTTTTTTAAATGAGAAAAGGGTTCTCTCCCTTGTCTTGCTATGACCATGGCACATTTTTGGGTAATGTGGTCGGTATCACGCCAGGCCACCTCTAATTTACAGAAGAATCCCTGGTACCCATTTTTAAAGGTTGGGTGAACACTGGAGCCTTGTCAGTCCAAAAAAAAAAAATCTGCCACTTCTGGGGATCAAACCTGGACTGTTTGGATCAGGAAGTCAGCACATTAACTACTTAGCCACTGAGGCTTCTCCCACTGCCTGTGGCAGGAATCAATCCCAGGACCTCCTTATCCAGGTATCAACACCTTACTTCTAGTCCACCCAGTTCACTCTCCTCCCCCCCACAATGTTACTGTATCACATCAGAAGGGATCAGATTAGACAATCATTCAAGGGCTTCTTATCATACTATAATAAACATTAATCTACTACAATGCACCAAACACCAAACATAAATTCAACTGAAAAGTTCAATCCTTTTCTATAATGTCAATGACTAGAGTGAGTGGAATGTCCTAGACTCAGAGCATCTTCATTGATAGGGCGTAGACCAAGATACTCCTTCTCTTATCTAAATTTGTATTCTAGCAGTTTTCAATTCTTTTAAAAATATTTTATCAAATCTTGCCATTTGTCTCTGTTCTGTGCAAGCAGCTCTATCTCATTGAGAGAGCCGATTCCTGCTGCTCTTGCCTTTCTCATCAATGTTCTTCTCAGTGTCTCTCTGGGTCTTCCTCTTTTCCTCTTACCTGTTGTTTCCCACATGAGGGCTTGCTTTGCTATTCGGTTATTATCTCTTCTCATCACATGTCCAACATATGACCATCGTCTTTTCTTGATTACTGAAGATATTAATGGTTGATTGCCGATTTCTCTAATTTCCTCGTTTGTTTTGAATTCGTTTCGCGCTATACCAAGTATTTTCCTTAGACATTTATTTTCGGATGCATTCAACTTTGTTTCTATGTCTCTTGTTGTTTTCCAGCTTTCATACGCGTACGTAAGGGTTGGTAGTACATTTGATTTGAATAGCCTAAGTTTTGTGTTTGTGCTAATGAGTTTTGATTTCCACAACTTTTCAAGGCTTCTGAACGACATTGCTGCTTTAGCTATTCTAATTCTAATTTCTTTACTTGTATCCCCTTCTCGATCAATGTGACTTCCAAGATAGATAAAGTGATTCATCTCCTCCACTGGTTTGTTTTTCCATGTATATTCTGTCATCTGTTGGAATTAAGCTTTTCATGACCTTAGTCTTTTCATGATTGATCTCAAGCCCAATTTTGCTAGCTATTGATGATAGTTCATTTGTGTTTTCCTGCATTGTTTTCATCTGACTGCTGATAAGAACTATGTTATCAGCAAAGTCAAGGCCCTCCAAATGGTCTCCTTGCATCCATTCAATGCCTTTATTCCCAGTGCAGCATTTCTTCATTATGAAGTCCATAACAAACTCCAAATAACTAGGACAATCCAAAGTCCATCCTTGTTTAACCATAGTTTCTATTGAGAAACATTCGCTCAGTCCTTCCTCTGTTCAAACTGCAAATGTGTAACTAATATGCTGTTTTGTTATTAAAACAACTAGCTGTGACACCTGTTCAAATTAGTCAAATTGTGAATGTTTTTGTTATACAATGTGACAATATATTTCTTATTTTGCCTTTACCTAATGGCTCTTCATTTTCTGCCATAAAAGGACATAAATGGGCTATAGTGTATATTTTTGTTACAGGATTACCATCTTTTACAATCCTTGTTCATTTGGCCAAGTTGGTTAGTATGTTTCAAGAGGGTCACTACGAGGAGGTAGAGTAGAATCTTGGTCAACTCTTCCCATTGATCCTGACATATGCAGTCAGTTATGAGTACATATGTACATCTCATTCATGGTCCCTTTGCAGTTTGCTCAATTCATACTAAATGTTACATAATTCACATTAAATGTTACATAAATCAGCCTAGATGTTATGTAATCCAGACTAACTGTTATGTATTTAAGACTAAATGTTACATATCTTAGACTAAATTGTACGTAATTCTGACTAAATGTTACATATTTCAGACTAAATGTTACATAATTCTGACTTAATTTGACATAATTCTGACTAAATGCTACATTTAGTTTTGTAGCTTGTAATTTAGCAGCAACAGTCGGCCTCAGCTCCCTTGCCAAGGTTTAGAGGTCTGCCCAGAATAGCATCCATGGCTTCTTTATGATGTTACCCATCCCCGATCTCTTGGGTAGGAAGATCCAATGTCTAGCCCTCTCAGATAACAGCAATAAGCAGGAGGTCCCATGTTCACTTGCACACGTTAAAGAATCCTTGGCAGTTAAAATAAAAAAGAGTAGGCCATTAAATTCAGGGAGCCGTGATAGCTCAGTGGTTAATGAACTGGACTACAAAGGACGAGAGGTAGGGTTCGATCCCAACCGATGGCTTCTGGGTTCACCCAGCCTTAAATGGGTACTGGATTTTTTTCTGGGAAAGTAAAGCGGCACGGGTGTATTACCGACCACATTACCCCAAATATCATGTTTTGAAGGTCTGTAAAATTTATGGTCACTAACACCATATTCCCTATTCGCCACTTGGCATGACGGGGGCACTTTACTATAAAATTTGGCCGTTGCTCTGGAAAAATTATCTGCAAAAAACCTGCCCACACCATGGATCCCAGGCCGTGCTACGGGGTTTGTGCGTGTGGATCAGGGGTCTCCTTTGATTTTTTTCTCAGGGGGGATCTCGGAGCACTTATGGGTTCACCTGGTGTGCAGTGACAAAAAAGAATTAATATTTATTAAAGAATTAATTGTTAATGCAAATGCCTGGGTTTATTAGTTTTGAGATTAATTACAATTCATGCACAAATAGTATTTGATGCTGTTGGTTTTAGTGTCACAGAAGAATGTTTAAAATACTATAGACAGAGAAGATTACAAACAGCAAAATAGCAACTTAATATTTCCGAAAATTAGAAGCTGAAAGACAAAAACACAAGAAAAATAAAATATTTTGGATCATATAAAATGATCTTCACTCATTGTCAGTTGACGTTGTTGTAGTGTTTCAGTGATGTTGTTGGGTGAGAAAGGGCGAGAACCAGAACTTTTTATCTCCCTCGACATCTGAACAAGTACAAGAGGTAGTGAAAACAGAAAGATAGATAAAGATAAAAAAGATAAATGATCTTTGCAAAGATTGAGACTGCTAAAAAGAAAATTAAGAAGAAGAGAAAGAGTATCAATTTAGAAAATGAGAAAGAGTATCTGGGTCTATGCCCTATGGGCCAACCATGGCTTGAAAGGTCAATAGATGGATAAAATGATATCATGACCTAGAGAAGATCATTTTGAAGGGCATTGTACCAGGTGGACGTAAGAGAGAAAGATTAAGAAGAAGGTTGGTGCAAGATGTTGCAAACAAGCTGGGATTGACAGGGCAAATTCTACACATCTCATGTAGGTCAGAGAAAACTTCATAGTGGGTGTCTTCTGAGCTAAGTTTCAACAGAAACAAGCTATATGATGATGATGATGATAGTTTTCTATTTACTTGCAGAGTGATTTTTTAAAATGTAATGATACACTGTGTATTCTTTAACAGACCTTAGAATCTTTGCCAGAGTTATCGGACAGAAGGCGGACGAGCACAAACAAGTCAAACTCCACAAGTGACTGCTCAGAATGCCGAGGAAATCACTATCTGAGCACAAATGAAACAAGTGACCCTCCTACGTGGAATGTCAATCTCTCTGAACAGACTGGTCGAGTGAAGATTAGGAAGAAGCATTCATGTAATGATTTATTATCTCTCTCTCGCTCTCTCTCTCTCTCTCTCTCTCTCTCTCTCTCTGTCACATTTTACTTGTCAAATCCTTGTCTGTGATGTCATGAGAACCATATAAGTAAGGTCTATGAGGCCATTGTCAGCCCATTTCATAGTTTCATCCAAATTATGAAGGGCACTATATAATATTGGGAGCCGTGATAGTTCGGTGGTTAGTGAACTGGACTACAAAGGACAATGGGTAGGGTTCGATCCCAACCAATGGCTTCCGGGTTCACCCAGCCTTAAATGGGTACCAGATTTTTTTCTGGGAAAGTGAAGCGGCACGGGCGTAATACCGACCACATTACCCCAAAAATCATGTGCTGAAGGTCTGTAAAATATAGGGTCACTAACACCATATTCCCTATACGCCACTTGGCGTGACGGGGGTACTTTACTTTACTTTTACTTTATAATATTATCACCATCATCAAGTACCAATGGCTGGCGTAGGTATTCATGTCGCTCCACAACATTTGATCTCGACAGTTATTTATCATTTCTGTTGCTGACCTTCTATCAAGCCTTTCTCTTAAGCTGTCTTTATAATATAGTAAATCAGAATTGTAACCAAGTGTTTGTTAAAAAGTGGCATTTATTGAAGAATTTAATTATTTTTTTTTCTAAATACCACCATCAGCACATTTTTGGGTAAAAAAAAAACATCAGGATTACAAAATATAATTTTTGTAATTTTCTAGAGTACTTTAAAGAAAGGGTGTCCGGTTAGCGCAATCGATAGGCGGTTGGCTTACCACGGCAACAGCCGGGGTTCGTACCCTGGCGAGGACACCTGGGTTTTACTAATTCCCTAAAAATTAGTGGGAGCCGTGATAGCTCAGTGGTTAGTGAACTGGACTACTACGGACAAGGGGTAGGGTTCGATCCCAACCGACGGCTCCGGGTTCACCCAGTCTTAAATGGGTACCGGATTTTTTCTGGGAAAGTAAAGCAGCACGGGCGTAATACCGACCACATTACCCCAAAAATCATGTGCTGACGGTCTGTAAAATATAGGGTCACTAACACCATATTTCCCTATACGCCACCACTTGGCGTGACGGGGGGTACTTTACTTTTTACTTTACTTTAAAGAAAAGTCAAGGGGTTTTGGAGCATCACATATAAAGAATCATATTATATATTAGTGTCCATTTTGCTCTTCTTTACACGTTTATGGGTGCTGTGGCCATAACCTCATCAGATCCACTCTCTACTTTCCCAGAGTACATTTCTCATACCCATTTCCATGGGCATGTTATCTTCAAAATCACATAGTCAGAAAAAAAAATAGGCTACAAGTGCAACTAGGAGTTAAAATATGTTTTAATTTTTTGTGAAAATAACTTTGCCAGAGTTTCACACTAGCAGTTGTGTGCTCACACATCCCTTGAAATACAAGCAGATATTCTCTGACATAAGAGGTATTCTCCCTTTTTTTTTATCGCCGAAGGTTTTGACATTTTTAGATACATTTTTCTTAACAATTTTGCCTGGGCAGCGGCCATTTTTTAGACTACTCTTTTTTATTTCCAACCTCCAAGAGTTCTTTAACTCTAGATTACAATACCTATCTGTAACTCTCCCAGTTACGATGCCGTAGTCAAAATTACTACCACTTAAATGTAAGATTAGGTGCTCTAAAAATAGTATTTTTTCTGAAAATTTTTTTACTTACAGCCGTGTGTTCAAACATGGCAAAACATGGGGACTTGAAATTCCTGACTCATGCTGATGATCTGAGCTTCACCTCATGGACTGGATGTGTTACAATGTCTATTGGTATGGTGACCATAAGTCCAATAGTATTTTCGGCTACCTCTGTGATTACCGAGTCACAAAGGGTAGTTTGATGTCTGCTGATGACCCAGGAAATTTCTTGGTCACACAAGAAAGAAACAAAAAAAAACGACCAATTTATTGAAAATTGATGATTTTTACGGCATTAAACAATGTATCTCACGATCTAAAAAAAAATAATCCAACAGCAATGGAAACAAATTAAACACTCAGGAGTCATCAGAAGTGGTATTTAGGAAGTTACAAAAAGGGGAAGTTACACATGCTTCCGTAGTTATTGCTTTGTTTTTCAATGGTGTTGATACTTGGCCTTTAACTTTGCATAAGGTGTAGCAAAGCATGCCAAGTTATAGGCCAAGTATCAACACTATTGAAAAACAAAGCAATAACAACGGAAGCAAAAAGGGCAATATACAAATCAATTTTTCTACCAACTCTATGCTACCAGTGCCAGAATTGGACGCTGGACCCTAGAACGATAAGAAAAATAACGACCACCGAAATGAAATGTGTCAGAAAAATGACAGGAAACAGCTTAAGGAACAGAGTAAGAAATACTGACCTGAGGAAGAAACTCGACATTGAACCAGCCATCGAATACATAAAGAAACAACAGATAAAATGGTTTGTTCACATAACAAGACAAAAAGAACAAACTGACTCAAAGAGCCATAAACAAACGCTACGAAAACGCCAGATTAAGAGAAAGACCGAGAAAGAGATGGATAAAGGGAGTACTAGAGTCACTAGGAGGGATAACACCAGAAGAGGCCAACAGAAGAGCAAAGAATCACAGATTGCATCTGCCCTCGACACCAACAGCAATGGAGGAAGGATAGAAGAAGAAAAATACAGGGGGGTGGGGGACAATACGTCCACGAAGAAACCATGGATTTGAAGTGAAAAATTCTCACTGCCTGTGATGGAGTTCAAACTTCAAACCTTCTCATTCTGGGGCCAAAGTCTCACTGCCTGTGATGGAGTTCAAACTTCAAACCTTCTCATTCTGGGGCCAAAGTCTCACTGCCTGTGATGGAGTTCAAACTTCAAACCTTCTCATTCTGGGGCCAAAGTCTCACCTCTAGATCACCCAGCCCCCTATTTTTCATCATTGTTCACCCTCATCATCATCATCATCATCATCATCATTGAGTGTCGTCTCCACATCGAAGGTTGGCTACCATGGAGCGTCATTCCACTCTGTCTATTGCTTTAATGGTGCAGATTGTCATAGGCTGACCTGTCCATCTTTTGATGTTACTGGTCTATGTTAGTCTTGGTCTGTCTCTGCCTCTTTTATCTTGTATTTTCCCTTCCAGTATTACTTTTATCTTTTGTGTCTTTTAACATGCCCCAAAAATTTCATTTGTCTTGTTCTAATTGTGTTTAGTAGTTCTCTTTTAATTTTTAGTTGTTTTAAAACTTCATCATTTGTTTTCTTTTCTTTCCATCCAATTCTACCTATTCTTCTATAAATCCACATTTCAAAGGCTTCAATTTTCTTTTCTTTTTTCTTGTCTAATGTCCATGTTTCTGCACCATTCAGGAATATTGAGAAGATGTAACATTTTGCTATTTTTAGTTTTAGCCCTGGTGTTATTTGTTTTGATGTTAGTATACTTTTCATGGCATTTAAATTACTTTTTGCCATACCTATTATTTTGTTTATTTCAGTTGTACATTTTCCATCACTGGTTATAGTATGTCCCAGGTAGTTGTAGCTCTGAACTGTCTCCAGATATATTCCTTCAACTTTGATATTTATTTGTAGGGTCTTGAGAATTTTCTTTCCTTATGATCATAGTTTTAGTCCTTTTGATATTCATATCTAGTCCATATTTTTTGCTTGCCATGTTTATTTCATTAAGTAATTGTTGTAGATCTTTAGGATTTTCTGCTAATAATACAGTATCATCAGCATATCTTAGGTTATTGATTATCTTTCCATTAATGTTTAAGCCTGGCATCTCTGTGATGTTTTTAAAGATTTGCTCAGTGTATAGATTGAACAAGCTTGGTGATAGGATGCATCCCTGTCTTACTCATCTTTTTATATCAATGGGTGTAGAGTTCTCTTTTTTATATTTTAATATTGCTGTTTGCACCCAATATAAATTACATATTTGTCACATGTCTGTGTCATCTAGATTTATATCATTAAGGCAGTCTATAAGTTGATTATGGTGTATTCTATCAAAAGCTTTGGTGTAGTCTATGAAGCAGGCATATATTGGTTTGTTTACTTCTAAGTACTTTTCGATTAATATCCTCATGCTGAAAATGCTTCTTTTGTCCCACTAATTTTCCTGAATCCAAATTGCTGCTCATCTTATTCAGTATTAATTTTGTTCTGAATCCTTCCCTGTATAACTTTTTAGCAAAATTTTTTTTTACCTGGCTCATTAGGCTTTTTGTTCTAAAATCACTACATTCAACTGCACCATTCTTTTTAAACAATGCAATGAAAGTTGATGTTTTTAGTTCATTTGGTATGTATCCTGTATGCCATATGTCATTGCATATTTCTGTGATCATTTCAATGCCAAAATCTTCTAGTGCCTGTATCATCTCTATCTGTATATTGTCAGGTCCTGCTGCTTTTCCCTTTTTCATTGTTTTTATAGCTTTTTCCACTTCAGATTTTCAGATTTTATAGCTGCATGTACATCTTATAAGTGGTTTTTTGTCCCTTTCATCATGAAATAATTCTGTTATATATTCCTGCCATCTATCAATTATATCTTTGTTGTCTGTTAGCATTCTTCCTTCTTTAATTTATTAATTTTTATTTAATTATTATTTAATTAATGTTCACCCTAAAAGAGACATTAAATCAGTGTAGATGTGCTGTGCAACTGTTTACAGCTATATTTTGTTCCTTCTGTCCCAGAACATCTAATTTCAGCAAGGCATTTTTGGGTACCATGTTACTTCAGGTCTCAAACCTACTTGCTTCATAGATTGGTTAGTCTGTTTCTAGATCCATCATGGGAAATTGTAGTCTTTATCTATTATTGTTAGGTAGGGTTCGATCCCAACCGACGGCTTCCGGTTCACCCAGCCTTTAATGAGTACCGGATTTTTTTCTTGGAAAGTAAAGCGGCACGGGCATAATACCAACCACATCACCCCAAAAATCATGTGCCGAAAGTCTGTAAAATTTATGGTCACTAACACCATATTCCCTAAACGCCACTTGGCATGACGGGGGTACTTTACTTTTTTTTTTTTTTTGATCGTCTGATCCTTACAAAAACAGTCAGCTATGAGTTGCTGACTGCTTTCAGCTCAGATGCTTTGGACACTTTTACTATCACATTTTATGAACAACAACTAAATCACCATAAAGTCTCCTTCAGTAACTATTTATGTAAAGTGTTTTATTTATTATCTTTTTAATTTAATTTTAAAACAAAACTAAAATCATGTTTTCAGGTCTTCCTCCCCTGTGGGTTAAAATAGATGGACCCCAGACATATATGAAAAGTCCACATCACAATGAACCTCATAATTTGGATACTAGTTCAACTACATCCTCAGAAATGCCCACTGCAGAAAAAGTTGCTTGCAGATCAATTGGAGAATGGGGAGGACTTTCTGGGAGAAAAGTACTAGACTTAAGGAGATGGTGAGTTAATGGTTTTTTTTGTTATTTTCATTGTTAACTCTTAATGTGCGTGGGAACGCTGCCATAGTTACTTACATTTTACCAAGTGAACGCTGACATGGTTACTTTCATTTTGTTTTGTTATAGTAAATACTACACATTTTAAGCTACCACATCCGCAAGGGATATAACTTAATCGAATTTCCTGTCTTTAGGCACGCTTTGGTCAATCAACGTGGGCTTAATTTGTTCACAAAATTGTCGAAATTAGTTATGTTTTCTAAAGTCTTCAATCAGCTGATTCGTGTTTATAAGTGTAAGTTTCAACTTGGAACCTATATAATTATAATCCTTCTCTGAATTTTTATAAACTTGTTTAAAAAAGTAACCTCTCTCTCCCCTGCTTTGCTAGGTAGGTATATAGGGAATATAGTGTTGGTGACCCTACTTTTTCATGACCACAGCACATCTTTGGGTGATGTGATGGGTATCACACCAGGCCACCTTTATGTCTCAGAAAAAAAAATCTCTGGTACCAATCTTTAGAGGCTGAGTGAACCCTGAGTCTTGTTGGTTCAACAACAAAAAAAATCTGCTACTTCTGGGGATTGAACCTGGAAACCTGATCGGAAGCGTGTGCACTAACCACTCAGTCACCGAGGCTCCCTCTGATAAGAATTGTCACTTGATATCAGCTGCCCTGGGGTTAATTTTTTTTTTTTTTTTCATTCACCAGCTTTGACCTCTGATGAAGTCCCTAGAGACTAGGAACTGAGTTTTGCATGTTAATCCATTTTTCCCTGGCAGCCTTGTGCATAGGGGTCCCTCGCCGTGCAGGCAGATCTTTCCGACTTCGGATGTACTCATATTTTTTCCGTCGATGAGTAATTGATGTTTCACGCCGGGCCTCTCTGCTGAGACCAGGGGTCATTGCCACAGAGAGAAATCATAAATAAAAATCCCAACCGGTGTAGTTGGGATTTGAACCCACAACCTCTCTGTCTTGAGGTCGGCATCTTGCCTCAAGACCAACCAGCCCCTATGAAATGAACCAGGGAAAGTTCATTCTTTAATTATGAAAGATTTAACCCAGTTATTTGAATGCAGCTATCACCAACTGGTCAATACACAAAAATAAAACATGAAAATATATAACAAGGCATGTGATTATTACTTTCAGGTACTGTATCAGCCGTCCTCAGTACAAGACATCTTGTGGCATCTCTGCTGTTGTCTCATGCTGGAACTATCTGTTCTCTACTATGGGTCATGGAAGGTATGCAGCATTTACTCTTGTTTTTTTTTTTTTTTTGCAATGGTAAGCACTTTGATTGATTCCTTGCCTATTCCAGGAAATGATGAGACAGACAAGCTTACAATGGAAGGGAGGATGGTAAATTACAGCAGCCCCAGGTACAAGTACAACCTATGAGGAATTAAAGAGAATTGTCAGGAACAATAAATGAACAAACAGAACACAAAATACCAGGACTACCAGAAAAAAAAATGGGAGCCGCAATAGCTCTGTGGTTAGTGAACTGGACTACAAAGGACAAGAGGTAGGGTTCGATCCTAGCCGACAGCTTCTGGGTTCACTCAGCCTTTAATGAGTATTGGATTTTTTTCTGAGAAAGTAAAGTGGCTCGGGTGTAATACATTACCCCAAAAATCATGTGCCGAAGGTCTGTAAAATTTATTGTCACTAATACCATATTCCCTATACGCCACTTGGTGTGACGGGAGCACTTTTTTTTTTACTAGAAAAAATTATGCCTACTACCAATTTAATGTAAAAAAATTAATAACAATTTTAAAATTCCAAGCTGGCTGTAACAGATTGAAGTATCATCTTTTCAACACCCTAAGAATAGGTACCTCTGATGAATATGACTGTGACATTACCAGTATCATACCAGGACAAGCTATATTAAGATACTACCACCCTGAATTTATCAATGCTTTCTTTGAGCTTATTAAAATTGATATTAAAATGTAAATGCAGCAGAAAAAGGCTTCTTGCCATGAAAATTAAAAACAATTTAAGACCTTGCAAGAAATAATCAAGAACAAGTTATATCAACCACCAATGCCGTAACTAAATCTAGGATTATTGAAATTTCATATAAAATAAATCAAATATGAAATGGTATATACAGTGCATATTTGTAATAGTAGTTAGTTAGTAGAATCGTGGAGGGCATGAGCATACCAGAAGATTAGTGTAGATAAAGAGAACCATTGCACCACGAGCTCAACGCAGGGAAAGGTGCCAGACTAAAGAGGCAAATCATGGGTGGGCTGAGCAGAAGATGTCATCAAAGAGGTCTGTGGGCTTACCAATATTAACGTTGGCAAGGAGTGGATACCAGTGCCTACGTCATTCAAGCGGACATTCGTTCGTGTATTGTCACACTCTACAAGAAAAATAGGGAACAGAACTCAGTCGTGGTCAATGCGGAGACAACAGTCTCATCTGCGATAACACCGATGAGAAAGATGCAGTCATCTATGCAGACGGATCTGTAATACGACACCAAAGAAGTGCATAGGCATTTACAGCACACTCGGCAGGTAGAATAATCAAAGGAGACAGTGGTGCATACATCATGACTATGAGTAACATGACGATAGAGGTGATGGCAGTGACCAGGGCAATCAACTGGTTAGAGTCACAAGATTACACCCACGCCTGTATACTGAGTGATTCGATGAGCATGCTAAAAAAATAGGAGACGGGCTCTGTGCGCATGCAACGGTTAGAGTCATTGCAGAAGTAAAAAATACATACGGTCACCTTTGTCTATGTCCTTGGACATGCGGGAGTACAGGGAAATGAAAGAGTGGACAGGTTGGCTAGCTGCGCTATCATTCAGGACGGTCAACCGATGGATTGGGCGGACATTATCAATGCCCTCCGAGATGTGGGATGAGCACAGGACTTCGACAAACACAGATCCACGTCACTTCTTCGGATGATGGAGATGGGAGTCAAGATGGGCACAGCCAGAAATGAGAAACTTAGTGGACGTGTAACATGACTTATCAACCAACACAAAACTGGAGTCGTCAGTCGCTGGACACTGCGGGACTTGCTGAGGAGGGGATCTGAGCACCTATGGACATGTTCGGGGTGCAATGATGATGACCTGCAAATATCTCAATAACTCAATAACCTATCTTTTGCTTTCAAGAAAGCCCCTGAGGTATTGTTTCAGTAGGAAGTGAATAGAAAGCACTCTGATGTTTTCACTGCTTCACTAACTATCCCTACCCTGTATCGCTCTGTCAGGAACAGCTGATTCTATTCATTCTAACTTTGATTTCACATTTCTGCCTCATACTGTCATTCCCATGACTTCTTGAGTGTGACGATAATCTTCACAACATGTTAGGTTCTGCCTCTACAACCCCTGTCTTGACCATTTGGGTACAGCCCCATGGATTTGGGAGGTCTGAAAAACCTGTTCACTTGTGCTTGAAACTAATCTATCACTTCCCTCAATAGCTGGTTTTTTTTAGATTAATGAAGGATTCACTTGTGTTTCCAGAAATCCAATAAATAGAATCATCTGCCAACGTTACCATAAATCATACATCGGAGAAACTGGTAAGTGGTAGGGTGATCATTTCCAGTTTCAGCCCACCTCAGTCCTCTCAACCAATGAAACTTCCACAACATCTGCATCATTTCCAGTTTCAGCCCGCCTTAGTCCTCTCAACCAATGAAACTTCCACAACATCTGCATCATTTCCAGTTTCAGTCCGCCTCAGTCCTCTCAACCAATGAAACTTCCACAACATCTGCATCATTTCCAGTTTCAGCCCACCTCTGTCCTCTCAACCAATGAAACTTCCACATCTGCATCATTTCCAGTTTCAGCCCACCTCAGTCCTCTCAACCAATGAAACTTCCACAACATTTGCATCATTTCCAGTTTCAGCCGCCTCAGTCCTCTCAACCAATGAAACTTCCACAACATCTGCATCATTTCCAGTTTCAGCCCGCCTCTGTCCTCTCAACCAATGAAACTTCCACAACATCTGCATCATTTCTAGTTTCAGCCCACCTCTATCCTCTCAACCAATGAAACTTCCACATCTGCATCATTTCCAGTTTCAGCCCACCTCTGTCCTCTCAACCAATGAAACTTCCACATCTGCATCACTAGCATCAACTTACGCTCCTCAAATAATCAGAGCCAGTTTGCTCAAAAGAATCTTCTTATAGCTTAAGCCAATGAAGAGTAAATTTGTTGCATTCCTTTTTCTCTGGCTGCTTCCAATGCTGTTTTGTTTAAGTGGTTTCACTTCTCTTATTTCTTCAATTCCCAACCTGTGTTTTTATCTTGCTTGGAAATACTTGTGTCCTCTTCTTTCTACTTTTGAACTTATTCTTTGATGTTCTCTACATTCATATTGTCTTTGTACTTGCTCCTTGTGAATCAGGTGACCAATCTATTAGTTTTAGACTAACAAAACTGACTTATTATGAAAATAATTAATTCAGTACTATTCTTTGTATTCTACTTTTTCCATTTTTGTATTTTTTATTTATTCTCTATATTTTCGTTGTATTTTTCCATATTAATCTATATGCTATATACATTAAAGATTAGTACAATCACATTAATGTACATTTAACAGCTTATCACCCCTCACACAAGAGACAGCGATGAAAATTCTTGGGTTTACGTCACCATTTGACAGCATTAATTTTGGTCCTCTTACAGGCAATCAGACATTGTTGAGGTATGATTGCTTTTTTTTATGCTCCAGAATTGTTCTTTTTCACATTTTTCTCTCTCCCTCATTTTGTGTCTTTCTCATTCTGACTCTTTTTTACTTATGTGTGTCTCTCTTTGTGTATCTCTTTCTCTTTCTGTCTTTGTCTGTGTTGTTATCTCTACATCTTTTTTTATTTATTTTTGAGTCTTTCTGCCTTTTTTTTTTGTTCCCTTCTATTTTCTTTTCTTCCTGTGTGTTACCGGGGCCTCATTATGAGGGAAATAAAGAATAGTGACACTGTGACCTTCCAGGCATGTCGTAAGAGGTGGCTAAGGAGGTTGATCGATGACTTGACAAGCTGTCATTGTAAAAAGTATTGTTATGGAAACAGTGCCATATATTTTAGAGCAGTGATCTCTGCAATATGTGCCACTTTGGCACGCAAGGTTTCTGTTTTTGAAATTGTGGTTCTGCCCTATGTGCCGTCTTCGGCTCAAAAGGACAATAGATAGATAGATTTTCTTTTCTATTCTCAGTTTTTTTCTCTGTATATCTCTCTATATGTCTCTGACCAGCTTCTCTCTTTGTGTCACTCTGTTACTCTCTCTAATTTGATCTCACTCCATCTCTATCTTTCTCTCTGTCACACTCGTTCTCTTTATTTTCTCATAGTGTCTTTTTTTAATATGCTTCTTTATCTGTTTCTCTTAGTGTCTCTCACCCTTTTTCTCTGTATTTTCTCTACTCTTTGTCACTATCATTCACACTTCATCTCTTTCACTCTGTTTATCTATCTCATTTTTTGTGTTTTTTTTAAATTGTTTCCTGACCTCACTTATTTACTATATTTCTCACCTTCTCTTTATCTTGTACTTTGACACTTTATATCACTCTCTTCAACTTTTCAAAAGGAAACAAATTTATTTGACCATGTCAATGAGAGTGAAACTGCTGGAACTTGCTCACTGGACAAAAAAAATTAGGGAAGTAAAGATAGGGGGAAAGAAATAGAAAATATACAAGACAGAAGAAAATGGTTTGGTAGTTATCAACAGTTGAATTTGATCAAGAACAGCAGGGGCAGAATATATGTAGAGATTTATCAGCACCTACATCTACAGGCAGTTCTTAAAGTTACAGTTTATTACAGTTCAACAAAGAGTTTTTAAATGTTACGTAGAGCCAGTCTTAACATATGGATGCGAATCATGGACAATAGGACAACAGACAAGAAAATCACTGGAGTCTGTAGAAATGTGGTTTTACAGAAGAATGTTGAGAGTACCATGGACAGCTAAGAAGAGTAATGAAGATGTTCTGAGAGAGGTCAAAGCAAAAACAGAGCTAATTTCCAATATTAGGAGGAAACAATCATCATTTTTTGGCCATGTAATGAGAAGAGAACAGCTGGAATATATTGTAACAACTGGAAAAATTGAAGGACGAAGAGATAGAGGGAAGCAAAGAGAAAAAATAACAGACAGCTTAAGAGAATGGCTTGGCAGAAGGTCAACAACAGAAATGATAAATAGCTGCCGAGATCGAAAGTTGTGGAGAGACATGATCACCTACGCCAGCTGGCCCGGTACTTGATGATGATGATGACATCAACAGACATGTTATTTGATAACTGTTTATAGTTTATGTTTATCATTGATAATAATATATAATAGTTATAATATGTTAATTATATAATGAGTTATATAAATGATGACTGTATGAGATTTTCTTCTTCTTTTTTTGGTTTTGATTATTTTGTTGGATGTGTAATGTACAGAATGGCTGTCAAATGCACAAATTTTGATTAGACTCATCCAAGTTTGGCAGAGATGGCCATTATTACATCCATATTTTATCATTTTAAATAACATGCTGTTCTAAGCAATTCATTTTTGCCTGGGATTACATGTTGATTTGAGATTCAAAACATTTTTACATACAAATGAAATGTTGTTACATATCTACATACAAATCTTGTCACATATCCATGGGTTTTAGATTAACTACCTTTCTCCAGCTGAAATACATTAACACAATCTCTCTTACACATGCACACACTCACCCTCCCTCTCACTCTCTCTATCTCTCTCTCTCTCTGTCGTTGATCTAGCATCATCATCAGGTCGCATGTGCTTTACAGAGTGTTGTATACACCATAGCCCATCTGAAAGAATTTCTGTCTCTAGCCAGATCTCCCATTTCTTCTTTTGTCATGTGCAAGGACTCCTGAGTGTCTTGAAACCACCTTATTTTTGGTTTGCCCCTGATGCATCGCCCTGGAGCCTTGCCTTCTATTATTGTTTGTTCCAACCCGTTGTCTTTTGACTTTGTCATAGTATTTTAATTTTCTCTGCAGAATGGTGTTTATAGGCCTGTTATTTTTAATGTTTAAATGTTTTAATATGTCTTCTTTGCTCTTTTCCTTGTCTAAGGTATCTTAAGAATTTTTGTAGCATTTTGTTTTGATGAATCAGTTGTTGATTTATGAATAACTTATTATTAAATAATTGTGGTTTTATTCCTAACAGGTGGTTCAGTGAACTCAACACCCATTTCAACGTCAATGGCCAGTGTTTTATCATGTACAAGCCATCAGGAAAGAACCAGACAATCAGTGTGACAGAACATATGGCCCTAGACTCACTTAAGAAAGGCTTAAAAGACCGTAACACTGCATTCATTTACCATTGCCATAACCATTATTTTTGTCCAATTGGTTATGAAGACACTTCCCAGTTTTGTGTAGATGCATACAAGTGAGTACAATCAAGCTCTATTTTTTTCTATATCGGGAAATTTAGGGTTCATGTTTTTTAGAAAAAGATTATTTGGGATTGGAATTCAGCATTTTAACATAAGGGAAGTAGTAAACCTTCAGCAAAAATATAACCACAAATACATACACAAATTACAAAAACTGGTTAGTTTAGATTTATAGAAATAATTTTTTAAAAACTGTCTTTATGGTATTTTCACATTACATTATAATATCAGAGAATAAAGGCTCCAAGTGCAGTCATCGCTAAATGTTTGAGCCTGAGTTTTTAATCATCTCTATTTCCCCCCCACCCCCGTAGAAAAAACCTACGGCATTTAAACCCGTGTTCTCTTGGTTTGAAGCCCAACATGTTATCAATTTGGCCGACCCCTCTCCATTGTGTGAAATCACAAATATGGCATTTTGACAGGAAGGTCTTCTTTATGAAGAGGGGGGAAAAAAAGAAAAAGAGCCTCAGCATGCCTCAAGTGTAGTATTTAAGGATGTAGTGTTAGTGCACATCTTTCTTTAACCACTGGCACAACTTTGGTTAATGTAGTCAACACTTTTCCAGGCCACCTTTCTTGTCCAGAAAAGAAAATCTCCCACATCTATTTTTTTTTTCTACGTTCACCAGCTTTTACCTCTGACTACCCTAGAGACTAGGAGCTGAATTTTGCGTGTTAATCCATTTTTCCCTGACAGCCGTGTGCACAGGGGTCCCTCGCCGCACAGACAGATAACTCCATCTTTGGAGGTACTCATATTTTTTCCGTCCATGAGTAATTGACATTTCAAGCCAGGCCTCGCTGCTGAGACCAGAGGTAGTTGCCGCACAGAGAAATCATAAATAAAAATCCCAACTGGTGCAGTCAGGATAAACCCACAACCTCTCTGTCTCGAGGCTGGCATCTTGCCTCCTAGAAACCATCTATCAGAATTGAACCCAACTTTTATTTTTTCTCTCAGAGCATTAGTTCACTAATGACTGCCGTACCACAATTCCTGGTACTTATTTGCAACAGCAAAAAGCACAAAAATAAACCTACCTACCTACTATACTTGCCTACCTTACCTACCTATCTTACCTGCCTACCTAACTAACTACTTAACTAATGTCCTGTCAAGCTGAAGGCGGCACTTCAGAAATCTTGACTCCCCATATCCAGCAATCTTTTCCTATTAAGTGTCAGACTTTTTGTACAGGATCAGCATCATATCTCGCCACACATTCCTCTTCTGGGTAAGTCTTTGAACCTCGGCAAGGGAGCTGATGCCTGCTGTAGTTGCCTGTAGCCTCAGTGTTTTTTTAGAGTCAACCTTTTTCTGTCCTTTTGGCCTCTGGTCCCCATTTGAGGACTTTTGTGAGATTCTCTTGATGTTTTTTCTCATTACATAGGCAAGCTCCCTCTTTCTTCGCAAGTCTATGCTTTTTTCTCTATGGAAAGTTAGCCAAGGGAACCTGTAACATTCAACATCAAAATAGAGTGGCTCATGAAATGAGAATCATATTATTTGCAGTTGTGGTTGTTTTGTTGATATAGATGATCTGTGCTGCAGTAACTCTAGGATGAACAAGTTCAACTTCTCCAACAAAACCTAGGAAATCTGAAAAATCATTGCAACCACCATATCAACTTGTAAACCATACCAACTTGTAACCACCATACCAACTTGTAACCACAGTACTAACTTGTAACCACCATACCAACTTGTAACCACAGTACCAACTTGTAACCACCATACCAACTTGTAACCACCATACCAACTTGTAACCACCTTACCACCTTGTAACCACAGTACCAACTTGTAACTACCATATCAACTTGTAACCACCATACCAACTTGTAACCACCATACCAACTTGCAACCACCGTGCCAACTTGTAACCACCGCACCAACTTGTGACCACCGTGCCAACTTGTAACCACCGCACCAACTTGTAACCACCGTACCAACTTGTAACCACAGTACCAACTTGTAACCACCGCACCAACTTGTAACCACAGCACCAACTTGTAACCACCATGCCAACTTGTAACCACCGTACCATCTTGTAACCACAGCACCAACTTGTAACCACCGCACCAACTTGTAACCACCATACCAACTTGTAACCACAGCACCAACTTGTAACCACCATACCAACTTGTAACCACAGCACCAACTTGTAACCACCGCACCAACTTGTAACCACCATACCAACTTATAACCACAGCACCAACTTGTAACCACCGCACCAACTTGTAACCACAGTACCAACTTGTAACCACCGTACCATCTTGTAACCAACACATCAACTTGCAAGGACTAAGAGTCATCAGTTCATGTCTGCCCTATGGCATTCCATCACAATCATCATTATTGTCATCATCACCATCTTCTTTCTTATTTCTAGTAATTTTGCAGTGAAGACAGGGTGGTCTAGAGGTAAAATATCAGCCTCTGGACAGAAAGGTCCTAGGCTCAAATCTCGCCACCGACAGTGAGAATTTTTCACTTTGTATCCATGGTTTATTCTTGACTTTACCCTCCAAAGGTCTCTGGGAGTGAGATCTTATGTCTAGACCTCTGGAATAATGGTGGAAAAACAGGAGATTCCATGTACAATTGTGTATGTTAAAGAACTCTTTATCAATTAAAAATAAAAAATGGTCAACCAAAAATTGCCACTGCCCGGGCAAAAATTGTTTACATAATCTACCCATGCGGAAGATGGACAATTCAGGAAAAAAGGGCAGATACTGCGGTTAGCTGTAAACTAGTGATACAGAGCGAGAGTATCCTCGCTCACTTAGCAGATGAAGTCTCTGAAGAATAATTCCAGCGATATATCCATTATAAATTTACTTTGTTGAATTTAAAGCAGATTGTTCTGAATGTGTAGATAGTATATCTAGTTTGCTGCTATTTTTGTTTCTGAATGTGTAGATAGTATATCTAGTTTGCTGCTATTTTTGTTTCCGAATGTGTAGATAGTATATCTAGTTTGCTGCTATTTTTGTTTCTGAATGTGTAGATAGTATATCTAGTTTGCTGCTATTTTTGTTTCTGAATGTGTAGATAGTATATCTAGTTTACTGCTATTTTTGCTTCTGAATGAACTAGGATTGTATATCTAGTTTGCTGCTATTTTTGTTTCTGAATGAACTAGGATAGTATATCTAGTTTGCTGCTATTTTTGTTTCTGAATGAACTAGGATAGTATATCTAGTTTGCTGCTATTTTTGTTTCTGAATGAACTAGGATAGTATATCTAGTTTGCTGCTATTTTTGTTTCTGAATGCTGTTTTACTGATAAAGGTATGTAAGTTTAAAGGGAAAAAAAACAGCAAAAACGAAAAACATAAAAATTATGGACAACATTAAGTTAGCATCTGTGTGTTTGGATAGTGAGAATGGACACAAGAGTATGCCATGGCTGCAATCTTTTGTGTCTTAGAAAATGAAAAAAAAGGTCAACATTTCAAAATACTTTTAAGGAATGTCAAAGATAACAATTTTTTTTTATAAGAGTTAAAATTGAAAAGCTATTTTGCTGATAAAAATTAATTTACTTATAAAAGTTAATTTACTGATAAGATAAAAGTTAATTTACTGATAAAAATTAATTTGCTGATATTGCCACTTGCAGAAGTGACATTGGTGACCATGCTGACTCATGGGTACTTTTCGGAGACACAAGCAGAAAATACTCTCCAATATATTGTCAAAGGTGGGTTGTATATATGCTCTTAATTTGTATTTTTTGTAAAAATTTATTTTTATGTGGTCTTCATGTGGGTCTCAAGTAACAACATATTCTTCTTTCTCTTCTTTTCAACTCCCTGTGGGGCATAGGTCTTCAACATATACTTTCCTAGCTGTCATGTTTGGTGCCATATGTTCACTCCATATAATTTCCATCTTTTTCACCCTGTGTTCTTCTAGTATATTTTCACTTTCCCCTTTTACTCCTCTTTTGTAGATTCCAAGAAAAACCTGTTGGGTAATACTCATAGTTGGCTTCTCCAGTGTATGTCTGTTGCCTTAGTCACGTTTCTTTTTTTTATTAGTATTTGTCTGATACTTTTCCATAGTTATGTTTTAGTCATTTTGTCATGCAATTTAGTCATTTTATTCTATGCAAATATCCATGAATAAAAGTCTGTATCTTCATGACTAATTTTTGTTGTTCTCCATGTTTTACAAACACAATACAATAGGACTGGCTTAACATTGGAGTTAAACAATTTTATTTCTGTATTTAACCAAATTTCTTTTTATTTTCATGTTTCCTTGTCCAATGAAAGTTTCTCGTGCTTTGTGTATCCTTATTTTGGTTTTATTCTGTTCCTCCTTTTTTATCTATGTTAGTGCCTAAATATTTATAAGATACTGCACTTTGGAATCATATTTCTCCCAACTGCATTAATTCTCATGATTTTGGTTTTATCTCTATTTATTTTCAGTTGAACTAACAACAAATGACTCGCTGCATTTGTAAATTTACTTTATACGGGTCTCTGGGTAACTTACAAAGTATAACTCACAGTATTTGTATATAACCTGGTACTCAAATATAATGCACTGAAGTCAGGTGTGTTGGGCTAATATTGCAATATATTGTAAAGTTAACCCCTATCTTTGGAGCCATGATAGCTCAGTGGTTAGTGAGTAAAAAAAAATGTATAGAGCCCCATCCTGCCAAGTGGCGTATAGGGAATATGGTGTTAGTGACCATAAATTTTACAGACCTTCAGCACATGATTTTTGAGGTATTGTGGTTGGTATTACGTCCGTGCCGCTTTACTTTCCCTGAAAAAAATCTGGTACCCATTTAAGGGTGGGTGAACCCAGAAGCTGTTGGTTTGGATCAAACCCTACCTCTTGCTCTTTGTAGTCCAGTTCACTAATCACTGAGCTATCATGGCTCCCCCTAATATATGGTGCTTGTTACATATTTCTACATACACTAGTTTCGTAGAGAAATATATATATATATATATATTCTTCCCGTGTGTTACTGGGGCCTCATTATGAGGGAGGTAAAGAATAGTGACACTGTGATATGTTGTAAGAGGCGACTAAGGAGGTTGATCGATGGCTTGACAAGCTGTCATTGTAAAAAGTATTGTTACGGAAACAGCGCCATAGATTTTAGAGCAGTGATCTCTGCAATATGTGCCATTTTGGCACGCAAAGTTTCTGTTTTTGAGATTATGGTTCTGCCCTATGTGCCGTCTTCGGCTCGAAAGGACAATAGATAGATATATATATTCAGAGGCAAGATGGTCAACAGTAATAAAGCAAGAAGCTGTCAGCGACTCATTGCTGATGGCTTGAGCTAAGATCAGTAAACCAGAACCATCCAGACCCTAATGCACCTCATCGTGGTGCCTCTAGAAACATACTAACTAGTCTTGTCTGGCCAAGCAGAAGGGATCAAAGAGGGAAGGCAACATGTATTCAAAAATGCATCGCTGAAGTCTGATTTGTTGGGCCAAAAGGCACAAATTAACCACAACACAACATATTGTGTCTGTCCTGTTTCAGGCTTGATATCACTTGTATAACTTACCTTGCATCACTGAAGATGACATTTTTTGGACATATGACCTCTTGTGTGTTAGAATCTGTATGGTAGTGTGTAATGTTATTGCCTCTGCTCTGGCTGGAAGAGAATATGTTTTTGTCTTTCCACTATCTATATGATATGAAAATATTCATATCCTCATGTCATAAATATTATCATGTTCTTCATATAAGTTATTCCAGATGGCTATTCCTGGGGCAAGTAGGGAAAAGAATAGTAGATGAGACATCTGTTCTTAAGTTATATCTTACTTCACCAAAGTTAGTAGTTGTGGCTTATTGGCTTCCACTAGTTAGGGCATATTGTGGCTTCCAGTGTGATGTAAACTTTGCAAGATTTTTTACTGAAATGCTCTATGAATGTCTGGTATTTATTTCATATTATCAAACGTAACTTACAATCTCAAGCAGAAAGAGTTACGTCCTATACAAGTTGAAAACTTGATAGGGGAGGCAATCCAGTACTCAGAAACACCATGAATCATATGTGCTATCTGTAATGTCACATCTCTGCTACAAACCGCAGCACAACACATTTACACCTACTTATTGCATCTATCTACTCTACCTTTCCAGCTGTAGTCGACCCATAGGACATAGACCCAGATACTCTTTCCCCGTTTCAAAATTTTTTTTATAGCAGTCTCACTCCTTGCAAAGATCTTTTATCAAATCTCCCCATTTGTCTCTGTTCTGTGCAAGCACCTTGATCTCATTGAGGGATCTGTTTACTGCTGCCTTTGCTTCTCTGATCAATGTTCTTCTCAGTGTTTCTCTGGGTTGGCCTCTTTTCCTCCTACCTGTTGTTTCCCACTTGAGGATTTGCTTTGCTATTCAGTTATTATTTATTCTCATCACATGTCCAACCTATGTCCATGGCATTATGGCATCTACACTCACTTAATGTCACTTTAAGGGTTAATGATGAAGTGGACTTTTCATTCCTTCTGTAGTTAATGTGTGAATTCAAGAATAATAGAGAGAAATAAAAACTCAAGAAGCAGTAATTTATTTAATCTTTACTATGTGTTGTTAGCATGTTTATTGATATCCGTTTATTATTCATTCTGTGTAATTAATTGCTAAATATGTTTGTGTATGTTTAGACACATTTGGTACTTACCTTTCACATTTGGTAAGTGTTGGAAGATCAGTTTGGTACTTTCATTGAACAAATTTTAGCAGCTTTCATCATCATGTGCCATACATTTTGACATTGACAAACATCATCAACTTCTATCTTTCAGCGCTCCCTGTGGAGCATAGGTCTTCAACAAACACTTTCCAAGTCGTTCTGTTTCTTGCCATTCTTTTAAGATCATTCCATGTCTTCCCCATCATCTTCATCTCTGCTTCTATTTGTCTGTCCAAGAATTCCTTGGTCTTTCTCTTTGTCTTTTCCCCTGGGGATTCCAAAAAAGGGCCTGTTGTGTAATACTCTCAGTTGGCTTCCACAATGTGTGTCCTATCCAGCACCATCATCTTTGCTGTATCTCTTTATCCACTGGTATTTGACTGGTACATTTCCATAATTCTATGTTAGTAATTTTGTCCTGCCATTTCCATCCCTTTATTCTGCGTAAGCATCCATTAATGAAAGTCTGTATCTTCATGATTGTCAATTTTGTTATTCTCCATGTTTCACAGCCATATAATAGGACTGACTTAACATTGAAAATTTTTATTTTTGTACTTAACCTAATTTCTTTGGACTTCCATATGTTTCCCAGTGCAACAAAAGCTCCTCTTGCTTTTGATATCCTTATTTTAGTATCTTTTTCTGTTCCTCCCTCTTTATCTATATTACTTCCCAGATATATGTAAGATTGTACATCTAGTAGAGGTATTTCTTATAATTTTATCTGGTTATTGCCAACTGCATTAATTCTCATAATGTTGGTCTTATCTCTATTAATTTTAAGTCCTAGCTGTTGTGATCTTTCATCAAGTATGTTCATTTTATCCTGCATCTGTTGATGGCTGTGTGATAGGAGAGCTATGTCACCAGCAAAGTCTAAATCATCAAGTTGCTTGGTCAGTGACCACTGAATCCATTTCTGTTGTTTTGAGTTATTTTCATTGGCAAACATGTCCTTCCATAATTAATTGTCCTCAGTACATCATATCAATTGTATTGATTGTTTACCATGCCATGACACCAAGCTGTCTAATGTCTTCTCTCTTTGTCATCTGCAACCTCTTTCCCTGTATTTTGCCAATTGTAACCAAACATTCCAACTTTCCTCTTTTCATGATATGCCTGAAGAATGTTTATTGTTTCTTTCTTATATTTTTTAGAAGCTCTCTTTTTTGTGCTGGTCTGTTTGAGAATTTCCTCACCTTTCCATGAAACTCTCAATATTCTTCTGAAGAATCCCACCTCTGTTGCACTTAATCATCTTTTCATTTGTTTGTCTACTGTCCATGACTCGCTTTCATAGGTCAGAATTGGATTCATATGCCAAAATATACCCAAAAAAATAATAGCACCATTGAATTCTCTTTCTCACTTCTGTTGAGATAGACTTGTTGCACAAGGTGTTTTTCGTTGTCTGAAATGCTACTTTGACTTGTGCTATTCTGTTTTTTGTTTCTGTTGTGCATCTTCCATCTGATGTTACTGTGCCCAAGTATTTGACTTTCACTATTATGTCTACCATCTCTTTTAGTTCATTCTTTATCTCTGATATTAAGACTGTGTTCTCTGTGTGTCACAGATTGTTTATGTTATGACTATTGACTTTAATTCATTTTATTGTCTGTTATTGATCTCATAATATTTTTGTTGTAAAGTGAGAACAAATCCGGTGAACAAATCAGACAACTTTAATTTAAACAAACTCAAATTTATATTAACTGGACATTAGAGTAATTTCCCTTTTGCTGACATGTTATTTCTATTCAATCTGATACTTACTAATTTTGACAAAAATTTCCACTTACCAATTTTGAATATTATTCTCAGTTGGGAAAAGCTCTGCCTAGATCTGAACTGTAAGAGCCCAAGTTATTTCAACATTCGGCAGAGCTGGAAGGGAGTCATGCAGCGGAAAAAAATCACGAAAGTTGGTGAGAACCTTCACTGCATCATGACTTTTCAGAAGGTCACAGAGCATCTGCCAGCATCACCTATGTCTGTGTCATCATCCACAAGCAATTCATCCTATTTGCTTACGACAAATTCACCCAGACCGGCTTTTCGCCAAAATGGTATTTCAGCACCACCGTCTCGTTTATCTACGGGTATACGATCAGCGGTGGACACGCTTCGGCCTGAACTTGGAAATAATTTTTCTGCTGACTTGGAGGAAGAGGAAGTAGGTTTTGAGAATCTGGAATCAGATAATAGTGAAGATGACATGGTAAATGAAGTTGAAAGTGCAGTGAATGAAGTTGAAACTTCAGTAAATGGAGTTGAAAGTGCAGTGAATGGAGTTGAAAGTTCAGGTAATGAGGTTGAAACTGCAGTGAATGGAGTTGAAAGTTCAGCTAGTGAAGTTGAAACTTCAGTGGATGGAGTTGAAACTTCAGTGGATGGAGTTGAAAGTGCAGTGAATGAAGTTGAAAGTTCAGTTAATGAAGTTGAAACTTCAGTGGATGGAGTTGAAAGTGCAGTGAATGAAGTTGAAACTTCAGTGGATGGAATTGAAAGTGCAGTGAATGAAATTGAAACTTCAGTGGATGGAATTGAAAGTGCAGTGAATGAAGTTGAAACTTCAGTGGATGAAGTTGAAAGTGCAGTGAACAGGGTTGAAATTGCTGTTAATGGGGTTGAAAGTGCGGTGAATGAAGTTGAAAGTGAAGTGAATGAATTTGAATCGTAGCATTTTGATTGTCTAATATCATTTTAATGTATCCTGGGGCCCCACACATAAATTCACATTTTCTAACCACTATTCCTGGCAATGTACAATGCTGTTGTCCACAGATATTTTAATTACAATATTCTGCTATTCATCTATAAGTATTGCTTATTAATTATTTTGTGTAATAAAATTTAATTGAAGTAGATATATTTTAAAAGAAAAATATTGGTATATTCTGTTTAAGCACAAATGTCATCTTCAGTATGAAGTCTATCCATTTGAGGAGGCTGGCTTTTAAGCTGCCACTCTGGATATTTCTTATTGCCAGCTTGTGTTATCTACTTTGTTAATTAGAAGCTAGGTGAAACCTTTAAGTCCATCATCCACAATGTGACAATCTACTCTTGTCTTCTAGAACTCTTCTGTTCTTATTATCTTTTCCAGTCAGTGTTGCTTGAATGTGTACAAAATATAACATCTTTGTTTATTTGAGCTCTTTAACTAGTTTTCATTTATTTTCATTTCCCTAAAGATGCTTTTCCTAATTATTTTTGTCAGCACATAATGTTTAAAGAATTATTCTGCAGAATTTCACATCTTGGAGTACCATGGATGGAGAGAAAAAGAAACATGTCTCTGGCAAGGGACTACATTTCCAGAAAACTTGCAGATAAAGAACATGTAAAGGGAAAATAATATACTTTGGTCATGTAAAATGGCATATTGACCTAAAGAAGATAATTATAGAGAGCATAGTTCCAAGTAAACAAGAGAGAAGAAGATCTAAAGAAGATGAGTGGAAGATATCACAGATGAGCTGGGATTGACTGCTGCACATCTCATGCAGAATAGAGAAAACTTCAAAGTGAACATCATGGGATCTAAGTTCCAGTAGGGAAATGCTAGATGATGATGATGATGATGTACTGAGTGTTTTAATAAGATACAGATATATTTTGTGGGTGTGTGGCTGGTTTCTGTTGATTCTTTGTGCATTTAAAAAAAAACATGTATTTCTTATGTTAGTTTTAAAAAAATGTATTACATTTGTGCTACATCTGTATGAAGAGGTTCATATTACTGTAATACTAAATTACTAAAATAATTGTTACATTAGTATTTCAGTCTAGAATGTAGTTATTTTCAAGAACAGCTGAAGCATTTGTTCAGTATTGTAATAGTAATTATTGCAACAGCTCTTATTATATATTTAAAAAGAAACATAACATTAGTGCTGCACTGTAGGCTGTCATATCATTTAAGATAATTATTAAATTAATTTCTGCACTTTTGTTATAGCTGAAGACAATGTATTCCTGATGCTTTGTATGTTACAGTGTTTCTGAAATAGTTATTACATTATATTATGTGTTGCTATATACAGTGTTGAGGAGTCACAGAAATGAAGACCTGAATGATCTAAGAGTAACACTCTACAAGCTATGCCAGAGTTGTAGCAGAAGAGCTGTAATTAATTTGATTCCATCTCATTTCAAGATTTCTGGCAATGATGAGGTTGGCAAAGAAGAGTGGTACATTTTATCAGCCTGATAAAAGTATTCAAAGAGGTTTGGCAGGAACAAATACATGAACTAATGGAATATAGTACATAAAGGCTTCCAGAAAAGTTATCCTTACAGCCAGCTCAACAGAACAGATTTAAGTAACTATGTTATGGTTATGCTATGGTTATGGAAGGCCCTGGTATCATGGCAAACTAATTAAAATCCATAATTGCTCAACCACCCCGTGCTAGTGGAATCATCCAAATTACTAACTCATCTCCTAAACAAAGAAAGGTAACTGTAGTCCCCATCATGGCAGTCTCAGCACATGCCATAAAGACATAAGGCAAAACCGCACAGAAAGTGAACACAATCGTCTGTTCCATATCATACGATATCATAATTCATTGTAAACAATCGGAATATTGAAACACGACTAAACTAGATAAAACACACAGCTCATGGTGAGCACAGAGCACTTATCTCAGTAGCTCCTGCAACAAGCCTGATTACAATTTAAGTAACTATTTATAGACTCTGAACAGACCATACACAAATTGAAGTATCATCTTTTCAACACCCTAAGGATAGGAACATGACTTTACAGAAACTGGAAACATATCTGGAATCTGTTGTGACAACTGGGAAAATTGAGGGACAAAGAGATAATGGAAAGCAAAGAGAAAAGATACCAGACAACCCGAGACAATGTCTTGGCAGAAGGTCAACAACAGAAATGATAAATAACTGTCAAGATCGAAAGTTGTGGAGAGACATGATCGCCTACATCTAGAAGTGTATGTAGCAGTAGCAGAAGAAGTATGTTGCTATATTATATTGCTACATTGTATATTATGTTGTTCATAAAATTTTAATTTAGTATATAATTTGGGATTTAAAATATAATTAAAGATTTAGTACCCTATATAATTTAGAATATAATGTATAATTTAAGATTTAGAATATAACTTAGGATTTAGTATATATTTTAGGACTGAATGTAAAATTTGAGATTTAACTTTATTTTGATATCTTTCATAATATTTTGCTGTTCACAGGCATAATAATCTTGTTTTATGATCTTTATTGTATTATACAAAAGAACAATCATAAATAATGAAGTTTTGTCGTAAAAAACACTAAGCATCAACATGTTCTACTATGACTTCTTCTTTCCCCCATTTGTACTATTTCATCATTCCTTTTCGAAAATAGTACTTTTAAATGAAAACATAACACATAAAATCATCATTTTTTACAAGTTTAATTTAAAATGATTACTCTTCATAATATACAAATAAAATAAACCCCTTTTTTTTATAGTGCAAAAATACTTAAATAATTAAATTCTAAATTAAATTACATTCTAAACAATAAAATGAAGAAAGAAATATCAATTATAATAAATGGTAAAACTTGTATTAATTAGTTCACTATCCTTTTGTATTGTAAGCACCTACTAGTTCTCTTAACTCAATAGGAACCCTTTTCAAGGACATGTTGTGGCCAAATTAACCCATTAAAACAGCAAAATTTGTACGCTCAGCAGCTCTTGGTACTCGTAGTATATAGAATATAATTTCTTATGTAAGATATGATATGCCATAAGCAAAGAGTTAAATTACGTGTTGTATCTTTGGTTTTTTTGTTTCCACCACTGTTATTCTTGTAGTGTCACTAATGGAGACATTCATGTAGATAATCTATTTTGCTTTTTGTGATTATTTTTCCCACTAACTTTTCTAGATTATAAGCTTTACACGTTTTTCTACATTAAAATAATCCCATGGGATATGGGGGGTGTTTATAAAATCTTACTGTACCAGCCACATAATTTGGAGGAGGAAGGTGGGTTGGGAGCAGTTCTCTTCCTTGCTGTCACTACTTTTCTCCAACCATGTGAGCCAGGTACCTATTCCTTTATCAGTTGAGTTGACATGAGAGCGTCAGCCTGTTTTGGAACCCTCGCTCATTAAGCCAGCTTGTATCGCCAAGCCAGCATGTTACGACTATACTACTGATGCTCCCTTACCATTTAACTATTTAGTGATTTATGCAATTTACATGTTCATATCTGGAAAGTTAGAAACTATAATGATAAGATTTAATATAGCAAAACATGTTCTACAAGAAAGTGTACCCTAGTACACAGACATATGGAGGAAATCATGGCCTATTCCCACTACCTGGGGAAAAAAAACTGTATGGTACAACTGAAACCCTATAAACAACAGCACATTTCATACAAAAATCCAGAATCTCACTCTAAGTGATTCATTATGAAGAAGATCTAATATTAAATTCTTGCTACCCCTTGAATCTCCATCTTCTTATAAGCTTGCAAAATATGGACCTTAACAGTAAAATTGCAAATAAAAATTCAATCACTTGAGATGAGAGGTTTTCATTAGTTTCTGAACACCTCATACTTCAGCCAATCACTAACAGAAAGTTCTAACAGAGAATTAGAAAACAAATTGGTCAATACAACAACCCTAATATCACTGTAACAATAAAATGGGTAAGGTTATGCAGCCATTTAGAATGCTCGTTAAGTTTGACAAAAACCATTGTTGGGTTTTTTTGTTGTGAAATATTTTAATAACAGATTTTTATTGTATTAAAGTAGCCTAATGGAGCCGCGATAGTTCAATGGTTAGTGAACTGGACTACAAAGGACAAGAGGTAGGGTTCAATCCCAACTGATGGCTTCCGGGTTCACCCAGCCTTAAATGGGTACCGGATTTTTTCTGGGAAAGTAAAGCGGCACGGGCGTAATATCGACCACATTACCCCAAAAATCATGAACCGAAGGTCTGTAAAATTTATGGTCACTAACACCATATTCCCTATTCGCCACTTGACATGACGGGGGGGGGGGGGGGGGGGGGGGGGGGGGGGCTCTTTACTTTTTTTTAAAGTAGCCTCCTTGTGAGCCCATATACTTAGCTCCCTGCTGTTTCCTCTGCTCAAAGGATAATTTGTATCTTAAATAGTGAACAACTGCATTCAGATGTATCTCCTCAAAATCATTTCTGTGTCTATTTGGCTGATGTTTATTTTTTCCACTTTCTGACATTCACCTGATGACTACTAAAGAAATTGATAGTCCTATTCATCATCCGTCCTTAAGAGGATGTTAAGTGGGCATAAATGTGTTTTGTTGTGGTATGTTTATGCCTTTCTGCCCAACACATCCAACTTCAGCATGATATTTTTAAGTACATTGTTTCCTCCCCTCTTTGATCTCTACTCGCTTGACTGGACTAGACAGTATGTTTCTAGAGGCACCGCGAAGAGGTGGTGTAAGGCCTGGATGGTTCTGGCTTATCAATTCTGGCACAAGCCATCAGCTATGAGTGACTGACAGCTTCCAGCTCTGCTGCTGTCGGGTGCCTTGCCTCCATCAGCTATGGGTCACTGACAACTTCCAGCTCTGTTGCTGTGAGGTGTCTTGTCTCCATCAGCTATGGGTCACCTGACAACTTCCAACTCTGCTGCTGTCAGGTGCCTTGCCTCCATCAGCTATGGGTCACTGACTCTGTTGCTGTCAGGTACCTTGCCTCCAGCTGATATTTGATTTGTGGGAGAGAAAAAAAATATTTGGACTGAGATCTTGCAGTTGTGAAGTTGATTGATTTGTGAATTATGGCGCTTAATGAGAAACTGCTACAAAATGTTGTCAATCAGGAGCAGTCTTATTGCCACTTGACAGTTTCAACTCACTGCTTTCTTACAGTGCAAATTGTTTGTAACAGATCATGTGTCACAGAAGCTGCAAAATTTGATAACGGTATTGCTTGTTGATCATCAGACTTGACCTATGAATTATAGTTCCCTTTCGATTAAAAAAAAACAATCTCATCATCATAATAAAGTTGTGGTTTTGCTATGCATTTTGAATCTTGGAAATTGTGGGGTCTTCCGCTGTGAAGACTGAACCTTAGTTTCTGGGTCAGAACTCTAAACCCATGATTAATCACCAGTAATGATTGTTTTTTTTTTTCAAAAATTTTCGTTTTTTTTCCAAAAGTTTTCGTTTTTTTCGACGCACTGAAATGCTAAAACAGGTCTCAAGCAGTTGAAATGTGAATCTGTTTATAAAAAATTATGTGTGATATGCCTGAATCATTTATAAGATCAAGAATCAATGAAGCTGAGTAAAAAATAGTCTTCAGATGACATAAATAACGATTTGGTGGTTTTCAAGCAAAGATATATGCACATGTTCAATGTTGCTTTTATTTCTGCTGGTTGAGGGTCTCACTGCTCTGAACAGTTTAATGACTATCTCTGATGTGTTGGCATTTCTTTGCACATTTCACCAACTTTTGACAAAATCTGATGCAAATGTATCAATCATTTTCTTTTCGTTATGACAAGTGTCATGAACATAATTCACACGTAATAACAAAGCAATGCTGTAAACAGACCAAATGATCAAGTGAGACATGACTACCGCGACATGATTGGTCGGTTCAGAAATCAGTCTCCACCAGGCAACTCCCAACTGTGTTGCTCAGTTCCTGATTTATTCTTTAACTTGACGTACTTTTTAATTATGCTTCGTACATTGTAGATGAAGTAGAGATAGAATTAGTCTACACTCTTGGTCAAGTAGTGGTTTAATTAGTAAGGGGTTAAGGCAAAGAAATGCAAATGAATGCATAAAAATGCGAAGCTGCAGTAAAGCTGAATGTGAAAGCTAGTGGTTTAATTAGCTTATCATCTTAGTGAAGTAGTGGTAGAATTAATATATATTCTTGGTGATGTAAAGGTTTGATTAGCTTATATTCTTGGTGAAGTTGTGGTAGAATTAGTATATATTCTTGGTGATGTAAAGTTTTAATTAGCTTATATTCTTGGTGAGGCAGAAGTGTTATTAGTTTATATTCTTGATGAAGTGGTGGTAGAATTAGCTTATAATCTTGGTGAACTAGCGGTAGAATTAGTTTATAATCTTGGTGAAGTAGCGGTAGAATTAGCTTATAATCTTGCTGAAGTAGTGGTAGAATTAGCTTATAATCTTGGTGAAGTAGTGGCAGAATTTGCTGATAATTTTTTTTTAAGTAGCGCTAGAATTATATTATAATCTTGGTGAAGTAGTGGTAGAATTAGCTTATAATCTTGATGAAGTAGTGGTAGAATTAGCTGATAATCTTTTTGAAGTAGTAGTAGAATTATATTATAATCTTGGTAAAGCAGTGGTAGGGCTAGCTTTGCACTCTTGGTAAAGTTATGTTATAATAGCAGAACAACTTACACACTTGGTAAATTAAATGTTAGTGTTAGTTTATATGTAATGAATTAATGGTACATATAGTTTGAATCAGAGCCACAGTGGCTGAATGGTTAGTGTGCTCACTTCCTGATCAGAAGGAACAGGATTTGATTCCCAGAAGTGGTAGATTTTTTTTTTCAGACTGACAAGGCTCCGTGGTTCACCCATCCTCTAAAAATGGGTATCAGAGATTTTTCTGGAAAGTTAAAGCGGCCTGGCATGATACCGACCACATTCCCTAATTATGTGCTGTGGTCATGGAGAAATCTGGCCACTAACACAATATTCCCTATGCGCCTAAGACAGCGAAGGGAATTTTTATTTCTTTAATTTTGTAGCTTGATACCTTGGTGACATAAACAACCGTACATAAAGTTAGCTTGTTAAAATAATAGCAAAATGAGCTCAAAAATGGTAGTAGAGTTTGCTTACATTTTTTTCTAAGAAGTACATCTAGAGTTTGATCATCATGTGCCATACCGGTGGGCTTAGGCGATCATGTCCTTCCACAATCTTCTATCTACGGTGCATCATATCAGTTCTGTTATTGACTGTTTTCCATGCCATGACGCCAAGCTATCCAGTATTTTATCTCTTTGTCGTCCACATATCTCTCTCCTTTTATTTTGCCAGTTGTAACCAAGTATTCCAACTTTCCTCTTCTCATGATGTGCCTGAAAAAAGTTGATTGTTTCTTTCTGATGTTTTTTAGGAGCTCCCTTTTCATGTTGGTCTCTTTGAGAATTTCCTCATTGGTCTTTTTATCTGTCCAGGGAACTTTCAATATTCTTCTGAGAAATCCCATCTCTGTTTAATGTATCCCATCTCTGTCTCCCATCTAGAGTTTAATGTATATTAATTAAATTTATTGAACTGGAATCCAATTTATTAAATTCACTTCCTGTGGCTGGCGCTCCTACTTTCTGTACTCACTCAGAGAGGAAATAGATTAGCAATGTTTAATTGCTGTAATGACTTGCCTAATTTTAAAATCCTTGACGATCCATTATGCCTTAGTATTTGGAGATTTTGCAAACAAACCTAAATCCAAAAGGAGCTTATGTAAAAAGGGAAATAACTAGAAATTTAAAAACTTTCATATTTATGAAATATAAACAAATAAATATTTATTTATCATTTATAGACACAATTTAGGAAAATGTTAATTTTTGGCTCCCCGCTGGTTTCATTAAAAATATTGAAGTCTATAACTGAAAGTGATTGTAGAAGAAGGTGATGAGGCAGGTAAAAATATAGCAAAAGATATTTAAAAACAAGATATGTCTTTTGGAAGTCAGTAACATAGTGGTTAGCATCCAGGCTTGGCTATAAAGTGAAGCTGGTTTTGGTTCCAGCCCAACACTCTTTAGTTGACTCTGCAAAAAGAAAAAATTGGTACCTGGCTCATCAGGTATAACAGCTAAAGGGAAAAAAAAAATGAGTACCTTAAATTAATGGCAAGGAAGAGCACTGTTCCCTCTTCTCTAAACGATGTAGATGATGTCACTATCCTTCAACATTACATTTTACAGAACTTTTTTTTGTGTGCATATTTTGTGAGATGAAACTTTGTTGTGAAATAAATAACTTTAAAACGTTATTTTGGTTTATGCTTTAAAAAAGAAAATTACATAAAAATTTTGCAGATTATATCCAAGCTTTATGCTCCCATAATGAGAGTTTATGAAGGGTACCAACACCCTCCGCTGCAAAATCTCAGGATGAATTCTTTTAAACTTAATACTTTACCTTCTCCGAGAGAGGATGATGAAAACCTGGTTCTTGAGAGTAGTGAATCGCAGATAGAAGATGTAGAATACAGAAATATTTATGAAGTTGCTGAAGAAAAGGAGACTGATGAAGGAATGACACTTGAGGAAGATAGCGAGTTTTAATTCCAAATATGAGCACTGAATTTAAATGTTGTGTAAGTTTTCATAGCAGGTAAGACTTCTTAAAAGATTTAATATTGAAGTTAAGTTGATGTTAACTTCCAGTTACGTGAAACATTTGTTTAGTAAATGTTCAGCAAGTTGTTAAAGTAAACAAAAAAAAATTCTAATTAATAGGAAAAAACATTCTAAATTAATTTTCAAGTTTAAGTAAAAATTAATGGGTTTTGTTCCGATCCAATATTTCTGGCTGACGCTCAAAATGCATGTTCAATTGATGCCTCAGATTTTGGTATTTTCAGTCTCTGTTGATTACACGTCTTGTACAAAGAGTTGTTCAGAATAAAGCCGTGCAATTTAGGAGCCTTGAAGATTTTTAAAAAATAAAAATCCTCTAGCAGTTTTAGGTGCAGTCTTGAGTCTAAATCAATTATAGTTCACTTGGAATTTTAATACATGTTGAGAGTCAGTTATGAAGAACAAAAAAGAGTCACGAGTAAAGAGTTGTGATTAACAAATTGAAAAAATAAAATAAAATAAAAGATAAAAATATGATTGAGTATAATTTGAGATGAGAACGATAGAGGAGTTAGTAACATTTTTGAATAAAATTGAAGTTGAAATTAGAATTAGATGGTAGAAAAAGAGCAGGGCCAAAGCTCTAGCATGCAAACTCCATGGTCAAAATAAGCATTTACAAGAAATAAATGTAAAAGTCTGTCTCATAAGGGTTTAACTGTATTATTTATCACAGCAGTTTAACTCCATTCTGTCTCATAAAAGTTCAACTCCATTCTGTTTCATAAAAGTTCAACTCCATTCTGTTTCATAAAAGTTTAACTCCATTCTGTTTCATAAAAGTTTAACTCCATTATGTCTCATAAAAGTTTAACTCCATTCTGTTTCTTAGAAGTTTAACTCCATTCTGTTTCATAAAAGTTTAACTCCATTCTGTCTCATAAAAGTTTAACTCCATTCTGTCTCATAAAAATTTGACTCCATTCTGTCTCATAAAAATTTGACTCCATTCTGTTTCATAAAAGTTCAACTCCATTCTGTCTCATAAAAGTTTAACTCCATTCTGTCTCATAAAAGTTCAACTCCATTCTGTCTCATAAAAGTTCAACTCCATTCTGTTTCATAAAAGTTTAACTCCATTCTGTTTCATAAAAGTTTAACTCCATTCTGTTTCATAAAAGTTTAACTCCATTCTGTCTCATAAAAGTTTAACTCCATTCTGTCTCATAAAAGTTCAACTCCATTCTGTTTCATAAAAGTTCAACTCCATTATTTCTCAAAACAGTTTAACGGTTTCTCAATGTTTGTTGAAATGAATCAATATATTTAACATGGAGTTCACATGAGAGTTATTGCTTTCTGTTTTCTCTGTTGTATGATCTTTGTTTTGCATTCTGAATTCTTGTTAAATTGTTGCATTTATTATCATATCTTCATGTTGTGATAATTTTTTATGGCCCTAATTATTACTGATTATGTTTCTTGCCATTTTTTAACACTTACTGTCTCTCAGACCAGGCAACTTGATAGTTTTAAAGAAAAATGTATTTATGATGTCTCAGTTTTTTAAATTATTGTTTTGTAACTACAGGGACATACTTTTATTTATATATATTTTAATGGTCAAATTGAATTTAGACATTAGCTCGAATTTGGTATTTGGATAAATCCAGAAAAATTATGTTTTTAATGTCTTTTAAACATGACAACACATCAGTGTCTTCTTAAACATTCATCATAATCTACACTGAAATCTGATGATAGAGCACACACATTGAGGCTAAATTAATGTTCTAGGTCCACATGAGGTGTAGTTAATTTGTTGCCAGTTTACAATGCCATTTTTTAGTCTTTTATTATCATATATAGCTGTTATTAACCCTGAGTGTGGAAATATACTGGAATTTGATGTTTATATTTAAAAAGTACAAAATGTTGATAGAGAAATGATGTCTCAAATCCTTGCCTTAATCCCTGTTTGTTTTTTTAAACTTGAAATTATGCGTTTATTATGTGTTCTCATGTAATCATATCAACTTCTCTTATAGTGGTGGTGGATGCGCTTTGGCTTCTTTTATCACAGAACAATTTGTCACTTATATGAACAAAAAAGAAGACCACAATGTCATTCTACGCACTTGAAAGACTGTTTATCATCATCAATTCTAAATACCAATTTGTTTACAAATTGGACCTGATTGTTGAACCTGGATTCTGAAAATGCAGCTTGTATTGACAACTCAGTCACTATATATTTCTTTGTTTTCCTGATAAAGGATCTGAGATATTCATGCTGGTTTCAATAACTGAGGCAAGGATTCTCTCCTTTATGGGGAATATGGTGTTAATGGTCATATATTTTTTATAATCTTTTCTTCTCTTTCTCACTGGTACCAAAAAGGTGTCGTGGTTATATCATTTGTCATTCTTGCGCTGCTCGAACTGTCTGAATTAGTGACTTTCCTTTGTTGTTATATATCTCTGTCACTGTATCTTTCCATCTTCTTCTGGGTCTTCCTCTTGGTCTTTTTCCATGCATTCTCGAGAAGAATGCCCTTGATGGTGATTGGTAAGGATTAATTCTGACCAGGTGGCCAAACCATCTAAGTTGTTGTTCTATATATTCTTGGCAGGGTTTTGTTCCTACCATTTTTCTTATGGTTTCATTTGGTATTCTATCTCTTCTTGTGTTGTTTGTTACTTTTCTCAAGCATCATATCTCACATGTATTGATCTTTTTTAAATGTGATTTAGAAAGGGTCCATGTTTGACTTTCATAGCACAATGTTGGTATGAAAATGCTATTTATCATTTGTTGTTTAGCTGTCATAGAAATGTTTGGATGTCTTAACATAATTTTTATAATCAATGGCACATTTTATGAGAAATGTTTGGATCTTGCCAGGTTGCCATACTTTCCCATAACAAAAATATCTAGTAAACATTTTCATTTACTGGCTGAGTCCAGAAGTCGTGTAGGCCCCCCAAAATGTGCCATATTTGTGAATCGAATTTGAGTCTTTCATGTCAGTAGTGAATACACTAACCACTCAGTCACTGTAGTTTCATTGATTTCATTGACATACAGCATATATGATCTCCATTTCTTTATAAATATTATGATATGGTCTACATTCCTTGGTATACTACTGTATGGTCTACATTCCTTGGTATACTACTATATGGTCTACATTTCTTGGTATACTACTGTATGGTCTACATTTCTTGGTATACTACTGTATGGTCTACATTCCTTGGTATACTACTGTATGGTCTACATTTCTTGGTATACTACTGTATGGTCTACATTACTTGGTATACCACGATATGGTCTCTATATCTAGGTATACTACAATATGGTCTCTATATCTAGGTATACTACAAGATGGTTTCCATTTCTTGGTATACCACAATATGGCTCCATTTCTTGGTATACCACAATATGGCTCCATTTCTTGGTATACCACAATATGGCTCCATTTCTTGGTATACCACAATATGGTCTCCATTTCTTGGTATACCACAATATGGCTCCATTTCTTCCAAAGACCCAAAGATCTTATCCTTCAGATATGATTTACCAGTGTTTCTCTGGCACCGATTTGTACAAGCTGCAGGATTTAAAGATGTTTTGCATTTTCCAGAGACGACACCACGGATAATGTGTATGTGTCAGACTTGTTGAGATTATATTATTGTCCTATAAGATCTTGATATCAATCTCCAGAAAATGCCGAACACATTCACCAGTCTTATACTCTTTATAATTCAGTAAAAGACTAATTCTGAGACAGCTTTTTGACGAGATTTTTGTTTCTTTGAAGAGATCTGGACCGCAGTGAAGTATAAAACTGAAATCGGCATCGATGTCTGAAATCCCCAAAATGATAACTATAAAGAAAATGGAAGCTATACAAAACATCACAAGAGATGTCAGTCGCTATTTGCTGCCAAAGATGGGACAAAGAAGTATGATTATAATGACAATGGACTTACAAGTTAAAACAATTTATACTCTCTAAAGTAATTTTTTTTTTAGATTTTAAGAGTAATGTTATTAAATTATATATATTTTTTATTCTATTATTTAGAAGTTAAGTTTCATTCCTTGCTATCCTACTATGCAATAAAAGTGTGCCTTCACTTAAATCTCCATTTAAATAGAATAATATCATTTAACGTGTCTTTTATAAATGCACACAAAAAAAACTAACAATAATGAACAATATTTTTCCATATTTGTATATTTATTTATGTACATTTGTTTCAATATTTACCCCAGCTTGATATTAAAGTCATGCCAATAATTAACCTCTCCTCACATCACCTCAACAGTTATCTTAATGTTTCAGAAGTTCATAAATTTCTCATTCAGGTTTATGTTTTTCTTCATTTACAAAACTCAGTTTAACTCTCCAGGGTTTGTGAACTCAAATTTTACTGTTTTATTAATAATATTTATTTGTATAAACTATTAATTTCTTGATCATTTTGAAGACACACCTTTATAAACCCAATACTTTATATTATAGACTATATAATTATGAAAAAGTCTGCCAAAATTGTTTGTACCACATTCATAAACTATATAAGGAATGTCTAATTATTTTGTATTACACGTTATTTTTATCATTTATTTCTGTTTGATTTACATTCATTAACTTTATCATTTACACAGATATTTTATATTATATTCATTTACCTTTTCTTAATGCCATACATTAAACAACTAATAAACTTTGTTCTAAAAATGCCATTGTTCTCTTCTGTGTTTCACTGTTTTCTTCATTGTTTTATTGTCCTTTATTTCATTCCATTGTTCTCTTATTTGTTTCATTATTCTCTTATATGCTTCATTGTTCTTTAATATGTTTCATTGTTCTCTTATTTGTTTCATTGTTCTCTTATTTGTTTCATTATTCTCTTATATGCTTCATTGTTCTTTAATATGTTTCATTGTTCTCTTATGTTTCATTGTTCTCTTATTTGTTTCATTGTTCTCTTATTTGCTTCATTGTTTTCTTATTTGTTTCATTGTTATCATATGTTTCATTGTTCTCTTATTTGCTTCATTGTTTTCTTATTTGTTTCATTGTTATCATATGTTTCATTGTTCTCTTATTTGCTTCATTGTCTTCTTATTTGTTTCATTGTTATCATATGTTTCATTGTTCTCTTATTTGCTTCATTGTTTTCTTATTTGTTTCATTGTTATCATATGTTTCATTGTTCTCTTATTTGTCTCATTATTCTCTTCTTCGATCAATTTCTAAGAATGTAGATTTGGGAGAGAATAGTGTGATATTGTAATATGCCAGCGTTTAAATTATATAAGAAGACTTATTTGATGACAATCTTGCGTCATATCAAAGGGATCATGTGTCTTTGTCTTTAGCATCAGTTTTGGTAGGGGTTACTAATTAAGGTGGTGGACGGATGTTATGTAGTTTTTAATTAAATGGCCATGTATTTAAAGTTAATAACAGGGCCTCGCAGGTTAGTTACACAATGGCACTATCAAGCAAAAGGGGGAAAATAAATACAAAATGTCATGCTTTTCAAGAAATATAGACTTTGGATTATTTCTTTATTCTGTATCACGATAACCCTGTGTGTTTAATGTGTAATGGAAAAAAATGTTGGTTCTTATATGCTTCTTTTTGCTTCTGATCCTTGATTGGTTATGCTGTACGTAAAGATGTTCCTATTTTTAATGTTGGCTTCCATCAATCAGATTGTGTAAATATTCCTAACCATTCTACCATACATTATATGTGATCGAGCTTACTTTGAGATGATTCTATAGTGAAGTTCTTAATATGTAAATAGTAATTAACTTTACAAAATGCTGAGATATCTTCAACAAAAAAGGTCTAAACCAGACAAGTAAGAAAACAAAAGGAATGTTCATATCGAAGAAAAAATCATCACCATCATCTATATATCTATCTATTGACCGTATATCTATAATATAATATTATAATATATCTGTTGATATTAGACGACTCATATGGCATAGATCCTGATACTCTTTCTCTTATCTAAATTGTTATTCTAGCAGTTTTCAATCCTTGTTAAGATCTTTTCTCAAATCTCGCCATTTGTCTCTGTTCTGTGCAAGCAACTCTATCTCCTTGAGGGAGCCGATTCCTGTCTTCCAATGTTCTCAGTGTCTCTCTGGGTCGGCCTCTTTTCCTTTTACCTGTTGTTTCCCACATGAGGGCTTGCTTTGCTGCTCTGTTATTATCTCTTCTCATCACATGTCCAAGATATGACCATTGTCTTTTCTTGATTACTGAAGATATCAGTGGTTGATTGGCGATTTCTCGACAAATCTGAAACAAGTGCAACGTGTCATATACTTGGACACAATAATATCAGATGGAAGATGCACCACATAAATAAAAAGCAGAATAGCTCAAGTCAAAATAGTATTTCAAAAAATGAAAAATATCTTATGCAACAAATCTATATCAGTAGAAGTGAGAGAGTTCATCGGTGCTATATAGAACTAATTCTGACCTATGGAAGCGAATCATGGACAGTAAACAAACAAATGAAAAGACGATTAGAGGCCAAAGAGATGGGATTTCTCAGAAGAATGTTGAAAGTTCCCTGGACAGTTAAAAAGACCAACGAGGAAATTCTCAAAGAGGCCAACACAAAAAGGGAGCCCCTAAATAACATCAGAAAGAAACAATTACCGTTTTTCGGGCACATCATAAGAAGAGGAAAGTTGGAATACTTAGTTACAACTGGCAAAATAAAAGGAAAGAGAGATCGCGGACGACAAAAATAGAAAATATTGGATAGCTTGGTGTCATGGCATGGAAAACAGTCAACAACAGAACTGATACGATGCACTGTAGATAGAAGATTGTGAAGGACATGATCGCCCACGCCAACCGGTATGGCACATGGTGATATGTTATGTTATGTTATGTTAGGATCATCATCATTGCTCTCCGGGCGAATCCATAATTCTTTGGTTTTCCCCTCGAAATATCGAGAAAACTCTGAGAGGAATCCACACCCACGTGCACGAACTCCGTAGCACGGATCCATCTGCGTAAATAGATTTAGCTGACAATTTTGGCCTACTTTTTTCGATTTGTGACTGTCAAGAACTATTTTATTTGCGCGAGTGCTTTCGAGATCTTATGTTATTTGCCGTTATTCGATAGGGCTAGACATCGGTTCTCATTACCCATAGACCACTAAAAACGCCACTAAAAAACCACGGATTCAATTTTTGAAAAATTCTCACTTCCTGTGGTGGGATTTGAACCTGTGATTTTCCAGTCCAATGGCTGATGTCGACCACCAGGACCCATCGTGGTTCTTGTATTATAAGTTAATGATTATTATCATAAGAAAGTGTTAGAAGACACAGCAGCCTACTAAAAGTAATATTAGAAGAGAAAATACAGGGTAATAGAGGCAGACCAGGACTAACATGGACGAGTAACATCAAAAGAAGGACAAGTCAGCCTATGACAACCTGCACACCATCAAAGCAAGAGACATAGCGGAATGGCGCTCCATGGCAGCCGACCTTCGATGCGGAGACGGCACTCGATGAATGAATGAAAATGATTATGATCATAAGACTTCACAGTTGATATATTTCCTAAACCGTGACACTGAGTAGATTTTACATATAACGGAAATATATTAAATAACACAACTTACTGATCAAGTGAGAATTGGCATGTATATTATGTAGTAAAAGTCAAGTACCCCCGTCACGCCAAGTGGCGTATAGGGAATATGGTGTTAGTGACCATACAAATAATCTATAATCTAACACTAAATAGACGTCATTTTTAAAACGTCTCATCTTGTGAATGTCTTTAATTGTATGAACGTCCCTCTATAATCTAACACTAATTAGACGTCATTTTTAAAACGTCTCATCTTGTGAATGTCTTTAATTGTCTGAACGTCCCTCTATAATTTAACACTAATTAGACGTCATTTTTAAAACGTCTCATCTTGTGAATGTCTTTAATTGTCTGAACGTCCCTCTATAATCTAACACTAAATAGACGTCATTTGTATAATGTCACATCTTGCAAATATCTGCCTCTGAATGGACAGGCTGTCTCCGAATGAATTCTATCCCGTCTGTCATTCGAACCATCTTAGTTTCCCGTTCCCCACCAGCATGTTTAGTGTAATTGTTTATTTCCCGGGGTTTAACCTGACCTCTAACTTCATGTCTTGTCTGACGTCTTTCGCACGCTCCCCCATCTTGTGTCTGCTGAACTAAATACCGGTCAATCATTTTCCCGCGTTACTTGTTCTTGTCAATGAACTAAATACTGTCAATTATCTATTTTTAATAGTCAGTAAAAAAAATACCCAAAACCCACAAGTGGATATCAAAACTGAAGGAATATACCTGTAGACCGTTCAGAACTACAACTACCTTGGACATACTATAACCAGTGATGGAAAATGTAAAACTAAAATAAACAAAAGAATAGGAATGGCAAAAAGTAATTTTAATGTCATGAAGAACATACTAACATCAAAACAAATAACACCAGGGCTAAAACTAAGAATGGCAAAATGTTATGTCTTCTCAACATTCCTATATGGTGCAGAAACATGGACATTAGACAAGAAAACAGAACAGAGAATTGAAACCTTTGAAATGCGGATATATAGACGAATATGTGGAATTGGATAGAAGGAAAAGAAAACAAACGATGAAGTCTTAAAACAACTAAAAACGAAATGAGAACTACTAAGCACAATTCAAACAAAACAAATGCGATTTTTGGGCCATGTTAAAAGACACAATAGCCTACTAAAAGTAATCCTGGAGGGAAAAATACATAGTAAAAGAGGCAGAGGCAGACCAAGACTAATATGGACGAGTAACATCAAAAGATGTATAAATCAGTCTATGACAAACTGCACCATCAAGGCAAAAGACAGAGCAGAATGGCGCTCCATAGTAGCCAACCTTCGTTGCGGAGATGGCACTCGATGATGATGATGAATAGTCAGTGCTATTCTATGTCCGTTATTCGTTGCTCTGTATATTTATTCCTTTCTTTATTGTACCTATATAACAGGTCTAGTATTGTGGGTGAAATATAGTATTTCACAACCCGACTGGGCTACCGACGTTCGGAAAACCCGTGTTCGATTCCCGCTGGAAGCAGTGTGAATTATACTCGTGGTTGGAAAAAAAAATACACCCTTGGTCGACCCAGCCGCTGACAGAAATGGGTACCATGGTAGAGTCTGGTTAGGTGAGGATTGCCGCCTCGCATCGTGAGTTTCGAGAAGTCTCCGAACACTGTAAACAACATTGAGATGAGCTGCCTTAGTAAGAATAAGGTGACCATATTTTTGAAACCCTAATCCAGGACGGATTAATTTGACTTAAATTTTCCATCAATAAAATGAAATTTCTTCAGTCTTTTTCAAGTGAATAATACATACATTTTAAAACTAATTAAAATACCCAACAATAAAGGCTTACAAAACGTTATCAGGTGATGATAAAAACATTAGTGATGATCACTTAAATGGAAGGTGAAGCAGAGTTGCTGTACTTTTCTGATGAGTGGATTTTTTTTTTTTTAATCTTTCTTTGTTTGGAGCATCTTAAAGAATTCAACAAGTATGCTCATTGTTCACTTTTGGTGATCAGCATGGCCTTTAAAGTGTCCACACTTAGATGTTTTATCATTTGTCCACAAACTGGACATCAGTGAAAACAATCTTTCCGTGGCAGCATTTGTTCCCGGTAGACACAAAAAGAACTCTGCCAGCTTCAGAATATGTGAAATTGGCACAAGCCTGTTTTTGAAGTGGGAAGCCATTTCAATCCAACGCTGCCCTGGTAATGTTTTATTAATACCTCACTCATTAATTTTCTGAGAAGTAACAAACTGCTTAATGTAAACATATTCGTCATACATTTCATTTTCTGGAAAGTCGACTGAAGGTACTGTTTGACTCACTAATGATGAAGATTTCTGAATATCTTTCCAAGTTGGTGTTCTGTTCAACATTACCCAGCTGTAGGCCTGAAGGTTTTAAAAATTATATGCAGCCCATTTCTTCAAATAACTGAAAACTGTTTCATAGAATGAAGAAACACTGGCTTTAAACTTGTTCGCATCATCCTGTGAAAATTCTTTCCATTTCCAGCTTGTCAAGAATTAGCTGAACTCTTGATGGCAAGAAACCATCTTCCAGTTTGGAATCCAAGATAGTTCTCAACCCATTGATGTTGTCAATTACTTCAAAAACAGTGACCACCTGTCCCTCTACTTTGTGCACTGCTTCGCGGAAAGAGGATGCCTGGCTGTGAACAAAAATAAGTCATGTTTCAGACGGGGTTTTCAAAGAATTTCTGTAAAACGACTGGGCATCTGTCTTGAAGCTGAAAATATGATTTTAAAGGCAGGAACATGTGAAGAACCCTTTCAACAGCAGGCAGCAGTGCAAGCCATCTAGTCTGTCTTCTTCTTCTTCTTCTTCTCCTTCTTCTTCCTTTCCTCATTTGCTTTTAAGCGTCGAGGGGAGATATAATTTGCGGTCTTTTGCACTTCTGGTCGCCTCTTCTGCTGCTATGTTTTCTAGTGCTTCTAGTATTCCATCCATTCATCTTTTTCGTGCTCCCGTAGTTGGGTCTGGTATTCTCGCAACGTTTATTGGGGGCTCGTTGTGTTGTGTTTTGATCTTTCTGCTGTGTCACGTGGCCAAACCATTTTATCTGTTGTTTCTTTATATATTCTATGGAGAGGGATGTTCCTAGTTTTTTTTCTCAGTTCTTCATTTCTAATCTTATCTCTCGGACTGTTTCCTGTCATTCGCCTGACACATTTCATCTCAGTAGATGTTATTTTTCTTATTGTTCTTGCATTTATGGTCCAAGACTGGCATTGGTAGCACAACGTTGGGATGAAGATTGTATTGTAGAGGTCCCGTTTTGCCTCTAGAGTTATTTCCTTGTTGACAATATTGGTGATAACTGTCCAATGATTTGACAAGCTTCTAGTCTGTGCATAACATAAAATCACCTGAAAGTCTGTGTCTACAAACTTGCAAAACTTCTTGAGACTTTCAACTCTAACTGTGTTTGACATGAAATGCAGACACATTTTAGCAACAATCATCTCAACATCAGTAGGTAATACATCTGCAGCTGCTCGAACAGTGTTGTGGAAAATATTGCATGCACAAGCACCTATCAAACCATGCCCAATGTTTTCTTTCAGCTTTATGAAAACATTGTTCTTTCCTTACCATACAACATAGCATGCGTTCTTAAACATTAAAACGTCAAATAATTGAATAATAGCACAATGCAAAGAAAATCTAATGAAAGCAATAACCTCTATCCCTAAACAGCACAATAAAAAGAATTAGTTCGTCAGTAAACGAAAGTAACGCAATGAATATGCAAGAATAAGAAATGTCGTGGCCACAAAGATGCTACTTGTTGAGTTACAGTTTCAGTAAACAAGATTTAAAACTTGGAGCGCATTTTACTGTTACAGTTTCGTCAAATGAACAGCCAGTTCAACTTTTTAAACATTTTCTACACAACAACGGAATAATGTATATTTTTAAGTCGAAGAGACGTTTACCATATTGACAGAATTGGTAAACATTTGTGTCCCTAATGTATTTTAACAAATCCGGGACAAAAGCTAAAAAATCGGCCAAAATCGGGACAAATTCGGGACAGTAACAAATCCGGGACAAAGGTTTAAAATACAATAAAAAATCGGGACGTCTGGTCCTTAAGTAAGAAGGAAAACTGAGGAATAAAATGTGAGAATATAGCATCAGAGAATTGATAGTCTTGGTTTTGTCGAGTCTCAGGGCAGCAGATGAGAGGTAGATGAAGGTTGCTGGTTGTTGACATTCTCGCACTGACGACCCGCAAGACGAGTGAGTGAGTTTGTTGGCTTGTTGGTTAGGCTAATTAGCTGCTTGGTTGGTTTTGACTAGACGGTCGGTCGGTCTGTCGGTGAGTGAGTTGGTGGGTGGACAACATTCACAAAAATGACATAACATAACATTCACAAGAATCACACCTTCAATGTCCCAAAAGACAGTGACCATGACCTTTCCAGCTGAAGGAGATGTATTGAATTTCTCTCTTCATGGTAAGTGCAGATGATGCAACTCCATTGACTGTCTCTTTGTCTCGGGTTCAAAATTATGTGCCCAGATTTCGTCACCTGTAACAATCTTAGCCATAAAAGTTCTCTCCAGCAACATTGAAACGCTCCAACATGGAATGAGCTTAAAAGAATACAGTGCAACGTTTTAACGGGTGTTCAATCAGAGTGGATGTGGGGGACTCTAATTGTGATGTTCTGTCTGTTGGGGCGATCAACACACTTAACCTGACAGCTGACTTCATGTGAGAGTCTGGAATCCTACTCTGATTGAGTCCTGATCGCAGAGAGAGAGATAGAGAGAAAAGAATACCAAGAAACAGAACAGATTGGAAAGTGTTTGTTGAAGACCTATGCTCTACATGGAGTTGAAAGGAAGAAGGATAAGAACCTTGACGTATAGATCTATCCTGGACAGTAGAGTAGAAAATAATTATGGGGCCACATAAATTTGGTTTTACAAAAGAATGTTGAGAATACCATGGGCAGATAGAAAGAGAAATGATGATGTTTTAAAAGAGGCCTAAGTAAAAAAGAGAACGTTGAAATAAATTATGACAACTGAACAAACTAAGGGAATTATAAATAGGGAGAAACCGTTAAAAAATACAAGATAATTTAAGTTAGTGTTTTTGGTAGGAAGAGTTAAATAATTACAAATTATTATATCATAAATATGGGTTTCGGTAGCCTAGTTGGGAAAACCACCCAAATGGGGGCCTCGGTAGCCTATTTGGGAAAACTACCCGACTGGGGGCCTCGGAAGCCTAGTTGGGAAAACCACCTGACTGGGGGCCTCGGTAGCCTAGTTGTACTACTACTAAGTACCTAGTGTTTTGGTAGGAAGAGTTAGATAATTACAAATTATTATATCATAAATATGGGTTTCGGTAGCCTAGTTGGGAAAACCACCCGACTGGGGGCCTCGGTAGCCTAGTTGGGAAAATCACACGACTGGGGGCTTCGGTAGCCTAGTTGGGAAAACCACCCGACTGGGGGCCTCGGTAGCCTAGTTGGGAAAATCACCCGACTGGGGGCTTCGGTAGCCTAGTTGGGAAAACCACCCAGTGCTTGAAACAACACTATCCAGAAGTCTCCGGACACTTCTGGATAGGCGGCCTAGCACATATGTGTAAAAAAAATCGCGTACTAAGACGGCGATTAGAGTCTCGTAATTTACTTTTACCAATAAACATTTTTAAATGGTTTTTTTAATCTGGTTTTAATTTCTTCCGATCTCAATGCCCATATTAAGCACATCGTACCACATTCATCTATAATAATCGTAAAAATATAAATGTATGTACCGTAAATATCCTCAAGAACTCATAGACCAGGGAGATTTGCCCTTACAAACATCCGAGTTTATATTTTGACTAAACACCGATAGGGGATCAGCAAACAATTGATGGAATGATCAACAAGTTTGAAGAATAAGAAATCACATTCAACAACAAAATAAACGGAAGTAGAGAAGATACGAATTTTGACACGCAACGAGAAAATAAATGGGAATTGAGAAAAAATGATGATGATGATGATGATGATGATGATGATGATGATGATGATGATGATGATGATGATGATTTAAGCAAAATCCAACACTAGATCACTTTATTAACAGAAGAAAAAAAATTGTATTAAAGTCCGGGTAAAAATATAAGACTGCAACCAAAATTTCACAGCAATCCACAAAATAGTTTCTGATAAAATTGATTTTGAGTTTGAGAAACAATTTCGGAACGGACTATATAGATGTTTCCCCGATAAAACACGATATCAACAGGACCTACAACTCTGTACGAACTAACATCGTGGGCTAAACGTTAAAATTAAACAAAGTATTCATGTGGCTAGCTGTACCTAGGACGCCAAACAACATCTGCTCTACAAGTGGTCATCATCAGAGAACCAAAACTAACCAAGATCCTACTTCACCTCCCGTGGTGGCTCTGGTAGTGGAATAGAAAATCTGAGAGAGAGCGAGTAGGGACCAAAAAGGAAATGCAACCTAACATCCTGTAATATAGTGATTACTCGACCGAAATGTGTATATCACAGCTTGCTGTAAAACATAACACACTGCATCTTCAACAATTAGATGTTCCTTTGATGGCGGACGATGAAGATGATTAGTCGCCATGCGAACACAGCAAAGACTAAACAATTAGAAGGAACTAAAAATAAAGTATTTTAAAAATATGAGGAGGGGGATTGAACTTCGTGATTGTTTAGTTTACAGCATCGTAGAGAGTAAATTAAAATATTACCAGCTTAGAGGTCACAGTGGGCTCCATGGAAAAAAAGAATGGAATGTTTGGTCCCAGGAAGACGAGAGAGGGCAGGCCAGAAAGGAGATGGTTTCAAGACATGAAAGTGATCAGAATTGTGACAACAACAGAAGTGGGAGGAAGATATGACTAGAGACAGAGATTCTCTCCGGCGGACTTTGATGGGCGCAGAGTTCTGTGGATGATCTGGCTAGAGACAGGGATTCTTTCAGACTACCGATGATGGGTGCAACGTTTGGCAGGAGATCTGGCTAGAGACTGGGATTCTTTCAGACTACCGATGATGGGTGCAACGTTCTGTGGGTGATCTAACTATAGAAGGAGATTATTGCAGACTGCTGTTGTGAGTGCAACATTCTGTATAGAACACACAACTCGATAATGATCGTGTGTTGGGGTATTGTGTTAGTTTCTGGCCAGGAAAAAGATACAGTAAATAAACAGATAGTAGTCAGTTCTTCCATATTTGGCTGTTAGCGTCAATGTACTTGAACCAGAGCTGAGCAAAACCCTGTATTTTACATTCACATAGTTGTAGCCGGATACAGCTGACTCTGCGTGACAAGAGAAACATTAAAGCAAGGCAGGGTAAAAGAAAAATGTGCTGTGATGAATCGATTTTGTCGGTTCGACAAATGTGCAAAAAATCGAACTTTGATTGTCAGCTGAGACAGCGTAATAAAGGTCCTTCTCGATGCGAGAGAAGATGAGGAAAAAGGAGCAGAGGAAAGAGAAGGGGAAGGAGAAGAAGAAGATGAAGAAAAAGATTGAAGAAGAAGAATAAAGTAGTAGTAGCTGGTAGTGATAGTGGTAGTAGAAGATGAAGACAATAAAGAGGTAGTAGTAGTGGAGGTGGTGGTAGTGCTGGTGGTGGTGGTGGTAGTAGTGGTAGTGGTGGTGGTGGTGGTAGTA